>JASAUF010000461.1:6000000-6600000 GCA_030180095.1 Magnolia changhungtana | reverse complement strand
CATCTGGAGATCATGTCGTACGTGAACTCCGCAAGATGGCTAGAAAATCGTTAAGCGAACTTCTGCTCCACCCAGAAATCAAGGTACGACTGACACCGCAGATGAAGAGACAATCAACATACAAACTCTAGACCACCCAGAAATCATGTCGTACATGAACTCCGCAAGATGGCTAGAAAATCGCTAAGCGAACTTTGGCTCCATCCGGAAATCATGGTACGACTGAACTCCGCAAGATGACTAGGAAACAATGGATGTGTAAATGTAACCAATAAGCCACAAATGGCACCAATGACACATCCAAGCCACAAAGGGCAAATGTGGACCGCAAATCACAAGTCCAAGGCAAGTTCTGTTCAGTTCATCATTCAAGCACAAGTGGTAGCATATAAATAAATTTATACGTATATAATAAAGGATAACATGTTATCATCGAGCCATTCATGCATATTGCAATTTAAAAGAAACGTTTATCTTCCAACACATGGATTAACTATACTACAAGTTAGCATATTCTATGGTAAAGTAAGAAACTCAGTTAAGGGAATCATGCCATCATCTATATCTAAATTGATGAAATCAAGTGGGAAGCTCAAAGGGTGAGTCCTCACCTTTAAGTAGAGGTTCTTAGGTCCCCAAATGTTCAGAGGAAGGTTCCAATCCCTCAAACGTGTTGATTCCCAACACAACTCGGCCCGATTATAAGATTTTAGAGCAGTGCTAAAATTCCTACAACCCACAAGAAGATCTAAGAATAGATTATTTTAATTCAAGACAATATTAGAACCCTAAAACGAAGAAATTAGGCATACCTTGATAAATTAAGTTAAGTCAACTCAATTGGCCCGCCTCGTATTGAACCAACTCAACCCGAACTGGGTCAACTCAACTCCACACGCATAGATCCGTCAAGTAAGCCCGACAACCCAACCGAGTTGACTCGGCATGCATAACGACTACCTTATCTCTCTCTCTCCTCTTCTCCTTTCTTCCTTACTTTTCTTATGCTTTTTCTTCTCTTTTCACTGGAGTGTCCAGAACTATCTGGACTAGACCCAAACTCATTTGACTTGGCTGGACTCGATATCAGCTGAGTCGACTCGACAGCCACCAGGTCCCAACTCTTTCTCTATCTTCTCCCTTCTTCTTCCTTTCCTAATGTAACTCTAGCCAAAAGCATGGACCAAGCCCAACCTAATTCGGACTCAGCACCCACACCCAACAACGGCTTTGAGAGATCAGACCCGAGCCTAGACTCAGCTTCATAACTCGGCGAATCAAGTCCGCTTCACTCGACAGCAACCCCAACCCACCAAGCTTCCTTCTGTTCCCCCTATCTTCTTCTCCCTCCTTTTCTTTTTGTTTCAATGTTCAAGAGGGCCTACCCGAACCTGGACCTGGACAGGCTGAGCCGCAGCTCGGTGCGACAGTGAACAGCAAGGAGGACAAAGTCCTCACCCTCCCTCTTGTTTTCTCTTCCTCCTTTCTTCTTCTTCTTCTTCTTCTGCTTCTCTCTCTTTTCTCTTTCTTCCTCCCCTACTAGAGCTCCAACAGGATTCCAGCCCGAACCAGGTGGTGTGGCAAAAGTGGGCGCGGCAATGGCAGCGGCAATGGCAGTGGCAAAACTCTCCCTCAACTCTCTCTCATTTTCTTTCTTTCCCTTTTTTTTCTTTCCTTTCCGAATGGCTGCCCTAAAAGGAAGGCTTTATAGGTTTCATTGCCCTAGTTATAAACGAGTTTGAAATAAAACTAATCAGAGATTAGCTTACAGAATTCGGGAGTTAGTCCGAGCACGGTTTGAGATTCTGGTTGCCAAAATCAGTTGATTTCGGCCACCCAGACTAGCAGGATCGTGATCCAATCACAAGGGCTGGTTACTGGTAATCGCAGCCATCATTCGAACGACCCAGATCAGCAAATGGGCCCCACAATGCGCTGATGGGTTTTCTGCTAAAAACAAAGGAGGTGATGGGTTCATCAATGGCGGTTTCTCATTGGACGGATTATTGCCTGATCTGAATCCTTTGGAAGGACCGGATTAGTCCCTAAGGACTTGTGGGACCCACAAAATGGACGGTTATTAGCACATTCTAATGGTCTAGCTTCAACAGCGGTGGCGGTTGTAAATTTTACTTGGCTGTGAAGGAAGCCCTAGTACGAAGGGTTAGGATGAGTTTTCAATGAAAGGCTGAGATTCCATGGGAGGAATTCACGCGGATTGCTAGCGTGTAAAGAGGAAAAATGACATCCTTTTCCATTTTTGGAAATGGGTGTGCTTCTCACCCTGATTTGTGGCTGAGACTGTGTGTACGTGTGTGCAAATCAACAGCTGAAATTTGTCGGGGACAGTCCCCTTTATGCCCTCTACAAGATGGACGGTTTGGATTGGTTGAGCCAATCACGGAGGTGGGCCACGGATCAACGCACTGGGATAACTCTTTTAAAAACACGTGGGTGGGGATAGCTAGAGAGAATCCTTCATTTTTGGGAGATATCGGGTCAAACCCGAATTGACTGGGTTTTCCAATCCCATGCACAACGAGTGTGCATGCATGTGTCATGCACGCACATCGAAGGTGGTGTCCACCGTGAGGCTCTGGATCGATCCACACTGTTCACCTACTTTGTCGGCCTAAAATAGGGCCGACCGAAAGAATGAGGTAGATTCGTGACTTAGGTGGGCCATACATGCCTTTTTAGCGTTCGATTGGTGGTTTGCGCGGCTCATGGTGGTCTTAAGTGAAATCTGATCCGTTCACCAGTTTCAGTATTAGTATTGAATAATATGTATTAAGTAATAACAATTACATTAGCATATACTATAGCATGTTTTATCAACATGTATACAACTTGTATTACATTTATAATTTATATTAATAATTATTTCTTAAGAAATAACGTATTTAATTTGAAGTATTATATATATGTGTATATATGTATTTTTTCTTTTATATATATACAAACATTAATTATTCTAGGTGATGTATGTTTAATATATATGGTATAATACAATAATACGTAGTTTAAATTTTAGGACCAATTATATGACAATGTGTTGACAAAAAATTTATTTTATACATAGTTTAAACAATCTAAATTAAATAATATAGGTGATTTGAATAATATAAGTAGCACATGTATTATTACAAATAATTACAAATTTATTTTGTATCATATAATATATATACTATCATATCATATTTAAATAAACTATTTGGTCTTCCTGGTAACACCCGAGTACTGAAAAGTATGGGGTGTTACATTATATCACCTTAAGAGGATCGCTCCGAGATGAGGATGCCCCTCCAGGTTTAGAGGATTAGGTATTGGGTTTGATGGTGAACTCAAGAGTTTAGATGCTAGCTACACCTGCATTTTTCTGAGTGGAGGTAGTGCAGAAGGTGTTGTGGACTTATTAGCCTAAGGAGAGTTTCGGGTAACCCTTCAACATATATTTCTAAAGTTGAATCAATTAATTGGAATAAAATCACACTGGTATGTTTACCAAATCAAGTGTCTCACCTACGCGTGCCAAAAATGATTGCCTCTCAATTTTAAATTCAATCACATGTGATATGTGTAGGCATGCCAAAACCGACTGCACGACTCAATTCCAACCGAACAACTTTAACCCCAAGCACCAAGATAGGCATATACGTCAAACTTGACTATATATGACTGGGATATGAGGAGATCATCTGCCTATTCAACCACTCGTAAGTCGTTTAAGATGATCAAATGATTAATGGAGGGTAGGGTTCATCCTCTGAAAATGGGTTGCACTTTGCCTTCTGTATGAAATGACTTTTAAATATAAAAGTAAACAAAAAGGAAACACTTGTAGTCAATCGCATAGAGTAACTGCAAATCACCTTTCTGAAAGAAGAACTGCTTGTATTACAATGGAAATTGTCCAATGTATGAGCGTAGACTTGGATTACAGTTAAGGATTACAGCTACTAGACTATTGCCACTCCTAATGTAGGATTACGCTATTGGTTGCGCTAAGGAACATAAAAAACAGATTATGCTAATAAACATAAAGGATAATTGATAGATTTGATTTGTTTGATTGGGTTATTATAAGACACTTTGCTTCAATGAATTTCTCTGCTATTTATAAACTCCCCTGGAATAATCATCTGGATGCTTCTTCCCATTTCTAGCAGTTACAACAATTACTTCAACACTACTCTTGTCTTCCAGATTCTTCATTCTCTTCTTGACATCTATCCCATGTTTTGCTTCTGATCACGTGTATTACCCAACCAAAGCCAATTATTATTTCCACAATACTTGCTCTAAGTGTCCTTGTAGTCTTATGTATGCTATATACTTCTCGTGTAATGACACGAGTTCCTTCCTAATTAGTTCTCGCAGGAATGGTCAAAATTAGGATACAACAATAACTATTAAAATATTTAATTGATCTACCCAACTTGGCTTTAGGTTCCAACCTATGGCTAAGTGGTAGGCATAGCACATTTCAACACTTAGGTGATGGGTTTGTGTGCCCATGTGGTATGCATTAAAAGAAAAATAATGGAAAAAAGAAAAACAACATGCCTAAATATCATGTCAAGTTTTGTTAGGAGCAAATACGTGAGACCTGGACTCACCCAAGACAGTGTGGGCCTTAACATAGGGCCCACCTTGTTATATATGTTAGGTGTTGATGCAGTTTTTCGGCAGACCCTCCCTAACTAACCCGTCTAACCTGCACAGAGAAAAACAAGAGACATAGGAGACCCTGGCTAGTGCAGGGGGCCCTCCGATGCCTAAGTCATGTCTTTGGGGTCTTTTGTAGGGTAAGATCTCTCTAGAAAAGAGTCACCAGTCGAGTATTAGGGTATGAATGTGCGTACCTTGCATTGGTTATGAATATCTCTATTTATAGGGGATGGAAGATGGTGGCGTAAGGAGTCTTTCTTGATATTGTTAGTGTTATGATTTCATATCCCTTTGGTTGTCAAATTTTGTAGTGCTAAAACCTATATGTCTTGTACTTCTTGTGTTTCTTGTTTGTGACTACACACTGCTTCAAGACAAGATCATGAATGAAGAATGTTTTCAAGACAAGATCATAAATGAAGAATGTTTGTAAGACATGTCATGGATGAAGTCTACAAGAATAGAAGACTTCAAGTTTGCTTCTAACAAGTTCAAGATTAGAAGACTTCATCAAGACAAGTCAAGAATGTACCAAGCTCTGGAATGCCGTCAACTCGATTCAAGCTTCTACTTTAAGATCATCTGAGAATACAGACCTTTAAGACTTCAATGTCCATCTCACTTCAAGGTTTGTTTGACCTTAGATTGACCTTAGGTTGATTTATTTGATAGGTCATTCTGGATACATAATCCGAATATTTTAATTTACTTGGTGTGACTGTTCTAAGACCAGTCCTAGAAATCTTAAGACCAGTCCTAGGTCTGCTTTGACCAGTCTTAGGTTTCTCAAGACCAATCCTAGGTTGTTACAGATTTTCAGATTTTTCTGATTGTCCTTCGACCAGTCCTAGACTTGCTTCGACCAGTCCTGGGAGGTCCTACGACTCATCCTTTGACCGGTCGTAGTCCTTCGACTCGAACTCCAGCGACCTATCTCGAGTCCTACGACCAGTCGTAGGTGACTCACGACCAGTCGTAGGTGGTCCACGACCGGTCGTAGGCTACCTAAGACCAGTCATGAGTACAGCTAATCTAATCCCGCGAAAATCTTTCAAAATCTTTGATGCTACGACCGGTCCTAGGGATCCTAAGACCAGTCGAAGATGGAATTTTTTAAGCTATAAATAATGCATGAATTTCAGAGTTTATTCATTCCATTCCATTCAATTCAAGCGATTTAAGGCTATACTCTGAGATAAGTTGTGATTATTTTTTAAGCTATTGTGCATATTTAATATTCCTTTTGATAGCATTATTCTATTGTGATTTTGATCCACATTCCAATCTTATTTAGAAAAGAGGAACTTGTGATATTCCTTCTTCTCGGATCAAAATCAAATAGACCTTGCTCTTCTTGATTTAATCTAAAATCAATTAGACATAGAACCATTCTTTAAGTGAGTATTAGACATTGAACGACGTATCATACATCTACTCCGATTGGTTCTACTGGGCTACTTCAAAAGGAGATCCAGGTATTTTACTTTGTAATTTACTTTCTCTAGTTTTGTTTGAGATTTGCCAGAAAAATCTCATTGTATTGGTTATCTGAGGAGAGCCAGAAAACTCAGATTGTGGGGTTTTTGAATTGTGTAAGCCCGAGATAAAAAGACACAATTGAGAAGGTTTTTGGTGAACCTGTGAAATCCTATTTTTAAGAGTGCATGCTAATATCCCTTGTGTGAGGATATTAGGAGTGGAGTAGCATTCTGGTCATTGGCTAACAATTGGGTGAACACACAGGCGAACCACTATATATCGTTGTGTTGTGGATGTGCTTGATTTCTTTATTCATTTATTCCTTCAGTATTGTGGATTGCTTTTGTGGATGAATGTTATAATTTTCATTTCAAGCAAGTGTGGTTGAATGGTGTAATAACTTAGGATTTATTTCTGTAAGTTATTCTTGATTTATTTTCCATATCATTTGTGATTGCTAATTTGTTCTAGAAATAAGGTTGTCCTACCATAAGCCATTGGTTTTGGTGTAAGGTTGTCCTTAGAACAAGATTTAGTATTATTCTCATATTTCATGTGATTTGAGATTGTTATTATTTTAACAATATTATTTATATCTTTTATTATTCCGATGTTTTAAGTTTTATTTGGCATTGCCCTATTCACCCCCCCTCTAGGGCATATAGCTTGGCCCTTTCAAGTAGTATCAGAGCCAAATAGCTCGTGCTTATTGCTTATTTATTGGATTTATTTCCTGAGCTAACGATCTAAGCTATATTAAGATGTCAAATTTTGATAGCCTATCTGTCACTAGGCCACCACCCTTTAATGGCACAAACTATGCCTATTGGAAAGCAAGGATGAGAATCTTTCTCAAATCCATGGATGAAAGTGTGTGGCTGGCCACAGTGAACGGATGGAAACTACCTATCACTGAAGTAACTGATGAAGATGGTTCAAAACCAATGAAAGTAATATCTTATGCCCTTTGGACCACACTTCAGAAAAGTGAGAGTAGTGCCAATGCAAAAGCACTAAATGCAATTACTTGTGCATTGTCACCAGATGAATTCAAAAGAATCATCTCGTGTGAAAATGCTAAACAAGCATGGGATCTTTTAGAAATGACACACGAGGGTACATCAATTGTCAAGAAATCTAAAGTCCAACTCCTCACAACTAAATTTAAAGAAATTCATATGGAAGAGAATGAAATGTTTATGGACTTCTACACTAGATTGAATGACATTGTAAACTCAATGTGGGGTCTTGGTGATAGAATCCCAGAAAGTAAAGTGTATGCAAAGATACTACGATCACTTCCTGAACGGTTCAACTCAAAAGTAACCGCGATTCAGGAACTTCGTGATACGGATAACATGAGGGTTGAGGAACTAGTTGGTTCTTTACAGACCTACGAATTGAACTTTAAAGCTCCAAAAGGAAAATCAATTGCTCTCAAGTCATCTAAAAATATTCCCCAAGAGAACACTTCAGACTTTGAAAATTCCGAAGATGATATTGCACTCTTTGTAAAAAGGTTTTATAAAATTTTCAAAAATAAGAAACAAGTAGATTTTCAAAAATCAAATGATAAGAGACAATCTAAACCTAGAGCTTGAAAATCTTTGAAAGATAGTCAATGTTACAACCGTCAAGAGTATGGGCACTTGGCTAACAAATGTCCTAAAAAGGACAAATTAAAAAGAAAGAGTATGTTGGCTACTTGGGATGAATCATCTGATTCGGAATCCTCTTTGAAATCAGAAGATTCTGAAAACGAGTCGGGAGATGATATTAAAGCCCTTATGACTCTAGCCAAAGTCACTTTTTCAGATTATGATGAAGTAACTAGCGAAGAGAATCTGAATAGTGATTGCGACAATGAAGATGATCTTCAGGATGCATACAATGCCCTTTATAAGGAGAGTTGTAAAATTGCTGTCAAGCATAGATTACAAAAGGAAAAATTTTCTAAACTTAAAGAAGATTATGAGTCTCTTGTTTTAGAAAAATCTCATATTTCCAATTTTTTTGAAAAGACCAAATGTGATTTAAAAATCAAAACCTCCCAAGTTGATGATTTGAAATCCAAGAACGAGAAACTCAAAATGAAGTAGCTTCTCTTTTGAGTTTGAAAGACACTTAGAGATATGCCCAAGGTGATCCTAAATTAGAAAAATTGTTATCCGGATCAAGAAAATGTGGCGACCGATCCGGGTTGGGCTACGACAAGAATACTTCTCGTAAACATAAGAATACTGCTCCTAAGTTTGTGAAAGGAGAGTCTTCGAACTCAAAAGTAAAGAATACTTATCAAGGTCTACCAAAAAATTTGAGGACCCTTCAAAAACCTAAAAATAGCTATGCCAACTTCAATCTTCAAAACTGAAATCCTTTAGTTGAAAAGATTATTGATCTTCTCAAGGAGCTATTGAAATTTAACTCTATAGGTCATTCATATAACAACAGATAGAAAAAGTCCAACTACACTCCTAAACCCAAAACAGTACTGAGATGGGTTCCTAAAGTTGGCTGCTTGGTTGCTCACACTGCTTTCAAAGCTACAAGCCATTCAAAGTGGTACCTAGACAGTGGTTGTTCCAGGCATATGACAGGCGACAAAGCTTTATTCACCGATCTAAAAGAGAGGACTGATGGGTCAGTCACTTTTGGTGATGGAAGCAATTACAAAATCATTGGCCAAGGTACGGTTCAGCTTTATAACCTTCCCTTATTTAAAAATGTTTTATATGTTGAGGGCTTGAAACACAACCTACTGAGTATATCTCAGATATGCGACAACAACCATAATGTAAAGTTTTCTAATCAAGGTTGTGAGATTATTGATAAAGAGGGCTCTGTTATATTAACTAGTCGCAGAACTTCTGAAAACTACTACATCGTTAGTGATGCTAGCTCATCTACTCAATCGTGTTACATGGTCCATACTGATGAGACTGAATTATGGCATAAACGCCTTGGACATGTACACTACCAGAACTTGTTTAGATTGAGCAAGAGAGAACTTATAAGAGGTCTACCCAAATTACAAAAAGTAGACAAAATATGTGGTGAATGCCAGTTGGGCAAACAGATTAGGAGCTCTCACAAGAAAGTGAACTCCAATACCACATCTAGACCTCTCGAGCTTCTCCACATGGATCTCATTGGACCAACTAGAACGGAGAGTCGAGGTGGCAAAAAATACATCTTGGTTATCGTAGATGACTTTACTAGATTCACATGGGTATCGTTCTTAAAAGAAAAATCTGAAACCCTAGATGAAGTAAAGAAGATCATCAAACGAATCCAAAATGAAAAAGGTTCTCAAGTTTATAAGATCCGTAGTGATCATGATTCTGAATTCGAAAATAGCAGTTTTGAGAAATTACATACCGATCGAGGAATATCACATGAATTCTCTGCGCCCAAAACTCCTCAACAAAATGGTATAGTTGAGAGAAAAAATAGAGTGCTTCAGGATATGGCTAATGTCATGTTAAATAGTATGAAGCTCTCCAAAAATCTTTGGGCTGAAGTAATTAATACTGCTTGCTACATTATTAATCGTGTTTATACTAGTAAATCTAAAAATAAGACTGCTTATGAGTTATGGTTCGAAAAGAAACCTACTATCAAATACTTTCGAATTTTTGGTAGTAAGTGTTACATTTTACGTGATCGTGAAAATTTGGGAAAATTTGATACGAAGAGTGATGAAGGTATTTTCCTTGGATATTCCTTAAACAGTCGAGCCTATAGGGTTCTAAATAAAAGAACAGGTGTGATTCAAGAGTCCATCAATGTGGTCATTGATGATCATTTGAATACACTTGCTCCGAGTTCAGATGATGATGAAATTCTTATAATCGACGACCAAGATACCTCTTCATCTCAATCTAAACCTAGGACTGTTAAAGATCATCCAACCAATCAAATCCTTGGAAACCCTCTCACTGGAGTTCGTACATGCAAACAACTTGAAAACATATGTAATTATGTTTGTTTTACATCCCAAATAGAACCGGTCAATGTAAAAGAAGCTCTTTCTGACGAAAATTGGATAGTAGCTATGCAGGATGAACTTAATCAATTTGTTCGTAATGATGTCTGGTATCTTGCTCCTAAACCTAAAGATAAACACATTATTGGAACAAAATGGATCTTTAAAAATAAGTCTGATGAACTTGGAAATATTATACGAAACAAGGCTAGACTGGTTGTACAAGGGTACACTCAGATTGAAGGCATCGATTATGATGAAACCTTTGCTCCAGTCGCTCGCCTTGAATCTATCAGACTTTTTATTTCCATCGCTTGCTTTAGAAAGTTTAAAATTTATCAGATGGATGTAAAGAGTGCCTTCTTAAATGGCGATTTACATGAAGAAGTTTATGTAGAACAACCCTCTGGGTTTGAAGACCCCAAGCTTTTGATCATGTTTTTCATCTCAAAAAAGCTCTTTATGGTCTAAAACAAGCGCCCAGGGCATGGTATGAAAAATTGACTAAATTCTTACTTAGTCATAGTTTTCAAGTGGGAAGTGTCGATAACACGCTATTTGTTAAGAAACATAATAATGAGATTTTAATGGTTCAAATCTATGTAGACAATATTATTTATAGATCAACTTGTTCTAACATGTCTATTGAGTTTGCAGAGTTGATGAAATCAAGATTCGAAATGAGCATGGTTGGTGAAGTAAATTACTTCCTAGGGTTACAAGTAAAACAACAAACTGATGGAATCTTCATTTCTCAAACCAAGTATGCTATAAACTTGGTTAAAAGGTTTGGACTTGAAAATGGTAAAAAATTTGATACTCCTATGAGTACAACCTTGAGACTCTTAAAAGACTCTACATGTAAAAATGTAGATCCTAAGCTATATCGTAGTATGATTGGTAGTTTATTATATCTAACTGCTAGTAGACCTGATATCGCTTTTAGCGTTAGTATTTGTGCGAGATATCAGTCTAATCCTAAAGATTCACATCTCACTGCTGTCAAACAGATTATTAGATATGTCGCAAGTACAACTGAGTTAGGTCTTTGGTATCCTTTTGATACTAATGTTAAATTAGCTAGGTATTCAGATGCTGATTGGGCTGGTAATATTGATGATAGAAAATCAACCAGTGGTGGTTGTTTTTACATTGGAAACTATTTGGTTTCTTGGTTTAGCAAGAAACAAAGTTCAATATCGCTTTCCACTACTGAGGCTGAGTATATCGCAGCAGGGTATGCATGTACTCAACTCGTATGGATGAAACACATGTTAAGAGATTATGGAATTAATCAAGATTCAATGATCTTACATTGTGATAATTCCAGTGCTATCAACATTTCCAAAAATCCAATTCAGCATTCGCGTACTAAGCATATTGACATTAGGTATCATTACATTCGTGAATTAGTTGAAGAAAAAGCTATCTCTTTAGAATATATTCCAACCGATGTCCAACTTGCTGATATATTTACTAAACTGCTCGACAAAAGCAGGTTTACTAAAATGAAATTCGATTTTGGTATGTGCATTTTAAATTGAATATATTTGTCTGCATGTATCATAGTGTACTATATTTTAAATTTTTATGTGTATAAATTTCAATTTGTGCATAAAAATATTTATTTTTATCGATGCTCGACCGACCCTTGCCATACACGACCGGTCCTGACTCGACCGGTCGTGAACTGCACTCGACCGGTCGTAGAGATCGTGAGCATCATATAATTTGGGGAAAATCACTTTGTTCTTCATTTCCTCTTCTTCCTTCGACGAGTCGTGGCTCGACCAATCTTAAGATTTCATGATTTTCTTCAAGATAAGTCGTTTTTCTTCATTTTTATTGAAGATTTATGCTTTCTAGGCTTTGATTTGTTTATTCTATAAGCTAGATCCCGTCTTTTGTTGATTGTTTAGGGTTTCCTCTCTAAAAATCTGATCTAGAGAAACCCACTACTTCTAGTGTTCTTTGTGCTTGCTCCTTGGTAAATCTTGTTGAAAATGGATGTTAGAGGGAAAAAGAAAACATCCCGTGGTCCATCTTCATCTAGATCTACATCTATAACAAAACGACACCTTCAGTCACCCGAAGACGATCCCAATGATGTACGGAATTTACGTAGCCGTAAAGTTATTATTGAGCGTCCTGTAAGTATCAATCACATTGAACAATTTGGGATTGTCCCTCTCCTTGAATCTGTTGGCTGGGCTAACATTTTGTTTTGGGGTGGGCCTGCATACCAATCCATTGCACAATCTATGGTTGCATGTATCTCTGATTTTTCCCTTGATAATTTAATGTTCTCAATTGCTACTAGAGAAGGGAAATTTCTAATTGATCGACATTTGATATCAGGTATTATGGATATACCTGTCAAGGATGAAGGTATTCCGATTCATACATTATATGACAAACCATCAGAATCGGAAAAACAAATGTTGACAAGAGATTTATGTAATATGGAAGTACAATGGACGCACAAAGGAAATGCGCTCCCCTCAAAATTTTTATTACCCAGATACAGAGTTTTGCACCAGGTCTTCATTTCAAACTTGTACCCTCGGTCTGGTAATAAAACCGAGTTGACTGCCTTCATGGTTCGGGTTTTTCACTCTGTTGTGTCCGGCATCGTTGTCTGTTTACCTTCTTTGATATGTCATTTTATCATTCAGTTTCGTCTTCATCCAGGTCATAGTGATATTCCATTTAGTTATCTTATGACTTATTTAACCACAAATATGCTTGTTGCTTCACCTGAGAATGAGGCACCAATTCATCATCTTTCATTCAATAATACTAATTTAAATAAGATGAAGTTGGATTTGCTTCCTAGTCAATTCTATGAAGGTGGTGGTGAAGGTGTTGAAGCAGAAAATGAAGGGGAAGCAGCTGATCTTCCTCCACAGGCGGATATAAATATGGATGATATATTTGACGACAATGAAACTGACTCCCAAAATGATTCTGATTACGATCTATCTTCTGGTTATGATGCACGTCTAAGTGCATTGGAGGAGAAGGTTGATAACCTGAGTGTAGCCCATGACATGCAATTTAAATATATGCGAAAATATCTTCGTCGCATTAATAGGGGCTTACATCAGATTGATCCAACCATCCCTGCTCCTTCATCTGGATCTGATTAGGTGGATTATCCTTTTTTTAATATGATGGATTCTGTATTATTATTATGGTTGATAACTTTTGTTATATGTTTGGTTTTATTTTATTTGGATTGATGACATTGAAGTGTTGAACTAATTTGATAATTAATCTTGACTCTTCATATGGTGTTCTCTTCTCTCTTTTGGCCTTCCCTTGTCATTTTGTGACAAAAAGGGGGAGTAGTATGGAAAGGGGGAGAATGGGAGAAAGGGAGAGAGTGAGTAATTGAATATGGTTGATTGTTTCTACTCACTTAGGGGGAATAAAGTATTTTTGATGACTCTGATGGCTCATGATTCATTCTTCATTTTACTCTTATATTTACAAATGTGTTTTGTCACAAATTTGATAAAGGGGGAGATTGTTAGTGCTATGATTTCATATCCCTTTGGTTGTCAAATTTTGTAGTGCCAAAACCTATATGTCTTGTACTTCTTGTGTTTCTTGTTTGTGACTACACACTGCTTCAAGACAAGATCATGAATGAAGAATGTTTTCAAGACAAGATCATAAATGAAGAATGTTTGCAAGACATGTCATGGATGAAGTCTACAAGAATAGAAGACTTCAAGTTTGTTTCTAACAAGTTCAAGATTAGAAGACTTCATCAAGACATGTCAAGAATGTACCAAGCTCTAAAATGCTGTCAACTCGATTCAAGCTTCTACTTCAAGATCATCTGAGAATACAGACCTTTAAGACTTCAATGTCCATCTCACTTCAAGGTTTGTTTGACCTTAGATTGACCTTAGGTTGGTTTATTTGATAGGTCATTCTGGATACATAATCCGAATATTTTAATTTACTTGGTGTGACTGTTCTAAGACCAGTCCTAGAAATCTTAAGACCAGTCCTAGGTCTGCTTCGACCAGTCTTAGGTTTCTTAAGACCAGTCCTAGGTTGTTACAGATTTTTGAATTTTCCTGCTTGTCCTTCGACCAGTCCTGGACTTGCTTCGACCAGTCCTGGGAAGTCCTATGACTCATACTTCGACCGATCGTAGTCCTTCGACTCGAACTCCAGCGACCTATCTCGAGTCCTACGACCAGTCGTAGGTGACTCACGACCAGTCGTAGGTGGTCCACGACCGGTCTTAGGCTACCTAAGACCAATCGTGAGTACATCTAATCTAATCCCGTGGAAATCTTTCAAAATCTTTGATGTTACGACCGGTCCTAAGGATCCTAAGACCAGTCGAAGATGGGATTTTTAGGCTATAAATAATGCACGAATTTCAGAGCTTATTCATTCCATTCCATTCAATTCAAACGATTTAAGGCTATACTCTGAGATAAGTTGTGATTATTTTTTTAAGCTATTGTGCATATTTAATATTCCTTTTGATAGCATTATTCTATTGTGATTTTGATCCACATTTCAATCTTATTTAGAAAAGACGAACTTGTGATATTCCTTCTTCTCGGATCAAAATCAAATAGACCTTGCTCTTCTTGATTTAATCTAAAATCAATTAGACATAGAACCATTCTTTAAGTGAGTATTGGACATTGAACGACGTATCATACATCTACTCCGATTGGTTCTACTGGGCTACTTCAAAAGGAGATCCAGGTATTTTACTTTGTAATTTACTTTCTCTGGTTTTGTTTGAGATTTGCCAGAAAAATCTCATTGTATTGGTTATCTGAGGAGAGCCAGAAAACTTAGATTGTGGGGTTTTTGAATTGTGTAAGCCCGAGATAAAAAGACACAATTGTGAAGGTTTTTGGTGAACCTGTGAAAACCTATTTTTGAGAGTGCATGCTAATATCCCTTGTGTGAGGATATTAGGAGTGGAGTAGCATTCTGTGTGGCTGTTGGCTAACAGTTGGTGAACACACAGGCGAACCACTATATATCGTTGTGTTGTGGATGTGCTTGATTTCTTTATTCATTTATTCCTTCAGTATTGTGGATTGCTTTTGTGGATGAATGTTGTAATTTTCATTTCAAGCAAGTGTGGTTGAATGGTGTAATAACTTAGGATTTATTTCTGTAAGTTATTCTTGATTTATTTTCCATATCATTTGTGATTGCTAATTTGTTCTAGAAATAAGGTTGTCCTACCATAAGCCATTGGTTTTGGTGTAAGGTTGTCCTTAGAACAAGATTTAGTATCATTCTCATATTTCATGTGATTTGAGATTGTTATTATTTCAGCATTATTATTTATATCTTTTATTATTCCGCTGTTTTAAGTTTTATTTGGTATTGCCCTATTCACCCCTCCTCTAGGGCATATAGCTTGGCCCTTTCAGATATGTTGGAGACGAATCTGTTCAGATTTGGGATCTTTGCAGGATTATCACGATTCGAGGTTCCCAGGATCTAATCCAATCCTCTGAAGATCTTGGGAGAGATCTTCAAACTGTTGGTTCGAGGCTAGGTCGCATATCGGGCTTCCCATGGAGTTGGTGTTAACCTTCTCTCAGAGACCATCCCGAAATATAGTTTAGCTCTGGTCGAGCTATAGTTGACATATAGTCGATCTAAGGCCGACTTATAGGTTAGGTAGGCAGTTGGCCATTTGAGTGGACTTACAGTTGCATCTTCTTTAAGTGTCCTTATAGTCGCATCACACTTATGGAAGGTCGGCCTGTTTTTAGATGTAGACACTCCTTAGGGCCTAGGTGTCGAAGGTCCCGTGTTGTTTAGTAGAGTTGGTCCATTCCATAAGTCAAGCTAGCAACTTAACTATTTTTCACCCAACATAAGCCCCTCTTACTTTTTGAGCCGACTTATAATGGCTCGGAAAGTAAGCCTAATGTGGTTCAGGTCATGATTAGGTCGAGGCGTGGCACCATAAATGCCAGGTATGACGGCCAGCACGGTGCTCAAGGCTCGTCAGTCATTAAGTATGGTGTGTCATTTTGTAGTTTAAGGTCACGTGGGGCGTCAAGCGACCGTTTCAGTGACCGACCAATGAGGGCGCGACACATGGCTTCTTACTCGATATTAGGGGCGAGTAATGCATGGGGTCGCACTACGTGTCGGTGGGAGTAGTCGAAATGACACTTGTATGGCCTAGCATTGATGGGAGTACTCAGACAACGCCGCATGGCTTCCCTATATAAGGGAAGCTCTAACTTTCAGTCATTTCCTATTTCCATTTTGATCTTCCCCTTCCAGTCTCCTTCCTTAGCATAGTCAAGCGATTTCCGGCGATTGTATCCATTGACGTCCAAGCGTTTGCCTCCTTCTCCAGTGAGCTCCAAACCCCTGCCCCCTCCTTTCTTTTTCCCCTTTTAATCTAAGACTATCAACAACTATAAAAATCCGTAATGTCGGATTCTCTTAGTTCACGGGAGGGGGCCTCCAGCGGCGATAGTGGGGCCAGTAGCCTTCGGGTGATGTCGAACCCACCGTTATCGTTGGTGATAATAGCGGATGTCAAATTCTTGGAGTCCTGGGCAATGGAGTAGTCCCCGGTCGTGAGGCCGGTAAGCGCAGAACAGGACCCTTCTAGTGAAGATGACCTAGAAGAGTTCGCTGAAGAGGGTCTGAGGGGTCCTGTCCCCTCAACCCTTACGGCAGAGGAACTGGCTCGAATCAGGATCAGGTATCACATTCCCGAGTCTGTGACCTTTCTTCTCCCTTCACCGAACGAGCTTCCAGACCGGCCTCCAGAGGGAGTTGTCGCGATCTTCCAGGTCGCCCTTCAGTGCGGCCTAGGCTTCCCCTCCAAGGTCTGGTGAGGCATTTGCTCCCCCGCCTGAACATGGCCCCGAGACAGATGATTCCCAATGGGTGGAGGTACTGATTGGTTGTGCGGTGCTATGGTAGGAGCTAGAGCAGCCCAAGCTAACCATAAAGGAGTTCCTCCATTTGTACCAATTGAAGCCAAATAACTTATAATCGGGCTATACTATTTCTCCGCTTGGCAGGGGAAAGGAGGGGGCCTCATTACCGACCCTCTATCATCTAACAAGAGCCAGAGAGATAAATGGTTCTAGGCGTCTGGATGCTGGGAGGTAGCTGACCTACCTCAGACCTTGGATCAACACTTGGTCCCCATAATGTTTTTCGACCCAAGTAAGTGTTCAGCGGACGAAGTAGTTTGTTAGCTCGTCCTTCGAATTTTACTAATTCTTGCTTGTGTATCTTTTATCGTAGTTATTCCCAAACGTGCTCCTTTGCTCAACAATGGGTCGCTCGCTCGGATCAGAGGGGCGAGAGGGTTAGCGAAGGGGAAGAGATCTTGGAGAGTACTTCTCCAACCCAAGTTACTCCTTTAGTAGGGTTTAGACTTCGCTCTCACTGGAAAGACTTTCGGTAAGACTTCTAGCCGAGCTTGTGACTTAGGAAAATTTCATGGATTCTCCTGACATTTCTTCATGTGCCGATGCGGAGATGCTTGAAGCTCGCCCTCTACTGTGGCCTCCTTCTAAACTTTGTTTGCCCCCTCGGGAGGAGCTGGCAGCGCCAAAGAAGAAGAAACAGAAGACCTCCTCTAAGAGCAAGGGGAGTGTCGACCACTCCTGCCCTGTCATAATAGAGATGGAAGGAGAGGGAATGGAGGTGGAAACCTCCTCTAGTGCTGCTGGAGCAGGGGGGACGATTGTCCCAGAAGAGACTATCCCAGTTGAAGTACAGGGAGCTCTCGAGCTTTCCACGGAAGCTTGGTCTTCATGGGCAGAGGAAATAGCTCGCCCTCACAGAGCTCCAAAGGGGCGAGGTAGGGGTCTCCGTCCAACCGTCGAGGAGATCCTTCCTTGGGTAGACTGCCACATGCCAGAAGAGGAGTTCAACAACTTATTTGACTCCCCCATGGAATCAGCTCTCGCACACGTGACGATGAGCCTCCTCGGGGTATGCATGTTTTCTAAAGTTAGGTCGATCATTGGTTTCATATTGCTCATCTTTACTTAACCTCTCTTCCTTTTTTTGTAGATCATCCCATGCGTATTGAAAGCACCGCTGAGTTCGCTCAGTTGCGGGAACAGGTGGGCGAGACCAACCAAAAGCTCGCCCAATTGGAAGCTCGAGCCTCGAGTGCAGAGGCTGAGCTGGAGGCTGCGATGAAGCTTCTTGAAGGAGCTTCTGTACAAAAGGTCAAGCTGACAACGAAGCTAGAGAAAGCTAAGGGGTGGTATGGAGAGTGCAGAGCCAAGCTCAAGGGACCAAGGAAAAGCTCGAGGAACTTAAGACGGGGACTCGGAAGGACGTCGTTAAGGAATTCGAGTCTTCCCAATCATACATAGAGGACAAAGATGCCCTCTATCGCCAGGGCTACGCCAAGTGCGTCAAGGTTATGAAGGAGACCTTCCCAAAGCTGGATCTCTCTGCCTTTGACGAGTCTGAGTCAGGCACCAATGGGTCAGGCGACAAAGTGGCTCTTGAAGCGGCTCTCGAACAGCCCCCCGAGGCTTGAAGATCGGCTCCTTTTGCAGAGTAGTATTTCCTTGGCTCTGCAATACCTTTCCTTGGCTCTATACTACCTTTCCCTTTTTCTGCCTTTTTTTTAATGTAGGCCAATGTAAATGTGTCCTTTGGGGCTTTGAGTAATGTAATCACGCCCTTCGGGACTTTATCAATGAAAATATATCTTTTTGGAAAAGATTTGCCTAGTATTCTCTCTATTTCTGAGTCAAGTAGGTTGTATTCAGTTATTTAGGTCATGCTTAGGCCAGATAAGCCAAACATGCTCGGACCTAAGTCGAATCTTGGTCAGATCATATAAATCAAAATTTCATCAAGTAAAACTCATGCTTACAATGGAGTTTTATTAGCACTGGCTCAAAATTTAGGAAAACAATTAACCTCGTACTGGTTGGCTAAGGGTAATAGATCTTGAGATGCTCAACATTCCAAGGATGCGGAAGGAGCTGGCCATTTAGGTCCTCTAGTCAGTATGAGCCAGGTCCGCTCGTACTCATTACTACGTAAGGTCCTTCCCAGTTTGGGCCCAGGGTTCCTAACCCCGGCTCCTTGGTATTCTGGAAGGTCTTTCAGAGGACTAAATCACCAACTCAGAATCTTTTAATCCTCACTCGAGTATTGTAAAAACGCGTCACTTGTTGCCGACGAACGGCGGTCCGGATCTAAGCTTGCTCTCTTTGTTCTTCAAGAAGGTCGAGACTCGGGGTCATTAGCTTGGTGTTGACTTATTCATCAAAAAATTTCGTCCAAGCTGTAGGTAGTCCGATCTCTATGGGAGTGACCGCTTCTGCCCCATATGCTAAAGAGAAGGGGGTCTCCCTAGCAGCTGTCCGATCAGTCATTCGGTATGCCTAGAGGACTTTAGGGAGTTCTTCGGCCCATGCTCCATTAGCGTTCTCGAGCTTAGTTCGGAGATGGTGCTTAATACTTTATTGACTGCCTCAACCTCCCCATTTTCCTGAGGATGTCATGGTGATGAGTACACGTTGTGAATTCTGAGGTTTTCGCACATCTCCTGGTACTGCCAGTTATCGAACTGCTTCCCGTTATCAGAGACGATGGTCCGAGGAATTCTAAATCTGCATATTATGTTCTTCTAGAAATTTGTGATCTTCTACTCAGTTATCTTTGCCAACGGCTCGGCTTCAGCCCATTTTGTGAAGTAGTCGACCGCCGCCACAGCGAACTTGGTCTGACCTTTACCAGTCAGGAGTGAACCAATGATGTTAATTCCCCACTGAGCGAACGGCCATGGTCCCGTCATCGGGGTGAGCTCCTCAACTAGCTGTAGAGGTATGTTCACGAAGCGTTGGTACTTGTCACACTTTTGAGTGAATTGTCGACCATCAGTTTGGATGTTCACCCAATAATAACCCTGTTGGATCACTTTGTGGGCGAAAGCTTTGTCTCTAAAGTGATTTTCGCAGATCCCCTCATGGATCTCCTTAGGATGTACTCTACTTCTTCCGGTTGGAGGCATCTGAGGTAAGGAAGGTAGAAACCTTTCTTGTAAAGGATGTCATTGAGTATGGTGTATTGGGCAGCTTTAGTTCTCAATTGTTGTGCCTTCGATAATCGATGATTAGGTCCACCCAAGTTGGTTCTGAGCTTACTGGAAGTACTGTGGCGAGGTCGGCCTCATCGAAGCTAGGTCGCGCAAGGAACTCAATTGGGACAGATCTTAGAATGTCTACCTCGTCCCCAGTAGTTAGTTTTACTAGCATGTCTACTTTAAAATTCTCTACCCGAGGGATCAGGGCCACACTGCATTTGTGGAATTTTCTGATCAATTCCTTGGCCTTCCGTAGGTATGCTTTCAAGCGTTCCTTCTTGGCCTGGTATGCTTCGGCTATTTGATTGACGACCAGTTGAGAATCACTGAAGACTTCGATATACTAAGCCCCAAGTTAGCTGCCAGTTTAAGTCCGACGAGCAAAGCTTTGTATTCTACTGTGTTGTTGGAGGCTTAAAATCTAAATCGTAAGGCATATTGAATGCATGTACGGTCAGGGGTCTCCAAGACTATCCCTACCCCACTTGCCTTAGAGTTGGATGAGTCATTAACATAGAGCGTCCACCGAGGTGGGTTGGGAATTGCGTGGGTGTCGGACGGTGCGACGGATGGTGGGTCGGGTGCTACACTTGGGATGAGCTCTAGTCCAGGTAGGTCGATAGCTGGCTCAAGTGTAGGAGTTAGCTCGACGATAAAGTTAGTTACTGCTTGGCCTTTGATAGCTGCTTGGGGCTGATATTTGATGTCGAATTCGCTTAACTCAATTTCCCATTTGGGCAATCGTCCTTAAGCTTCAAGTTTTGGAGTACTTAATGTAACGATTGATCGGTTAGGATGACGATGGTGTGAGCTTGGAAATATGGTCGTAAGCATCGAGAGGAGATGGTCAAAGCCAATGCTAGTTTTTCCAAGGTCGAATATCTTATCTTAGCTGAAACTAGGGCTTCACTGACATAGTATACGGGGAGCTATTTTCCCTCGTGTTCCCTAATTAGAGCTGAGATAACCACTACGTCGGAAATGGCCAAGTACGACAGAAGGGATTCCCCCATCTCAAGTTTGGAGAGCAATGGGGGAGACCCTAGATATTCTTGAGCTGCTGGAAGGCCACTTCGCATTCCTCTGTCCAATCCACCACTTGTTTCCCCTTCAACTGTTTAAAGAAGGGAAGACACTTGTTTGTGGCTCGGGATACGAAGTGATTTAAGGCAACAATCCTCCCAGTGAGTCGTTGAACATCTTTGGTCATTTTTGGTGATTGCAATCAAGGAGAGCCTTGATCTTCTCGAGGTTCACTTCAATTCCTCATTGGCTGACCAAAAAGCCGAGGAACTTTCCCGAACTAACTCCTAAAGCACATTTTCTTGGGTTTAGCTTCAACCGGTACTTACGAAGGATGAGGAACATTTCCTCAAGGTCAGCGACATGGTTTGTAGCTTGGATGCTCTTGATGAACATATCGTCGATATACACTTCCATTGTTCACCCTATCTGTTGGGTGAACATTTTGTTGACTAGTCGCTAATAAGTAGCACTTGCATTTTTCAATCCAAAAGGCATGACTCGGTAATAGTAAAGCTCTTTGTTAGTGATAAAGGCGGTTTTTATTTAATCATGTGGATGCATTAAAATTTAGTTATAACTAGAGTACGCATCCATAAAACATAATAGCTTGTGCCTAACAATGTTGTCGACTAGTTGGTCGATTTGGGAGAGTGGAAAGTTATCTTTGGGACAAGCTTTGTTTAGATCTGTATAGTCCACACAAACCTGCCATTTTCCATTTACCTTCTTTATTAGCATAATGTTGGCTATCTAGTTCGGATAATAGACCTGTTCGATGAATTCAGCTTTGTGGAGTTTGTCGACTTCTTCACCGATCACTGCGTATCTTTTAGGACCAAGCACATGGCGCTTCTGTCGAATTGGTCAATGCGATGGGTTGACATTCAGTCAGTGCACGATGATCTTGGAGTCGATGCTGAGCATATCTTTATGAGACCACGCGAAGACGTCCGCATAGCATTGAAGGAAAGCTATTATGTTGTCCCGTAATGGTGCTATCGGGGACAACCCTATTTAAACAATTTTAGAGGAGACTGATTTGTCCAATGGGATGGGTATAAGCTCCTCCATTGGTCAAACTCTCTTGTCGGAGTCCTTACAAGGATCCAAGGAGGTGATGGTCACTTTCTGATCTTTTGGTGAATCCAAAGAAGTGAGGGCTAGTGTTTGCGACAGAGCCTTCAGTGTTATTGTATAACACTGTTGAGTGTCGTGTTGGTCGCCCTTTACTGACCCGATTCCCTGCTTGGTCTGAAACTTAATGGCTAGGTGGTAGGTCGAGACCATGGCTCGCAGGACTTTCAGAGACGGTCGACCAAGGACGCATTGTAGACTGATGGACAGTCTACACCAGGAAGTCAATCATTTTATTGGCTTGGTTCTGTACGTCTCCAGCTATGAGCGGGAGCTGAATTACCCCTTCAGGTATGACCTATCCAATAGAGAAGCCAAGCAACGGGGTTTTAACTGGTCAAAGTATGTAACACCCCGTCCAAAAAGGGAACAGTGTCCTGGGGCACTCACGTACAAATTGACTTAGGACCGAATGATTCTATCGCATGTGAGGACTTAAGACAGGTGAATTAACCCCAAATCACCCTTCTGTAAAATTTAAATTAAATTAAAATTGGGCCGAGCATAGGCCGTAAAGCCAGTCGGCCGAGTCATACTTAGCGACTGTCCGTACGGACTGTGTATTGCCCGAGGAAGGTCCAAAATTTTTGAAACTTTTTCAGATCCTTGGGCCCACTGGGCTTGTAGTCCCATGCAGATGCCAGGCCCCAAAGATGCCGAGAGATGGTTGAATAATGCTGCCCTGCTGACACTTGCAAACTGCGAGTTGCTAGGCCTTGAGAAAGGAAATCCTGAAATTTAATCAATTGGCCCTGCTGCTTGAGTCAACAAATCCAAGCATTCTAGCTGTCGAATCTCTTCTAAATTCACACCAAAGGTTGGAAATAATTTCCAGCCTTTGCCTATAAAATCTGGTCGTTAATCGTGGAACGGTGACCATTGATCTTAAATCGGGTCGGTGTGGCAAAACCCTACATCCGTTTGTAATCAAACTTCACTCGACCCTTCATCAGGTCATGAAGCACCTGTCCCATATGTCAGATGGGCCAAGGGTCCATCAGAACAACTCTAATAACATAAAATGGGCCCCATATGGCTAATTGGAGAATTACCTCAAACGTTAGGGTTAAAGGAAATACTTCTGGGCATATATAAACCTAGCCCTCTCTCTCAAACCCATTTTTCAGCAGCTGAGAAAGAGAGAGAGAGAGAGAGAGAGAGAGAGAGAGAGAAAGAGAGAGAGAGAGAGAGAGAGTGAGTATATGAGAGAGACAGAGTGGGAGAGGAGAGAGAAGGCCCCACCTTGATGTGCATGTGAGCTAGGTGCTTGGATTTTGAAGATCTCGACATCCTCACCTCTCCTCTATCAACGAATTCTGTCGTTCTCCATCATTGGAAGAAGAAATTTCAACCCATCAAAGGTGATTTAAGATTTCTCACCTCATTTCCCTGATTACTACAAATTTCATGTCATTCTTGTCCATCCAATGCAATGCAGGGCCCTGGCACCTCGAGCTTGCAGACCCGGTGTCGCTAGAATCATCTTAGCAACCTCCAGCCATATTTAGGTGAGGACCATTACCTTTAGGTGGCTGGTTATCACGCCTAGCATAGATTTAATGAATGTGATTGGTGTATTATTTGTGCATGTGGCTGAACTTCCCCTTTTATGGTATAACTAGGGTAATGGATTAGGAAATTACTGAAATTATGGGAAGGCATTAAGCCTCAAAACGCCAAATAATTGATTAGTCCAATTTGCATGCCATTGTGAATCTTAACTTATGAATTTCCCCAAATTGTTGCTAGTTAATTGGGTTTTTTCTTAATTTGGTGATAATCATGCCTAATATGATAACGTGAAGTACTATAAGATGTTATTTGATGTTGATTCTCTGATTTTCTAAAATTTGTGATAAGCTATCCTTGAATGAGTGCATGAAATGTCGTGGATTAGCTGAATTATATGATGCGTGTAGGCTTGTGGAAGTTATGATAGCGTATTGTTATATGGCTACCCACACCATTGCAATAGGTTGAGATATGTTATGTAAAGCATGTAAAATTTAATAGTACTTTGTGTGTGTGGTTGCCCATATACTGATTATACTAGGGTTGTGTCTACACATATGAATTATATCCATGGAATCCACATTTTGATGTGAACTGTTGCATATCTCCCTATGGATAGGCCGATTACTTAGAATTACTTGGGTGGTCTTTGTTAGACCTGTCCCTAAGTGAATCTTGCCCGATAGTTGAACCGTAGGTCGTTGGCCATAGTTGGACTACACGAGATGGTGTTTTAAGGCCTATTAGTTATAGTTCAGCCCGTCGGGGCACATTGACTATTAGTCGACCATCTTTGTATGTTAACCTTGTTTGATCACGCTTATATGAACCCGAAGTACCCTAAGACTATTGCGCCCATTTTAAAATATGATTTATGGCCCACAAAGTCTCATGAGCTAGGGATGGTGGTATGGGACACTATGCCTGTGCTGTCGGCCTACGTTGAGGTGATGAGCCTCCCTGTAGTATCCATTGAGCATTTGGACATGTGAGCCAGGAACGGTGGTATGAGACACAGTACCCATGATGTCGACCTGTGTTAGGGTGACGACCTCCCTACAGTGACTGCAAGTGGGACATCTAAGTTCCAATTTGATTTTGTCTATGTTATATTTTGTTCGGGATTGACGAACCCAATATAGGGCTAAGGATTGCGAGAGTCACATGACCACGACCCTTGAGCTGTGCGAGCGGGTTAGGGCAATAACTTCATTAAGGGTATTCCGGTTTCCCCAACCTGCTAGATGAATGAACTTAAGTAACCAACCAGGCTAACATGTTCCATGGCATTGTATTTATATTATTGGCGATTATGCAGTCGAGGTCGCTTTTGAGAGTGTTGTTTTATTGCGAAAGTAAGATGTCGTCGCTTGAGGGAGTGTTAGTTTTTTTGTGAGGAGCATGCAACATATCATAACCATGCATTTGCATTAACAACAGTGTTTAGGAATCTATGTTGTTTGTTGTTCATTAAATGTATTCTATGCATGATAATTTGATGCCTATTACTAACAGTACCACTGAATTGATCACTCACTCCCACTCTAGGACGGTGTTTTAAAACACCAACAAGAATACGATATAGATGCAAGTACCATAGAGCAGCACACATTGGACGATGTTGGTGCTGTCGACGATGAAGAGCGGGCATATTACTAGGAGTTTGGCGATCCTTGTTAGCACAGTGGATGTCAGCGGGACTGGGCCAAAGCCCAAGTCTTTTGGGGATTGATGGGTGTTTAAGTTTAGTCCATGGATTATTGTTAAACTAAATTTATTAAGTCAACATGTTGGATGAGAACTTTTTATGAAACTAATTGGTTAGTAGCACTTAGATTTTAAGTACCTGATTAGAAATCGAATATGCTTAGATTAACTCATCATTGCTTGTTAATACGTACTAAATGGATCCATTTGTGACTCATTATTGCACACGTGACATTCGGGAATTCGAGAGTCGAGTAGCTACTCGGCCCTCAAATTTTGGGGTGCTCCAACTTGGTATCAGATCATGATTTGGATTAAAATGGGCCTAAGGTAATAGGTTCAACACGACGCACTTTAACTTAGGAGGGAGTGACTGAATTTAAAAACAGTACTAGGATCCTGAAACTTTGTCTAATCAGCTAGTTGACCCCTGTAGACTAGCTTAGGATAATAACTAGGACTACATAAGTTGTATGAAGTAATCTAAGTCACTTCTAACTAGAAATAAGATGGTCTAAGCTGACCAAGATTAAACAATGTAAGCCTAAGTCACTTTAGTAGCACTGGGGACCTCTATATTCCAGTTTATGGATTTAGCGGCCCCAATTGATGCCGGATCGGCTTGATCCCAGCTAAGACGAACCAAGGATGTGTCTATATTAAATCTAAATCTCCTAGACCAGTGTACTTAGTTTACGAACGCCACATTTAGACGGAAAACAACCCTTGGACCGCAGTACGTGCACTATATTTAACATAAGGATGAAATGGACTCATCTAGGGGGGCTAAGGGGGTCCCACGAAGCAAAAACACCAACCCCAGGGGCGTGGCCAACATCAACACCTCCAAAAGGGCACGGCGGCATAGCCATGGCGGCAGCGCACTGCCACTGGCCCGGGCATGTGGGCCCCTACCACGTGTGGGGGTCCCCTCCACTCAGCCTTACACCCTTTAATTTAAACCCCCTTTTGCTCCATTCTAAACCCTCCACTACCCTCTTAACCCCTCTTAAACTCTCCTTCACTCTCAAATCTTCTTCTTCATGCTTGTAGGGCCTCTTTTCCTCTTGCATGCTTCATTTTTAACCTCTCCTTGCTCTCAACCTTCCTGAATCCTCCTTACACTTCTCAAACTTCTCTCATTGGGGCACAAAATCCCCTTCCTAAGGTCCTATAAAAGGTCCTATAACCTCCATCTCTTTGAAATCTCTCTATTCCATACACTTTTCCATCTCAATGGCTTTCTTCGAGATAGTAACCTCCATTTTCTCCATCTTCATGCTCCTTTCTCTCATGGGAAAGAAGCGAGCGGCCTCGGATGAAGTCGGGCTTAGCCATCCGAGAGGGCGAGTGCCGGTGCGAGTTCGAGCACCGAGCAAAGGTCGAAGCAAGACCTTTATCCCTAAGTCCCTTTAGTAAGGTCTTTACCAGCGGGCATTAAGCTCGGTAAGTTTCATCAACGCAAGGTTGTTTTTGAAGCTCATGTGGATGAGAAGCTATTTGGAGAATTTTCGGTGATTGATCACCTTCTGACGAATGGTTAGGGTCCATGTTTGAAGGGAACTTTCATGCTAGCGCGGGCTTTGTGCAAACTTTTTACACCCATATTAGAGACCCAACCCTTGAGCCTCTCCACTTTATCATCCCTTTGGGCCGACAAGAAGCAAAGGTTGATGTAGATGCTATTGCCTGCATCATGGGAGTAGAACGCGGCATTGTTCATGCCAGTGAGACTAATCTCAATGAAAGGCGGGAGAGAGATCGTCGCACACGTTTCTTATGCGACCAACCTGTTGAATGGAGGTGAGAGAACAGCCTTAAGATGACCCACATGACCCCTAACTATCGTCTACTTCACCATATATGCACATATAACATGTATCCTAGGTCAAGCAATCGCACGGAGTGCACTAGATTTATGGTAGACTTCCTATATCGAGTAGGACAAGGAGATAAGGTGTGCTTGCTCACTGTTGGCTTAACCCAAATCATGAGGGTGGCACAATCCAATCAGGAGGATCAGTCCCTCCCATTTGGCCGACTAATTTACAAAATTGCCCATAATTTTGGGTTCAGACTGCACCTGAATGATCTCGCCCCTATCCACTCCATAAATGAAAACACCCTTAACATGAAGATGGGCCCCAAGCAGCGTCTGGCCCGACTGGTAGAGCCAGGGGACGAGATAGAAGAAGAGACTGAAGATGATGAAAGCGAGGATGAAGAACAGGAAGAGGAAGCAGAGGCCCGGGACTCCAACTGGGAGCCTCCTACCACCTGTAGCGAGCGGGAAACCCTGGCCAAAGTGGTGGAGAACCAGGAGTATTTAAAGAAGAAATTCAAGAATATGTCTTGCACTCTGAAGGCCCTCCTGTGCTGCATGTAGGATAAGGGAGCACCTCCACCTTCGCCGCAGTTGGAGGATTAGGAGCGTAGTACGTGTTTGTTTCCTCTTTTTGTACTAGCCTTGGATGGGCTTAGTTTGGTTGTTTGGGTTGTGAATATTGGAGTTTTTCTTTCTATTGGACTGGTAATCATGCATCCTATGTCATTGTACATGTAATTCCTTAGCATATGTAACAGTGACAAATTTTGCCAATGAAATGCATGGAACTACTTTGGTTAAAGTGATGTGTGGAATGTTTGGTGAATTGATGATGTGTGTGATGACACTCTAATGTTGTGACTAACATGCCATAAGTCTGTGGATGTTGTTATCTAAATATTGAGACATTGGCTTTCAGGACAATGAGGCCGTAAGGTGACAGCCGTCTAGTCCGCCTAGCCTTGGGTGGGAGAGACGACCATGGATGGCTCGCCCCTAATGAACTACCTTCTAGTCAAGGCAGAGCCAGTCAAGTGGTTATGGACAATTAGATGCCAACCCAACTCCCTGGGGCACCTCAAATTCATGGCGAGACCTCTACTCACCAGACCGCTCCAGTTGGAGGCACTATGGAACAAATGTTACACGTGATGCAGCGACAACAGCAGTCGTTGCATACCTTGGTGGGAGCAATGGCCCATCATATGAATGCACCATCGCTAGGCCAAGTCAGAACGTCAGCAACGACATACAATCTTTTTGAGCGATTTCAGAAGTTAAGACCGCCTACCTTTGCTGGTACTCATAGACCCGAGGAGGCCGAGAGTTGGCTAAACCAGGTTACGAAAGCGATCCGACCTCTTCACTATTTAGAAGTCGAGCAGGTGGAGCTGATATCCTACCTGTTTAAGAAGGAAGCTGATGTTTGGTGGGATAGTGTGTTAAGAACGGTCCCTAAAAATTTTGTATGGACGTGGGAAGAGTTCGAGACAAGGCTCTTCCAAAAGTATTTCACACATACCTATGGTATAGAGAAGGAGAATGAATTCTTGCGCCTCCAATAGGGAGGTATGTCAGTGGCTGAATATGAAAACCAGTTCACCGAATTATCTCGTTATGCGCCGAAGATCATGGCCGATGAAGAGACGCGCATGAGGGGTTTTGCTGAAGGTTTAAGGGCCGGGATTCATACGAAAATGTGCTGTGCGAATATTCGAACTTATGTAGAACTGGTGGAGATGTCCCTGCGGTCAGAGCAGGATGGCGAAAGGATTTCTCGGGCACGTATACAAGCTGTGTCCAGAACAGGAGGACAATCCTCGTCCTCATTAGGAAGAAGAGTGCCAACCAATTTGCCTTCCCAGCACATGCCTCTACCACCCGTGCACGCTCACCCCGACCGAGTATGCAAGTATTGTCGAAAGGTGGGCCATTTAGATGCCTACTGTTTTTTGAGAATGTGAGATCACGGGTACATACCCCCTCAGCGAGTAAGTCGTCTGCCGTAGTTATCATTACCTACACCTCCTCAACGTGCCGCAGGCCTGTCTCAGCAGCCTCATAGGCAGCCGACCCCTCAAATTAGGTTGTCGTCTCGACCTACATATCAATCCAACCGACCTCAGCAAGCACAAGTTCACGCTTTAACAATAGAGGGCGTTGATGCAGCCACGACTACTCCTGCAGCATTTAAGGTCACGACCCATGTCCAAGGTACTCTTATCTTTTTTCTTGTGGACACTGGGTCCACAGCTTCACTTATATCATCCACAACTATTAAGAGTCTAAGGCTATCAACTACTCCCATATCAGGGGTAAGAATTATAGCAGCAGCCGGAATGTTCACCAAAGCTACATTCGTCTGTCGAGGGTGTCCCATAGACTTTGGAAGAAAGAGGATTCATGTGGATCTCATTGTCACAAAGGTCTTCCACTATGACATAATTCTGGGAATGAATTAGCTCTTCGCAATGAGAGCCAAAATCAATTGTGAGGACCGAACGGTGACCATATATGAAGATGGTAGCTCTCCCTTCATGTTCACAGTACAGGTTAGCTACCCACAATGAGTCCTATGTTATGCTTCGCTAGAAGAAGATCATGAAGAGATTTCAATAACTTGCACTCCCATAGTGAGCGACTTCATTGATGTATTCAAGAACATTCTGGGACTTCCTCCCTAACAGGAGATCGACTTCACCATTGACTTGTTGCCTGGCACTGTGCCCATTTCTCTCCTAACTTATCGGATGCCTCCGTATGAAATGGAGGAGCTCCGACTTCAAATTGATGGACTGTTGGAAGCGAGTTTTATTCGACCCAGTGTGTCCCCATGGGGAGCCCCAGTTGTGTTCGTGAGAAAGAAAGATGTCTCCCTACGTTTGTGTATTAACTACCGGAGGTTGAATCAGGTCACCATAAAGAACAAATATCCCTTACTTCGAATTGATGATCTATTCGACCAATTGAGTGGTGCTCAATAATTCTCAAAGATTAACCTGCAATCCGGATACCACCAACTACGGATTAAACCTGAAGACGTGTCAAAGACGGCGTTCAGAACCAACTTTGGGCACTATGAGTACTTGATTATGCCTTTTGGACTCACAAATGCACTGGCTATGTTCATGGACTTGATGAACAAAGTCTTCATGCCATTCCTGTATCGATTTGTCATCATATTCATAGACGACATTCTAATTTATTCCAAGAGTCGCCAAGAACATGAAGAACATCTGCGAGTGGTCTTAGAAATGCTCAAGTGGAACAAGTTATACGCCGAGTTTCGAAAATGTGACTTCTGGAAAGAAGAGATGAAATTTTTGGGCCATATGGTGTCTAAGGAAGGCATCTCTGTGTATTTGGCCAAAGTGGTAGTAATACAAGAATGGAAGCGGCCGAGCTCAGTGACAGAAGTTAGAAGCTTCTTGGGATTGGTGGGATACTACCGCCGATTCATCAAATATTTTTCAAAGATCACCCAACCATTATCCCAGCTCACCCGAAAGGATCTGAAGTTTGCTTGGAATGAAAAGGCGGAAGCGGCCTTTAAGGAGTTGAAGGAATGGTTAACTTTAGCCCCAGTGCTCGTTCTGCCAGAACAAGGGGTTAAGTACACCATTTTTATTGATGCATCCCGTGTGGGTCTAGGTTTTGTCCTCATGCAGAAGGACAGAGTTATTGCTTATGCTTCTCGGCAATTGAGGAAACATGAAGAGAATTACCCCGCTTATGACCTTGAACTAGCCGCGGTCATATTTGCCCTGAAGATATGGAGACACTATCTATATGGGGAAGAATTTGAACTCTTTTGTGACCACAAGAGCCTCAAGTACATCTTTATCCAAAGAGATTTAAATATGAGGCAATGACGATGGATGAAGACCTTAAAGGACTTTAAATTTGAGGTTTCCTACCATCCTAGTAAGGCCAATCTAGTGGCAGACACCTTGAGCTGAAAGAAGACTGTCGAATTCGCGGCTCCACTAATGGTAGAAGAGTGGAATATGGTAGAATTTGTGTGAGAGACTTCGAGCTGAAACTGAGAATAGAAGAACCATATGAAGTCATTGCACATATTCATGCCCAACCTATGATCAACGGCTAGATCATTGAGACCCAAAGGAGTGACGAATTACTGTTGAAAATGAGAGAACTTGCAGCCGTTCGAAGCGATTCCGAATGGAGAATCGGCACTGATGGAGACTTACGTTCTTGATCAAGAAGTACGTTCCGTCTCCATGATCAAGAAGTACGTTTCGGATCCTTCACACATCTTCCAGTGGGAACACATAGAGCTCAAGGACAATGCCACGTATATCCTTAAGCTCAGCAGGATTTTGGACAAGAAAGAGAAAGTTTTGCAAAAAAAGGTGATTTCATTAGTAAAGGTACTATGGACGCACCACGGAGAAGAAGAAGCTACTTGGGAAACGGAAATCGAAGTTTGTAAACACTACCCTAACCTTCTTAAGCAATTTGAGTAGGTACAAATTTCGAGGATGATTTTTTTTTTGTAAGGGGGCTAGATTGTAACGCACCGTCCATAAAAGGAATCGTGTCCTGGGGCACTCACGTGCGAATTGACTCAGGACCAAACGATTCTATCACACGTGAGGGCTTAAGACGGGTGAATTAACCCCAAATCACCCTTCTGTACAATTTAAATTAAATTAAACTTGAGCCGAGCATAGGCCGTAAAGCCAGTCAGCCGAGTTATACTTAGTGACTATCCGTACGGGTTGTGTATTGCCGGAGGAAGGTCCAAAATTTTTGAAACTTTTTCAGATCCTTGGGCCCACTGGGCTTGTGGTCCCACGTGGACGTCAGGCCCCGAAGATACCTAAAGATGGTCGAACAGCACTGCCCTGCTGACACTTGCAAATCACGAGTCGCTAGGCCTTGAGAAAGGAAATCCTGAAATTTAATCAATTGGCCCTGCTGCTTGAGTCAACAAATCTAGGTGTTCCAGCCGTCGGATCTCTTCTAAATTCACACTGAAGGTTGGAAATAATTCTCGGCCTTTGTTTACAAAATCTGGTTGTTGATCGTAGAATGGTGACCGTTGATCACGAATCGGGTCGTTGCGATAAAACCCCGTATCCGTTTGCGATCAAACTTCACCCGACCCTTCATCGGGTCATGAAGCATCTATCTCATGTGTCAGATGGGCCAGGGGTCCATCAGAGCAGCTTTCATAACATAAAATGGGCCCCACATGGCTAATTGGTAAATTTCCTCAAACGTTAGGGTCAAAGGAAATAATTCCGGGCATATATAAACTCAACCCTCTCTCTCAAACCCATTTTTCAGCAGCTAATAAAGAGAGAGAGAGAGAGAGAGAGAGAGTGGGAGCGGAGAGAGAAGGACCCACCTTGATGTGCATGTGAGCTAGGTGCTTGGATTTTGAAGATCCCGGCATCCTCACCTCTCCTCTACTGACGAATTTCATCGTTCTCTGTCGTTGGAAGAAGAAATTCTAACCATCTAAGGTGATTTAGGATTTCTCACCTCATTTCCCTGATTAATATAACATTCATGTAATTCTTGTCCATCCAATCCAATGCAGGGCCTTGGCACCTCGGGCTTACGGACCCGACGTCGCTAGAATCATCTCAGCAACCTCCAGCCATATTTAGGTAAGGACCATTACCTTTAGGTGGCCGGTTATTGCACCTAGCGTAGATTTAATGAATGTGATTGGTGTATTATTTGTGCATGTGACTGAATTTCCCCTTTTATGGTATAACTAGGGTAATGGATTTGGAAATTACCGAAATAATGGGAAGGCATTAAGCCCTAAAACCCTAAATAATTGATTAGACTAATTTGCATGCCATTGTGAATCTTAACTTGTGGATTTTCCCAAATTGTTGCTAGTTAATTGGGTTTTTTTCTTAATTTGGTGATAATCATGCCTAATATGATAACATGAAGTACTATAAGATGTTATTTGATGTTGATTCTTTGATTTTCTAAAATTTGTGATAAGCTATGCTTGAATGAGTGCATGAAATGTTGTGGATTGGTTGAATTATGTGGTGTGTAGGCTTATGAAAGTTATGATAGCATATTGTTATATAGCTGCCCATACCATTGCAATAGGTTGGGATATGTTATGTAAAGCATGTAAAATTGAATAGTACTTTGTGTGTATGGCTGCCCATGTACTAATTATATTAGGGTTGTGTCTACACATATGAATCATATCCATGGAATCCACATTTTGATGTGAACTGCTGCATATCTTTGTATGGATAGGCCGATTACCTGGAATTACCTGGGCAATCTTTGTTAGACCTGTCCCTAAGTGAATCTGGCCTGACAGTTGAACCGTAGGTCGTTAGTGGTAGTTGGACTACACGAGATCTTGTTCTCAGGCCGATTAGTTATAGTTTAGCCCGTCGGGGCACATTAACTATTAGTCGACCATCCTTGTATGTTAACCTTGTTTGATCACGCTTGTATGAACCTGAAGTATCCTAAGACCATTGCGCCCATTTTAAAATATGATTTACGGCCCACAAAGTCTCATGAGCTAGGGATGGTGGTATAGGACACTATGCCTGTGCTCTCGGCCTACGCTGAGGTAACGAGCCTCCCCATAGTATCCATTGAGCATTTAGACTAGTGAGCCGGGAACGGTGGTATGAGACATTATACCTGTGCTGTCGGCCTGTGTTTGGGTGACGACCTCCCTCCAGTAACTGCGGGTGGGACATTTAAGTTCCAATTTGATTTTGTCTATGTTATATTTTGTACGGGATTGACGACCCCAATATAGGGCTAAGGATTAAGAGAGTCACATGACCATGGCCCTTGAGCCGCCTGATCGGGTTAGGACAATAACTTCACTAAGGGTATTCCGATTTCCCTAACCTACTGGATGAATGAACTTAACTAACCAACCAGGCTAACATGTTTCATGACATTGCATTTATATTGTTGGCGATTATGCAATCGAGGTTGCTTTTGAGGGAGTGTTGTTTCATTGCGAACGTAAGATGTCGTCGCTTGAGGGAGTGTTGGTTTTTTTTGTGAGGAGCATGCATCATATCATAACCATGCATTTGCATTAACAACAGTGTTTAGGAATCTATACTGTTTGTTGTTCATTAAATGTATTCTATGCATGATAATTCGATGCCTATTGCTAATGGTACCACTGAGTTGATCACTCACTCCCACTCTGGGACGGTGTTCTAAAACAACAACCAGAACCCGATATAGATGCAGGTACCCTAGAGCAGCACGCATTGGACAATGTCGGTGTCGTCGACGACGATGAGTGGGCATACTACCAGGAGTTTGACGATCCTTGTTAGCACAGTGGATGTCAGCGGGGTTGGGCCAGAGCCCAGGTCATTTTGAGGATTGATGGGTGTTTGAGTTTAGTCCATAGATTACTGTTAAACTAAATTTATTAAGTTAACATTGTGGATGAGTACTTTTTACGAAACTAATTGGTTAGTAGCACTTGGATTTTAAGTACCGGATTAAAAATCGAATATGCTTAGATTAATTCATCATTGCTTGTTAATACCTGCTATATGCATGCATTTGTGACTCATTATTGCACACGTGGCACTCGGGAAGTCGAGAGTCGAGTAGCTAATCAGCCCTCAAATTTCAGGGTGCTATAAAGTAAAGATCATCCAACTCCCATTTTGTTGAAGGCCTGGGTGAAGAGAACATCAGCGGACAATCCGGTGTCGACGAGGATTCGGAACACCTTTCGATTCGCTATGGTCAAAGTAACCAGTAGCACATCGTCGTGTGGGTGTGGATTCCTCGAGCATCTTCTTCAATGAAGGTCAAACTATAACTATCTACTTTCTACTCCTTAAGAGGCCTTCTGATCTATAGAATTTCATCATCGGGATGACCAATGCTTCTGGCATGTATCTTCCGAGCATTGTTTAAGTCTCCCCTGCCTCCGTGGCCTCCGGAAATAGTGCGAATCTCTGCAGTTGGTTCGTTGTTGATGGGTTGGTCATCTTTCGCTATGACCCGATCTCCCCTCTGGTTGACTTATTCTCCGAGATGGCCGTTATGAATGAGTGCTTCAATATTTTGTTTGAGATCAAAGCAATCACTCGTGTTGTGTCCATGATCCCAGTGAAAGTAGTAGCACTTGTTTTTGCTTCTGTTTCTGGGGCCGGACTTCATCTTATTTGGCCAATTAAGGAGACGTTTATCTTGGATCTCCATTAAAACTTGTTCGGGAGTCTTGTTGAGGGGAGTATAAGTTTTAAACTTGGGAGTATAAGTTTTAAACTTACCGTCGGGCCGTTTACTCGAGCGACGATTGTCCCGAGATTGGTCGTCCTTCCTTTTCTTATTCGAATCGATCGAGCTTGGCTCTACCTTTATTTGTCACTCTTTGGTCGGATGGACTTTGTTCTGGACGGCTTCTCGTATGATCTAGGATTCCTCAGCATTAACATACTTTTGCGACCTATTCAGCAGCTCAGCCATCATTGTAGGAGGGTTCTTGTCTAATAAGAAGAGGAACTGCTTATCCTTTAGCCCAGTAATGATGGTGTTGAGGGCGAGCTCTTCCGAGTGCTTACGGACTTATAAGGCTTCTAGATTGAAGCGTTTAATGTAGTCCTTCAGGAGCTCGCCTTCTCTCTAAACTATCTAAAGTAAGTGGGCAGGGGCTTTAAGCCTCTTCTTTCCTCCGATGAAGTTCGTAAAGAAAGATTGGCTGAGTTGAGAGAATGAACTGATGGAGCCCGGCTTCAACTGCTTGAACCACAATTGGGGAGCTCTAGACAGAGTCAATGAGAAGGCTCGACACATGACCGAATTAGAGGCGTCATGGAGTTCCATGTAGACCCTGAAGAATTCCATGTGCTCCGATGGGTTGGTGTTCCCTAAAAAAGGAGTAATCTGGGGCAATTAAAACTTGTCTGGCAGTCGTGCCCGCATAATGTCAGTAGTGAATGGGGGATCGGTTTCTTCCATTGTGGAATGCGTTGGCACATTAGTTTGGTAGGCCTGCTGCATGTTTTCGATCTGATCTCGCAAAATTTTCAGCTTGACCTCCCACGGTTCACCACTTTCAACAGTAGTTTCGACCGGAGCCTTTTCACGCTTTTTCTGATCTAGCTCATGGCGTAGGTTGGAAGCAGGCAAAGTTGCGGTTTTTGAAACGTGAGATGGGGCCGACCTAGCTGAGTTATGTTGTTGGCTCTTCTAAGAGGCGTCTCAGGTGCAGGAAGGTTGAAGAGGGTTGTTTCCCATTCATTCATCTTCCTTGTCGGTTCCCTGCACTTGCTGAGGCTGTAATCGCTCTAGCATATGCTTCATGTAGCCCATATCTTCTCGGATCATGCCGACTTCTTTCTTGAGGGAGTTCATCTGACCTCCCTTTGCACAGGACTGCTGACCCTATCTCCCAGAATTGGAATTTGCTTGGCGATGCGAAGATGAGCCTTGTTGATTTTTCAGTTTCTCGAGTTGTTCTGGGAGCAGCGGTGTGTGTTCCGGTGCAACTGGGGCTACAATCGGGGAGACTCGAGTTCTCTTCTTCCCTCTCGCCATTGTATTATGCTCGAAGTGTATCTAATAAAGCAGGAATGACTCAAGACGTTGTTCCCACAGACGATGCCAAACTATTGATGCAGTTTTTTGGCAGACCCTCCCTAGCTAACCCGTCTAACCTGCACAGAGAAAAGCAAGAAACAAAGAAGACCCTGGCTAGTGCAGAGGACCCTCCAATGCCTAAGTTAGGTTTTTGGGGTCTTTTGTGGGGTAGGATCTCTCTGGAAAAGAGTCACTAGTCGAGTATTAGGGTATGAATGTGCGTACCTTGCATTGGTTATGGATACCTCTATTTATAGGGGATGGAGGATGGTGGCGTAAGGAGTCTTTCCTGATATGTTGGAGACGAATCCATTTGGGATCTTTGCAGGATTATCGCGGTCCGAGGTTCTCGGGATCTGATTTGATCCTCCGAAGATGTTGGGAGAGATCTTCGGACCGTTGGTCCGAGGCTAGGTCATATATCGGGCTTCCTATGGAGTTGGCATTAACCTTCTCTCAGAGGTCATCCCAAAATATAGTCAAGCTCTAGTCGAGCAATGGCTAACCTACGGCTAAGTTATGACCCACCTATAATCTAGCTATGGCCGACTTATATGTTAGGTCGGCAGTTGGCTATTTGAGTGGACTTACATTTACATCTTCTTTAAGTATCCTTACAGTTGCATCGACCTCCTGGAAGGTCAGTCTGTTTTTGGACGTAGACGCCCCTTAGGGCCCAGGTGTCGAAGGGCCCGTGCTGTTTAGTAGAGTTGGTCCATTTCATAAGTCGACCTAACAACTTAACTATTTTTCACCCAACATAGGTATTCACGCCGTCCATCCATTTTTCGATACCAACTTAGGGCATTATCCCCAAAATGAAGCAAATCCAATTAGCAGATGGACCATACCATAGGAAGTAATGTTGATTGGTCATTGATGAGCACAGAAGTTTTGGATCAAGTTTATATATATATATATATATATATATATATATATATATATATATATATATATATATATATATATATATATATGGGAAAAGGTGCTATTCGCTCGAGCGTAAAGCGGTCGTTTGTGAGGTCGAGTTGTGTGGGCCCCACTGTGATGCCGTTCGAAGATCCACACCGTCCACCAGATGTACGAGCCCAGGGTGGGCCCACATGGCCCAAAATCAGCCGTCCACGTAAGTCAGGTAGGCCATACCATCGGAAAACATAAGTATACACGCAAAAACATGTAAAAGCACTTGGTGGGCCCCACCTGAGTTGTGGATACCACATGAAACTTGGTCTAAAATTACATCCAAGTGGGACACACATGATGGACGGTGTTGATCATCAAAACACGTCTTGAAAGGTCCCCACAAATGGTTTTGAATGTCTCAATGGTGCACGGCCCCTCTCAACTTCTGTAGGTGGTGTGGCCCACAAAAGTCACGGATTGACTTGATTTTCAGCCGTGTGGGCCCCCTATGGAATGGTGCATCTGATTGAGGGAGTAGATTTTCGAACGGCATCACTGTGGGGCCCACTTCAGCTCGACCTCACAGACGACCGCTTTACGCTCGAGCACATAGTACCTTTTCCCTATTATATATATATATATATATATATATATATATATATATATATATATTCTTTATGGAATTTGATGTGACCTTATCAATAGATTGGATGGAAAATAAACACAAGGCAAATATTAAATATTAAAGTAGGACGGATTTTTTAATGATAGGGAGTTTAATCACCACTATTTGGTATGATATGGTCCACCTTATAATTGGATTATATTTATTTTCGGCATAATTCTATAAAATAATCTAAAAAGCCTATGGACGGCGAGGATACAGACCATATACTCAGGCGCTTCTCAGTGCATGAACTGGGACATGACTCAGCTCGACCCGGCCCATTTGCCACCTTAATCCCAGCCGGAGGAGTCCAGACGATACGAAGGATCTATGCCACGTGTAAGTCTACAAGGTAGATGAACAAGATATGCCAAACGCACAGGGAAGCGGATTGAGTGTTAGCCGGGTAACACGTTAGTGGGTGTTTCCGTACCATTGGCTTACCTTGCTGTATGTGTTGTATATCCGTGCCGTCTATCAGTTTTTTAAGCTCCCTCTGGGGCATGGTCTCAAAAATGAATTACATACAAATATCAAGTGGACCACGCAGAAGGGAATGAATTCCCACCATTAAAAACTTCTCGGGGCTACGGAAGTTTTGGATCAGCCTGATATTTGTATTCTCGCTTCCTCCAGGTCTGTTGACCTTATCAATAGGTTGGAGGGCAACTAAGTATAACGGTGGGCCCCAGGAAGTTTTTAACGGTAGGCACTCAATGACCACTTTTTCCTGTGATGTGGTCAACTTGTAATCTGCATCTGCTTCAATTTGCAGCCGTTTAATAAAATCAGCTGGAAAAACTGATGGACGGCGTGGAAATACTGAAAATACATTAAGGTGGGCCCCACGGTCAGGGAAACACGCACTAACGTGTCACGCGCGAACACCTAATCTGCTCCCAACGCACGGACTGCAGCCAAGCAGGTGAATCTTCTCTCTCTCACAAGTAGAGAGCAACCGACGGAAACGACTCTCTTGCGCAGCCTCCATACAGACGGATTTTCGGGGGAGAAGCGATCCCGAAGGTAAAACCCTAATTTCCAGACGCCCTAAACTCTAATTCATCTGCGGTGAGTACCTTGATTCCTTCTCGTTCCATCTTCAATAATTCGTTTTAAGATATATGGTTTGGAATCGATTCTGTAGCCCTAAATTCTGCAGTTTCGTTCCAGGAACTTGGTTTTGCGCGGTTCCGAGTCCGGTTGTTGAATTTCTATATAGATTCCATCATTTGTTTGTAACCCTCGATTCTGTAATTTCGTTCCAAGAACTTGACCTTGAGGCTTTAGCGATTGAAGTTGATAATTACGGTTTTATCATTTTCTTAAATTGTTTCGAAGTCCAGTTGTTGAATTTCTATATATAATGATCAGTGCAAACGGTTTTTATAATTATAGTGCAGACGAGTTGGATGGGCCCCACCGTTATGTGTTAATGACATCCTCTCCGACCATCATGCGTGCCATCCCTCGTCTGGCCATGGGACCAAAAATCCGGCCAATCCATCACTCAGGTGGACTATATGAGCAGGAACAGTTGGGAGGGGGAGGGTGTGCCCTCTTGAGTGTTCCGTATGGTGTGGTCCACCTGAGTTATGGATTAGCATGAGTTTTGGACCAATGGCTGAACACGGATGGACGTGCAAAATGGTCGGAGTTGATGTCATTAACACATCATGGTAGGGCCCACAGAGGTTGTTTGCATGATAATTGGGGTGAAATCCTTTTTCCATCTATATATTTGATCCTTTGTTTTGAAGTTTGGTTATTTAAAACACACACATTGTTTTAAATATTGACGATATTGGCTGATATATCTCATGATATATCTTGTATCCCACATGTGCGATATGAAACTCCCAAGTAGTGCGATATATCTCACATATTCGATCCGGTGAGCATTTTCGATTTTTGGTCCTTTTTTTTTCTTCTATAAATCATGTTAAATCAGTGTCAAATTGTTACAAATCCATGGTTTTTCATGTTTTGCATGAAAAATCATTGATTAGGAGCTTCAATTTTGAGATTTTGAGGAGATGGGCGGAGTTGCGGAAAATTGAGAAAAAAAAAAAAATCAAAATTTCGCACTTTCTTGCAAATTGGCTGCAATCCTTGTGTCCAAACATAAAATCAAACATGTATATAACTTGATCTAGCGATTCTTCTTTTGCTTTTGAATGTATTGCTTGTGTTTCCACACATCTTCTTACATTTATAAATTATATGAATAGACTTTGAATATACTTGCATCAATTTAGTTCGACAATGCATAGATTAGGAACCCATGCAAAGAAAACCTATTATGTGCACTTATTTTTTTGTAATGTTTTGATCTATAAACGTGTGTTGATGTCTTTTTTAACAATCACTAAAGTTTCAGTGAAAAATTTGACCAATTTCCCCATGTTTCCAACAACAACGATACATTACGTGATACAACTGATATATCTCATGCGATAACCGATATGTGTCCGTATCCCAAGGGTGTGATACTTAACGCGATACCGATATTTTGAATACTATATATATATATATATGTATATGGGAAAAGGTACTATGCGCTCGAGCGTAAAGCGGTCATCCGTGAGGTCGAGCTGGGTGGGCCCCACCGTGATGCCTTTCGAACATCAACAGTCCACCAAATGCACCATTCCATGGTGGGCCTGGACGGCCCAAAATCAGGTCAATCCGTGACTCAGGTGGGCCACACCATCTAAAACCATAAGTATACATGCCAAAAACATATAAAAGCACTGGTGGGACCCACATGAGTTTTCCATGCACCTGAAACTTGGTCTGAACCCTCATTCAAGTGGGACACACATAATGGATGGGCTGGATTTGCAAAACACATCTCGGTGGGCCCTCAAAAATGGTTATGAATGTTTTAATGGTGCACGGCCCCTTTGCACTTCTGTATGTGGTGTGGTCTACTAAAGTCACGGATTAATTTGATTTTGGGCTGTCCAGGCCCACCATGGAATGGTACATCTGGTGGACGGTGTTGATGTTCGAAAGGCATCACGGTGGGGCCCACCCAGCTCGACCTCACGGATGACCGCTTTACGCTCGAGCGCATAGTACCTTTTCCTTATATATATACACACACACACACACACACACACACACACACTCACACACACACATAGAGGAATGCTCACCTGCGCACCAGTTCTCACGAAAACTCGTGAGAACCTTTTCAGAACTCATCACACGTGATGTGGGCCCAAAATCTCAACCGTCCATGTGATGCAGCACCCCATGAAATCCCCGGGGCCCGACTTTCACTCTGATCTCAAACTTTGGTGGGCCATGGAAAAAGGAAACAATTTCCTCCCTTGATTTGTCTCTCTTTTGCCACGGCCCACCAAAGTTTTGGATAAGGGTAAAAGTCAGGGCCCCGAGGGTTTCATGGGGTGACGCATCACATGTACGGTTCAAATTTTGGGCCCACATCATGCGTGATGAGTTCTGACAAAGTTCTCACGAGTTCTTGTGAGAACTGGTGCGTAGGTGAGCATTCCTATATATATATATATATATATATATATATATATATATATATATATATATATATATATATATATATGCTCATGGTCAAGTGTTAAGTGATTGGAATTTGATGAATTATAGGATCAATCCATGGTGGGATGCATAGTTTAACAATCTAGACTATTTTTATGATGCCACATCTAATGGGTGGACCATCCCCTACAAACTTTCATGATTCTATTCTTTCAATTATGGGCATGCTGATATATAATTAAGAAGAGATACAACAACCTTCCATGTTGAACTGAAATAAATCCAAACAACATTGGTCGATAGAATCTTCCTATTTGGGAGATTTTTAGGGCGTGGTCCATCAGTAATGAGTCACATCAAATCAATGGTTTGGACCATTTGAGTATGGGCCCCACTTGTACAGATTGAAAACCTAAGGATGTATCAGGTTTTTATGGTGGTCTTCTATGGCTTGTAAATAGCTGAAATTTTTGGGTTTTCATGACTCATCTTCACGCTCAGCTGGAGGAAAATGGATGGTCATCTTCTTGGGCTGTAGGGGAATTTTCTATTTATATTATAACCTTTGAATTTAAGATATGTGACATAAAGTCTAGGTCTTTAAGTTGAAGTCAAATCCTTACCACCATTACCACAATACATATAGGCAATGTTGTCAAATAGCATATGCGATCGTGTGCGATTGCATATGCGTGTGCACATATGCGATTTTTTCTGATTTTTCAGTTTTTTTTTTTTTTTTTTAATTTTTTGAAAAATGCTATATATATATATATATATATATTAGCATTTTTTAAAAAATTTTTAAAAAAAAAACCGAAAAATCAGAAAAAATCAAAATAAATTATTATATGTCATTAGCCCTTGAAATACATTTAATTTAAGTAAAATAAAACCAATTACATTTACATTTACAATTTTACATAATGAATTAAATATTAAGTTATCATCATTCATCAACAATTGTACTACATTCTACAATATAGTTAACTTCTTAACAATTAACATTTAACAAATATGAAATATCAATATTCAACATTCAACACTACATGATATACATCAACAATTAACATTAACACACTTAGTAAACATTAAACAAAATTAAGAAGTTATTTATTATTTATGTAATCAATAATCATATACATTGATCTAGTAGCCATTGCGGCATATCACCACCAGGTCCACCACCACCACCACCACCACCACCACCACCATCATCATCATTCGAGTCATCTCCTTCTTCCACATACACTTCTTCTTCTTCTTCTTCCGTTTCTTCATCATCTGTACGTACTAATATTTCATCAACATCCAATGATGGATGATCTTAAGCTTAATCATCATTATCACCATCGCCTTCTTAAATCTCCTCAGTCTCATCAACGGGTTGACGGCTACTACTCGCCCCCCGGGGTCCCTTCCATCCTTCGCCTTTAAGTGGTACTACCTTCACCAGGTGTTGATCCGTATGCGGCATCTTCAACTTGTGCCCATGTCAGCTCCTCTCCAGCAAATACCAAGTCCTCTGTCTCTATGAGCTACTCATTATTTGCATCCAACTCATCTAAGTAGATAGGGTCAAAGAAACTGGGCTTTTCTTTCCTAGTTTGGAATCGTTATCGCAATTTTTGATTGTATTGAATGAAAACTAAGTCGTTGAACTTTTTTTGCTTAAGGCGATTCCTTTTCTTGGTATGAATCTACAAGAAAGAAAGCGCATTTGACATTAGCTATTTAGGTAATTAATTTAGCTTAGGCCACTAAAAAATTAAAGTTTACAAACAATTACTAAACAGTATAAACTTACCGCCTCGAACGTGTTCTAATTGCGCTTGCAACCACTGGCAGAACACGTGAGTCCAAGAATCTTCATAGCCAGTTTTTTTAGAATTGGATCCTTCCTATTCGGGTCCACTCTATAGGCAGCCCACCAGTCAGTTGAGAAAAACAGTTTAAGTAGGTTAGTTAGAGACACTTTGTAAATAAACTATTTGTAAGAGTACACAGTACACTAACATTCATAGAAGTATTTACTGAGTAATTTCATTGTCCGATGCCTTATTACGATATTCCTTGAGAATATCCCTTCACTTTTTGTGTAGAAGTCCAGCAAAGTTGAGATCTTGTCCTGTTCTCCTCTATCTGGAATAATTTTTTCCCAGACATCAATAAATCCAAACATATGCATAGTTAGTGCTTCTGCTGGATCAGCAGAAGCGAATAAACAGGCTGGGTTAAGGATGTAAGTAGCCGAATACAATGGGGATGACATTTGACTGCCCGGTCTTCTATCTATAATATCTAAAATTGGTTTGTAATCACGGTCTCTATATAGTTAAAATGGTCCATGATCTTATTTTTCGCCTTCTTCATTGCATCATATATGTAGCCCATTGCAAGCTCCTCATTCCCGTCTACTAATCGCAACATAGTGACTAAGGGCTCTGATGATTTTAACACCTTTACCACTTGACTCCAAAAACTTTGAGAAAGAATTGTTTGTTGAACCCATTTCTCTTCAGCCTTCTTTAACTAAGGTCTACTTGTAAAATCGGCTGACACTACAAAGCTTCTAAGTTCCAATTTCTTTGCATGTAGCTTTTGTAGTGTTAAAAAAGCTGTAGCAAAACGGTTGACTGCTGGACGTAGCAAGTTACCCCCAATGTGTTTTCCTATTCGACTGAGAAGAAGGGTGTGTTTGTACATAAATACCGTGATTCTTCTAGCCCTTACAATCACATTTATAAATAATCTACCTGTATCTTCTAACATAAGATCAATATAATGGGTCGCACAGGGGGTCCAAAATAAACGTCCCCTCTTCTCCATAAGAAGACGACCGGCCATTACATACGAGGCTGCGTTATCTGTAATTACTTATACAACATATTCCTCACCTATTTCTTCAACTACACTATCTAGTAAGTTAAACAAATATTCTCCTGTGTGTGAATGGCCTGACGCATCCACTAACTTCAAGAACATTGTCCCAGCTGAACAATTTACCAAACAGTTAATGAGAGACTGACCGGATCTATCGGTCCATCCATCGGTCATTAGTGAACAACCATATATTTTTCACGATTCCTTATATTCAATTATGAAGGATTGTGTATATTCAACTTCAGTTTTTAGGCATGTCTCCCTCATTTCATGATATGAAGGAGGTTTAAGCCCTGGTCCAAATTGACCTATAGCCTCAACCATTACTTTGAAGCTTCTCGATTTAATGGTGTTGAAAGCAATGCTGGTTTGGTAAAACCACTTAGCAATATATTGAATTGTGGTTTTCCTATCTTTTTGTTTATACTGGTTCTCTAAAGTTGTTTGAGTTGGCCCTTTCCCTCTACCCCTTTGGTCGATCACATTATCAGGGTGTAGTCTACACCATTTATCCATGGGCCCATGCCATCGGGCTCTTTTCAATGGTTGTACTTGTGGTTTAGACCGGCCTGTTGAAGTAGGGGGAGTGAGACTAGCTTCATCTACATTAACTACATTTATATATTCATATGCATCTTGTTTCAGATATTCCTCCTGACGTAGGGCACTATCGCATTTCTTTCTTGATTGTTTTTCCATATACTCCACGATCTCCCTTGGATTTCTGGAGTAATTTTGTCGCATGCTTTTGTATTTGACCTCGGTAAATGTGCAAGGTGTTACTTGTGCCTTGCAATGCCACATGAACTTACACACCCACATAACTCACATACTATGTGAGTCTTTTCTGTAGCACTACGATAGTGCCCATACTTCCAACCCGGGTCATTCGACTTGGGTTTCAAAGAGGAAGATTGGGAAGAAGACATTATGATGGTGGTGTGTGTATTATTGATTGCTAGTAGCCTAGTACTAAAAAGTAACTACTAACTAGAAACTAGAAAGTAAACTAAAAAAAAAAAACTAAAGTAAGAGGCTGAGAAGTAAGATTAAAGAGACTAAAGAGATGGGACTTGAGAGAGAGAGAGAGAGAGAGAGAGAGAGAGAGAGAGAGAGAGAGTTATACTTACACACACACACACACTTACACACTTTACGCTAGTAGTAGTAGTCTAGTAGAGGAAGAGAGAGAGTTGAGTTACACTTGTAGAAAGGGAGAAGAAGCGGGAAAAGAAGATGAGAGAGAGAGAGAGAGAGAGAGAGAGAGAGAGAGAGAGAGCTTTACACAAATAAAATTAAAATTACAAATCTAAAAGAGGTTCCAACTTCCAAATTCTTGTCTAAGTTGTCTTCTCTTCACCTTTGCCCCCCTTGACTTGAGTATCGATCTTGAATTCTTGTTGTACTTGTAAGTTGTAAGTTGTAAGTTGTAAACGTTGTAACTTGTAACTTGTAACAAAGAAACAATTAACAAACAAACTAAAAAAAATAAAAATGATAGAAGTTGTTAGTAGAACTTAGAAAACTTAGAACTTGGAATATGAAACTCTAAGTGAAAATGAGATAGAAAGAGAGATCGAAAGAGAGTGATGTATGTTTCCTTGATTGAACTAGAAAGTAGAAAGAGAGTTCAATCAGTTCAATGGATGGAGATTGGAGAGCGTGGTTGTAGTTGTAGACTTGTAGTTGTAGTCTTGTAGATGTAGATTGCTTGTGGTGACGCTCCATATTTCCCCAATATAGTTTTGCCTGGCCCACCAATTTCATCTTGGCGAACCCGACCTGTTGTGAGTCTGACAGACTGTGCCACTCAAAGAAGTGGTCCATTTCTGCTAACCAGTCGGAAAATACTTTGGGATCAAATCTTCCATCAAAACTGGGGGCGTCAACCTTGATGCCCTTCATGACCCTAGTGACAGGGTCTTCGTGCTCATGGTATCTCTGAGGTTGCTGAAGACACACCGTACCATGGCCCTCCCATTGGCGGGAAGAACAAGATTACGATTGTGTGTGGGTGGTAATGGATACACCCTATCGTGTCCGTTGCCAGGCTCACGGGCCTGGCCTGCGCCCAAAGCATCCCTAGGGGGATCAGGGCCCACAACAGGACTAATCGACAACCCTAATGTCCGGGTCGCCTGGGCACTACCTACAGTGGCGGTTGGAGTACCAGCCTCTAAGCGTGTAATGCCTAGCGGAAAAAAGAATACAAAAAGTAATACATTGACGAAGAGTAATAGCATCAAAGCCGAATAAGGATAAAACATCAGCTACATCAACATGTTTGCTCCCTGAAACCCACTCCAAGACATCCCTTTTCTCTCCTTAATAGATTCTCTCATAAGTTGCAAAGAACAACTGGGAATCACCTCAAAGGATCTGGTTTGATATTTTCAGGCTTTGGAAGCAACAATTGGGCTTTATGAACATTACTTGTTAGAGTCAAACGTAAGGTTGCCAATTTGCAGTCTTTTGTTTATTTGCTTCTCTTTGAATGCCTTCTTGCAGTAATTTTTATCCTCATTTATTATCTAACTTTGAGATTTATATTAATATCTCGTCCTGCCCTAAGTTTTGCTTTTGGGATGTTTGAGACAGATGGAAAGTTCCACATCCTCATTAACATTCAAAGGTTCCATTCCTGAAGCGATCATTGAAGCACAAAAAAAGAGGAAGCTCTTCGTAGTATACATTTCAGGTGAATTTGGTCTCTATTACGTTTTTTTTTTTTTTTTTTTTTTTTTTTTTTTTTTGTTATTTTTCTGTTTCAGAGTTTCTCAAGATGTGCATAGTATACATTTCAGGTGAACTTGGTCTTTTATTCTTTTGTTATTTCTGTTTCAGAGTTTCATCAAGATGTGCAGCATGGTTACCTAGTGCTGAAGTGGATCATTTTGTAATGCATTGTTGATAAAATTGAGTCCCCAGTTAACCTTTAAAAAAAAAAAAATTATTATTATTATAGAAATTCAGAAGAAGGAAATCACTTACTTGTGTTGGCTACTTTTACATTAATATCAAGCCTTTTATTTTGGTTATTCAGGCGAAGATGAAAATTCTGTTCTTTTGGAACAGACAACATGGGTGGATTTGAATGTGAGTGTGCTCTCTCATGATATCTTCCTCATGTTTGATTGAGAAGTCTGCTGACAATGTTTTATACTTATACCCTGCGTGGGTAACCACATTATTTGTCATGTTTTTCATGCAGGTAGCAGAATCAATTACAAGGCATTGTGTTTTCTTGCATCTTGTGCATGGAAGCGTTGATGCATCGCAGTTTTCTGCCATTTGTATCCCCTACTTGAAGCTGTTCTATAATCTATGCCATGTTGACATTGTGGAATAAGCACATCACATGTTGTTTGCATTCTTGAAATACTGCACTTACTTCATTCAAAGGCTTTCTATATTGCCTGCTGCAGTTAATGTTAGTATGTAATAGCTCGAGTTAAGATTTAACAAATATTTTGCAGGAAAGACTTTTGGACAGTGTGCTTTATACAGAAATTATGACCACACAGATTCTTGAACCATGCCATACTGCACAACTAATATTTATGAACATGAACTTCACCATTGTCTCCAACCACGGTGACAGACGATAGTCACAAAAACTGAACTTCCGGCTGGTATAATCTTAGAAAATTGAAGTGGATGCAAAACCCAATCAAAACATGAATTAAAACAAAAAAAAAAAAAATAAAAAGAAAAAATAAAAAGAAAAGAAAAAAAGAAGATGAGATTGTTTACCTCGGTTTTTGAAGAACGTGGGAAAACAAAAACATAGAAAAACACACCTTTTGAGAGCTTGATTTGTGTGGTTTGTAGAGTTTTTCTTTGCATTTGAAGCTCAAAGGGGGTTTCTAGAACACCAAAATGCTATCTCTAACAATCTGGTTCCTTAGGAAGTGATAATATGGGGAAAAAGTGCTAAAATTGGTTTCAGTTGGCCCCCTTTATAAACAAATGAGTCAGATCTGTGGACTCAGATGACTCGGGGATGGTTCCGCCTGAATTCACTCCCTTTTTTTGGGATGAGATCAGCATGTTTTGGACAATGTGTAGCAGTTTCGGAGGATTTTAAAACCTAGGGGTAAAGCTGATGTACTTGTAGAGGAGCTGAAAACCTCTCTATGGCTTCTCTATGAAGTCATTGTAGGGCTGTCAAGTGTTTTTTCCTCTCAAAAGAACATATAGTGGAAAGATCTACAATTGGTAGATGATCCTACTTAAAATTGATTGATATGATCTTTGAATTGTGTTCAGATGCAACAAACACCTATGCTTGTCAGGGTGATGGAATGAGCTGATCAAGGGGAGAAGTGGGGCTATGGAATGAATAGACTGATGGGAACCAATATGAGATTAAATGGGACATTAGGGGTCTGTTTGTTTAGAGAGGATCCAAAATATGTAAATGGAAAACTCCTATGGAATACGCAGGAAATGGAAAACTATGGAAAACTGTGGAATCCAACACGAGTTCCAGTGTTTGGTTACGAGTGTGTTGTTATCCACTTGAAAATGTTTAAAGGTAAATGGTCAAACATTGAGAGCTCTCTTTTATAAATGCTTTTTATTTTTTTGGAGAAGGTTTGAGGTAAAACTAGGAAAATAGATCTATTTCCCTCTCTTGTTCGGTTTCTCAAATGGAGTAAACTATCACATCAGGGGAATTGGTATTCTTCTCCATAGTTTTTCAAGGTTCTCTCTAAACAAACAGGCCCTAGATGAATTTGGGATGAAGAAAGCAGGTATCAAAGGAATGTTCAAGAAGTTCGTGTTTGTGAAGATGGAGCTGGAAGTGAAGATTTTGATGATCAATACAACAACAAAACTGGTATAATCCTCAAAAATGAAGGATCACATGCTCAGCATCATCAATGCGATGAATGATGAGTAGCTCAAGTAGAGCTCACAAGAGTTCCTCAGGATGAATGAACGCCCAAGGAAACGGGCAAAGTAGCTCTAGTTGAATCAAAGTCAGGTGAAGTAAAGGAGTACATAAAAGTCAAGAGGAACGTAAGATGACTTCTTTATAAGGTAGCTTGATCATCAAATCAATTGGAGCTGAGTTTTTCCAACTTGTTGAGAACGATATAGTTGCAAGCAAATGATTAAAACTTGTAATGTTCATAGGATATCTACTCATGACGCCTCTCCGTTTGAATGAAGTTCTTTTTACCAAATTCAATCATCTTTCTGTTATATTCTGGTGCTTAATTTAACTATGAAATTAGGGATAGATTTGGTACTTTCTTAATTCTTTATGGGTAGTCTAGCTAACTCAAGTGTGTTGAGATTTTAAGGTTAGTTTCTAATAGTTAAAGGTTTTAAAGTAATATCTTATTGTGTCTGGCTTCCTTGTGAGCTTAGTGGTAGGATTTATGTGCTTCCATATGTGCTGGTTGTGGGAATTATCAAAGGGCCCGTTTGGTTACATCAAACTGTTTTTGTTCAGATAGGCTATTTTAAGCATATCTATCCAGCAAAGGCATGTCAGATTAAGTTTGGATGGATAGACCATTCTGCTATATTGATGACTGTTTGTCGAACACCCTGCCTGTAAATGTTTGGCACAATGGCAGGTGTGGACATGCAAAACTCTCGTAGGTTAATATTGGCACATGTAGTAGATGCGGGTCACTTGAAGATGCAGGGTGGCATGTGTGGCATATGTACATGTGGGTATTGGTGCATGTGGCACATGTCGGGTGCTTGAAGCTGGGTTGTCTTACTTGTGGGTTGTGGCACATTCACACGTGTGGCTCATGTGGCACATGTACCCAATGTTATCAAAATCGTGATCATATCCCAAATTGTAGAAGGGGTTGAATCGTTTCGAATCGCAAATCATATAGTAAATAGGAAGATTTTTTTTTTTTTTTTTTTTTTTTTTTTTTTTTCTGATTTTAAAAATATACATTTAAAAAACAACTGAAAAAATATAAGTAAATCAGAAAAAAGATTAAAAACCCATTAATCATCCATTTCCCATCAACATGTACCAAAAAAGTAATACATATCATGATATTATCAAATGAGAAAATGTATATGGTATACATATCATGATATTAAAAGATTCTTGTCTTTTTCCTTTGTTTTCTCTTGCTGTATTTTGAAAAAATTTACATTAAAAAGTATACAAGAGTCCTTTAATAATTTTATTCTTTTGTACCTTTCTTAAGTGTAGAGTCATGTTAGGAAAAATGGCATTCGATTCCATTGTGAATAGTATCTTGATTTCTTTGTTTTGGGTTTTTGAATATTCAAATCCCCAAATCTCCTCTCTCTCTCTCTCTCTCTCTCTCTCTCTCTCTCTCTCTCTCAAAAGGAAAAAAAATGAGGATATATTTAATAGGGGAGGCCTTTTTCATGTTTTATGAGCAATAAGGGTACAAAGAAAGAAGAATTTTTTTTAATAAAAGTTAAGAAATTTGAATTTTAAGTAATTTCGGGCCCATTTTTGTAACCTACGATTATCGTAATATTCAATACGATTATCGTGCAATTCGATATGATTCATATGATTATTTGGGATTTACGATTTGGGTGTACAATTCAAATCGTACTCCCATATGATATGATATGAATCATTTGATTCATATGTTGAATCGTACAATTCTGATAACATTGCATGTACCATGCATTCATACAAAAGATAGCTACTCATTTGTGTATATTTTGAAAAATGGGCTAAAACTAACTTCCTATCTAGATTGGCTTGCACACCTAGTAGTTAGTTTTCTGGACAGCCTTGTATATGTTTTTACTGAATTGGTGCCACTATCCGAATAAGGGTTGTTAACAAACCATGGACATGTGCCCAGTCTGGACAAGGTTGTCCAAGTAGAATTTTTCGTGTAGCCAAACAGCCCTAATGATTTTTTCCCTTCATTATTTGAATAGAATATTGTTGCTCTGATGTTTATATTGCAACCCTAGTTGTTGGCTGTTGCAAAGTTCGTTCTTTTTGTCTTGGTGCATGAAACCTTATGGGATGTTTGTTTGCGCTGGTTTACATTTGCAAAAAGATTTCACCCCTACCCATTTACATATGCAAATGGCCAAAATATCGTCATACCTCCCCCCACGAGGACGTGTTTACATATGTAAATTTTCCCTCTTTGGTTTTACGACTTCAATATGGACAACCTATTTCCTAAACCACTGAATGGATGGTTATATGATATATCATCCGATCAAAGTGATTTCAAAGGGATGAGCAATCAAAGGTGGGCCCCACATGATGGATGGTCACCATTGTCCACATCAATGCCAGACCTTTCTTGTGTACCCAATATGGACCCTTCATTCGATAGTTAGGCTCATCTAATCGAAGTGATTTGAGAGAGATTGGCAATAAAAAGGTAGGTCCACGTGATGGGCAGTCCACATCAATGATTAGACCTCTCTAGCATACTAGCTATGTACTATCCATTTCACAAACCAATAATCCGATGGTTAGGCTTATTTGATCAAAGTGATTTGGGAGAGATGACCAATCAAAGGTGGGACCCACATGATGGATGGTCCAAATCAATGCTTACACCTCTTTTTATACTTTTATACTAAATTCCATTTCCTAAACCACTAATTGGATGGATGAACTTTTTCATAATAAGATCGTGATAAAGCATCTCTCCACTTTTCATGGTACGAGCGGGATTAAGCATTGCTCTTATATTACGAGCGGGATTAAGCATCACTTAGCTTTTTCATACATCATTCGATCAAATTGATTTGAGAGGGATGGAAATCAAAGGTGGGCCCCACATGATGGATGGTGTAGATCAATGCTTGGACATCTTTATACTGAATGTCAATTGTCTATTTTCCAAACCATAATTGGACGTTTAGAATCACCTAGTCAAAGTGATTTGAGAGGGATGTTCAATCAAAGCCGGGTCCCATTGATTTATGGTCCAGATAAATGCTTATATCTCTCTAGTATGCTCAATTTGAACTGTCCATTTCCCAAACCACTAATTAGATGGTTAGGATCTTTCGATCAAAGTGATTTGAGGGATATGAGCAATCAAAGGTGGGCCACATGTTATGGCTGGTCCATATCGGTGCATAAACCTCTTTATTATACTCAATATAGGTAGTTCATTTCCCAAAACACTAATTTGATGGTTAAGATCATCCAATCAAAGTGATTTGAGAGCGATGGGCAATTAAAGGTGCGTCCCACATGATAGACGGCCCACATCAATGCTTTAAACTCTCCAAGAGACTCAATATTGCTTGTCCATTTCCCAAACTAAACCAATGGTTAGGATCATAAGATCAAAGTGATTTCAGGAGAGGGATGCCAGTCAAAGGTGGGCCCTACATGATGGACATTCCACATCAATGCTTAGATCTCTCTACTTTACTTAACATGGACCATCCATTTCCTAGATCACTAATTTGATGGTTACGATCATCCGATCAAAGTGATTTAGGATGTGGTGATGTGATGGGATCCATCTTTTAATGATTTGGACACATGTGATATCTCACTTGTGTTTAAGTGGCTGGATAGTTGGTCCATCATGTTATCGATTCTTACCAGTTTTGTGGTATTCACACATTTTTACTCTTGTTTCTAGCACAAAAAAAACATGGGAAAGTGACTTGCATATGTAAATTGGACCAAAATCACAAACATGGTAAACAACATACATATGTAAATGGATTCCTACATGAATACTCCACCATTTATGTAAGAACCCATTTACATATGTAAGAAGATAAACATGTCCTTACCAATTGATAATTTCTTTCTTGCATTATTCTCATATGGAAAATTAATGGCACAAGAAAGAATTACTCAATTTTATTGAATGCAAAGGCTAAAGAAACCAATGCATAGAGGACATGCTAATTAAAGACAATATCAAACGGGATGATGATGAGGAGTCATCAAATAGTCGACAGTATAGAGCTCTTGCCCCATCTACCCTAAAGATGTTCCTTACAAAACCTTTTAAACACATTCAACCGCACAGCTAATGATGCAACATTATCTTTGGTTGCAATGAAAATTGCTTGGCAGAGGAAAAACAAGTCCTATTACTTTGTTCCCTTTATGATTGTCCATATTTTGACAAGCCTTATCGAATGTTGGCTTCCCCCATTCCATGCTTTGAAGAAAGCTCCAATCGAGTCTAGCTAGATTGGTTTCGCATTATAAAGATAGTGAAAAACATTTGTGATCATCTATTTTGGTCAATTATAAGCACCTTATCCTTCCCCACAAGCCACCCGAGAGTGATCACCTTAGAGGGGCATTGGTAAGACCATAATGATGCACTGGGGCTACCTTTATTTAGCTACCACGTCTGATAACAATGTGTACATAACCCTTCAAGTATCAAAGGATCCACTTCACAGCAGTCCAATGATGTCTCCCCAGGTTCGCCATGTATTTATTGATTGCTCCCACTACTTGAGACATTTGCTTTCTCCGCTTCTGTGTTAGGACACTGATCTGAAGATGGCTCGCAACTAACATGGAATGGAGTACCGATTGGGTTAGAATTCTACATGTTGAAGCAACATGAAAGTATTTTTACATAACCCTTTTGAGTTATCTAGACTTTACTGAACTTCTTGTCTCTAAGTACGGTTATCTCAAGAATCTGATTAACGGCACCCAAATCTTTCATATCAAATTCCCTAGCTAAATGAGTTATTAATGCTGCAATAGTATCTCTACTAATACTTGCAACCAGCATGCCATCCATTACCATAGCTACAAACATAAGTATAATAGTCCGCCTCACATCTCTAAAATCCCAAGTTCACAATGAAGGAATCAAACCGCTTGTACCAACGCTTTAGCGCTTGCTTTAAACTGTAAAACAATATGTTCAGCTAATAAATAAGATTCTTCTTGTTTTCTTCAATAAAACTTTCAGGTTAAGTCATATAAATTTCTTCATCAAGATTCCCATGTAGAAAACCAATTTTTACGTCAAACCGCTCAAACTTCAAGTCAAGCACCGCTACCATACTCAACATAGTATGAATAGTACTTAATTGGACAACTGGAGAGAAATTTTCATTAAAGTCAATACTTGATATCTGAACATACCCTTTTGCCATTAATTGAGCTTTGTGTCTTTCAACATTTCCGTTAGTATCTTTCTTTAGCTTGTAAACTCATCTACAAACAATAGCTTTCCACCATTTGAGTAATTCAACCAATTCTCAAATCATATGTTTTATGCAAAACTTCTATTTTCTCCTCCATGGTCTCTCTATTAGCTTCTATTGGCTAGTGTCCACAAATTCATATGCTTCTTGGTATGAACAAGGCTCGTGCTCTTCCATCATTCAAGTGTAAGCCGTAACATAATCCTTAAGCCCAACGGAAGGTTTTGTAATTCTCTTCGGTCGACCTTGATCGGTTTGAGTTTTACCCCCGATATCTCATCTGCATGCTCTTCATCAACTTCATCTTCAACAATATCATGAACTTGTTGATTTTCTCAATCAGTAGGTTGATCCTAAACATCATTTGAAGATTCTAACTCAATTATCTCTTGTGACTCTAAGCTCGGCAATTCCTTGTCTTTCTACATTGGATTTTTATTAAAAACGACATCTCGACTAACCACCAACTTGTGGGCAATAGGGTCCCACAATATGTACCCTTTGTTCTATTTGCATAGTTGATAAAAATACACTTTTTGGACCTCACATCCATCTTAGTCATTTTCTCTTTGGGAATCGTCACAACGAAAGTACGGATGAACGAATAATTAATAGATTTTTTCAAACGATACATCTTCAGGGATCTTGCAATCTAGCGCAGTCGTAGGAAAACGATTTACTAAGTAACAAGCTGTGTTAACGGCTTCCACCCAAAAACATTGCTTGAGCTTAGCCATACTTAGCATGCTCTGAACACAATCCACAAGCATACGGTTAATACGTTCAGAGTTCTCCCATACGGGCCTTGTATCCCTTGGATGTGCACCAAAACACAATATTGAAAAATCAAACTGTGCCGTAACCTCTTGACATACAACCTTGCATAGACATCAAACAAAGAATTTTCACTGGACAACAAATCCTCCCAAAACGTTGTTCTAGAGCCATTGCCCAAATTCATGACTATCCTCTTCTTAGGTTATTGTTTTTGTCTAGAAGTTCCCTTCCACGCTCATGGTGCTTTGTATTGTGATGACACATTCATAAACCGACCCCCTCCATGGAGTCATACTTACCCAATCACTTGATGCCATAGATTTACATCTTCTGTCATAGGTCTCCACAACCGCTTCATTGGTAAGGCAGCATTCTTAGTTTTTAGGGACAATAGCCCCTAAAAATTTCAGAATTTCATGACACGTGAGGAATAGATAATGTCACCTGGTTATATAATCTAATAATCAACCTTAGTGTAGCAATGGTTGTGGCATTGTTCACTATGAGAGTTGCACAGTATATGATGCAGACCTGTATATGAGATGGTACTTACATAACAAGCACACTCTGTGGTGCCTGTAAGGAAGTATTGGCTGTGACCCTATTTCTTGTAGTGTAATTTGACTTGATTCATTCATATGTTGGATGCAACAATTACTTCCACAAAATAAAAATGCATGAAGGTACCATGAGTCATAAGATTAGGGGTGTCTGTGGACTTTATATATGAAGAGGTGACTGTCTTCTGACGTTTTTGATATTTTTCACAGTTGCTGATAAAATGAAAATGCTATCCTGCACAGCTATTGTTTGATAGCCAAATACCTAATAATGCTCTATATACCTGATCTGATCTCCATCCTGGTGTCAACATGATATGGTGCTGATATAGTAACTGGTGCTCGTTGGACACATTTTAACTGAATCCCCTTGTATTAGGTTTGTCAAACTTCTAACATTTTTCCATATTTTAGTCAATTATATAAACAGAGAGTCTTTTACTACAAAAATACAATAAAATTGGTAGTAATAGTTTTCGTTAAACTTAAGATGCTAAAAAAGCTTTAAATACGACCCTTTCTTATAGAAAGCTTCTCTGGATGTGGACTAGCATCTCTCTTCATCCACAACTGGGACCTTTCGGAATTCCTTCAAACAAGCCATCAGAGAGAGTGGGACTCTCTATTCATCCATAATTGGTACCTCTCGGAATTCCTTCAAACCAGCCATCATTTACCCCTTCTTATGAAAAGCTTCTATGGATGTGGACTAGCATCTCTCTTCATCCACCATTAGGACCTCTCAGAATTCCTTCAAACCAGCCAACTTAAATGATTAGCACTCGTAAATGTTTCAATAGGAAAACATAAAACTATTTAAATTGGGATTTTGTATCTGTAAACGATTCAGGATTTTGAAGTGGGAAGCTATCTTCCTGTTCCCATTTTCGTGTCAATATCATCATTTACTGCACCATGCGATGGTTTAGTTCTTATGGCTATATTTTCTCTGCTATCTTCAAATGTTGCGACTCCTTTACAAAACATGCGCGCGCGCGCCCACGTGCACACACACACACACACACACAAACACAAAGACTCAACTCCAACTGGTTGGATGTACAACCACGTTGGTAATTGGTGGTTAGTTAATGGTAATGAATCTGGTCATAAATAGAGGAAGGGAAGGAAAAGGGCCCGGCCATGGTGGTGTATGTGAAATCCACCTCATCCACCACCAAGTGCATCATGTTAGGCCCAAGACCCAAAAATTAGCCTCATCCATGATTCAAGTGGACCATATAATTGGAAACAATGTATAGAGCAACTCTCATCCCATACATTATTTCCCTTGGTGTGGCCCACTTGAGTCACAAATGGGCCTAATTTTTCGGATCCAAGCCTATGTTTTGGTGTTGCATGTAATGGTTGGAGTGGATTTCATATAATCATCTTGGTGCATCTTGTAAAAATTAAGGGTTGATGTCGCTCTCAACTTTTTCCCTTGGTGTGGCCCACTTAAAATCACAAGTCACCCTGATTTTTCAGCCTTGGACCTAAAGGTGGGATTATGTATCTAATGGTCAAGAGCTCACATGCCCATCACGGTGGGCCCCATCAAATACAAGGGTGGGTGTCCCAAAATTTCCTTTTTAAAAGTGTTTTCTAACAGTTGGGTGATGGACGTGCACCCTTGATTTTTTAGGGGGCCCATCGTAATGTGTGTGAAATTCACTCTGACCATTCAATGTGTAATCACACGTTATGCCCAGGGCTAAAAAATTAGGTTGAGCTTTGATTCAAGTGGGCCATGCTAAAAGAAATAGTTGGGAGAGAGACATCCAACCTAGATTTTACAGTGCCCACCATGATGATTATATGAAATCCATTCCAACCATTAGATGACCAAAATATAGGCTTGGAGCCCACGCACGTGGTGGACGTGGTAGATTTCACATAAATACCATGGTGGGCCACTGGCCATTTTCCTTCCCTTTATTTATTACTAGAAATAACATTTATCAATCACCAATTACCAAAGTGGTTGTACGTGTGTGTTGTGTGTGTGTGTGTGTGTGTGTGTGTGTATCGAGAGAGGGAGGGAGGCAACCGGAAGATTGGATGAAAGATATCCCCTGGGTGGACCATAAGTTGTGGTCCAATCAATATCATGGAAATGGACAGCCAAGACTGAGCCGAGAAACAACATAGCTCCAATCTGAAACATCTACTAGAAAGATCCCATTCTTTGTTGTTTATGATTCCAAAGTAGCACTTCGGTTTGATGATTCTAACCATGTGATCTACAGCTTGTAAACAACAGGTTGGTTATGACAAATTGGCCCCATTCAAAGGTTAGGATCATCATATCAGTGTGATTTTTGTACCCTGGCTTGCTCCCATTAGTACTATTGAATGAACCATCCCGGTTGATTTTTGGACGTCCCATGTGTCATTCAAAAGGTTAGGGGACATTACTAATGTCCCCATAAAGCTGGGAACGTTAGCAGGAAACACATACACATACATATGTTCAGCAGCATAGCTTTCTTTTCTTTTAGAATGTTCTTCTTTTGCGAATGAGAATGTTGCTAGTGCTAATGAGATTCCAACTTATTTTGCTGAAATTCCTATAGCTGCAAACTGGGTTGCAGACTCTCTAGCGAAAATTGGTTATCAAAACAATCTCTTGTAATTGGAAATTGCTATCCACTGCCCTTTTGAATATTTGCCCTTATTCTTGTTTTTCTCGCTTCTGTTAATAAAATTTCAGTATTCTATCAAAAAAAAAAAGTTCTCCTTAAATGAACTTGGTCAGACCCACAGAAATCTGTCCCAAGCATATCTGCTATTGGATACAATGGTGGCAAATTGCTGTGGCAGTACGGTGAGATATTCATATGTGATATAGTTTGGAATCTTTTTTCTGATCTGTTAGAGAACATACACGATTTGCTTGTCCTGATTTGTTTTGGTAATCTTCTTCTGATTGAATTTTCCAGAAGGCTATGTCAATGCTGAAAAACTTGTGGCTGACATTCAAAAGGCATGCACAAGCCTCCATCTACAGGTTTGCAAGTGCTCCTAAATACAGAACTGGATTCTGTCAAACATTTATTTTGTTAAGTTCCCAAGACGTGATAGAGCATAAACATATCGCAAAGTGATGTGGTGGGTTTTACAGGAAACAACTGCTACTGTCCTTACTGCAGCTGCACTTGCTTCAAAGAACCCTGAACCTCAGAGATTTAATGCAACTAACATTGCCTCTTTTGAGCAAGGAAGTTCTTCAAGAACTAACATTCCGACTTCTTCAACAGAAGACCCCCCTCAAGGCTCAGAGGCCAAACCACTGATTACTTCTGAGATCATAGGGGAGAACCTAACCTCTGAACCAATTGCTGAGGTGAGCTATATTACAAGTTATGCAGTCTTGTAACAAAAAGGACATTCACAGGGAGATCATTGAGAAATTGTGCCTGGCAACATGCAAAAGATCTAATATGGAGATTCATGCGACTCCTTTCTGTAGCACATGTTTGAAAATGGGACTTAGGTGGACTCCACCATTACCATGCCCTGTACCATAATTAGGTTAGTCTGCTTGTCTAGCAGGTACCATGTATTTGTCGAATGTAGTACATTTTTACCATACATGTTTGGCCCACCTGTGATAGATGCCTGATTTTTGGGCCAAGGCATGTTCATGGTGGGCCCAGCTTGATGAGCAACTTGGATATTGCATGTTTCCCATGAAGAAGATTCTCAAACCTTGTGCTGGAATATCCCGAGCAGGGATCCATTATATTTCTTCTGACTAACCATCCAGTTATTGTTCTTTGATGTGCAACAGAAATATTCTAAACTTGATGAAGAGACCACTTCGCAACCAACTCATGTCAATGAGTTGGAATGCGGCAATGATGGACACTCAATTTCAACAAGCGAAACATCTAAAAGTTCATTTAGCCCTGCAACAATAGATGTGGCTGAGTCTGACACTGAGACTAGGCCTTTAAATGTTGGAAATGGTTCTGTTGCACCACCAGATGGCATTACTTTGAATGATGATAACACCAGCAACTCTATGGGATCTTCTGGTGAAATGCCCACAAATCATGGTCCAGAATTTTCCCAAGAAAGGCCACAGGTATCTGTGAATGAGGTTGAAGACGGTTCTCGGGAGAAGCCTGATGGATCAGCCAGCCATGGAAATGTCACTCGATTGAACGAAGTTCATCTCAATATTCGTTTGCCTGCTGGCAGCAGCCTCCAAGTGAAGTTTTCCATAACCGATACACTGAGAATGGTGAAGAACTATGTAGACAAGAATCAAATGAATGGAATGGGCGCATACGATCTCGCAATTCCTTATCCTCGAAAAGTATTCAATGAGCAAGGTATGGATTTCTTGGAGTTTGCTTAGCATTTGTTCTTCATCAATATTCCTGACCTGACACCCGGGGACAGTGACAACCCAACCCAACTTGACACGAACTCGGGTGCTTCAGTCAGCTATGGGTTGACCTGAACCCAAGTTGGAGCCCTAATTCCCATGGTGTTGTTTGGCTGTGTGCAGCATAGTATGTTTTGTGGGAGATCATATGTTCACAAACACGTGCGTTAGTGTACCTCTGCATTGTTATATTTGAGTATAATGGTAGATTTCTAAGGTCCTTCCAATGCTTCTAAACTGGTGGATCCAAGCCCATTAAGCATTAGGGAAGCATTTGGATGAACTATCAAACTGGAGTGCACTTAATAGCTTCATCAAATGGAAACAACCAAATTGTAATTCCCTTGCCATTCGTATTGTAGCACTTGCCTCCAAATTGTAATTACAAACTTCCAAGTCGGACTTAATTTGAACATGTCTTCAATTTCAGGACAACTTCCTCATTAAGAATTCTCCTAAACATCACCAATATTTTTCATCTCCTACCTACAGAAACTGAATGTTTGTAGTTTAATAAACTTGTGCATCCGAACACAGCTTTGAGCATTTTCATTGTCTGCTTATCTGGTTTATTTGAAATGCAAAATTGCAATATTGATCGATCTGCTACAGGCTGGAGATTTTTGCTTATTTTTCCCCATGGGGCAGTTAAGCTACCATTTCGAGTTTTTATTCTTTCCTTTGTGCTTGATGAGTTCTATATGCCCAAAAAAGAAAAAGAAAAGAAAAGGAAAAAAAAAAAAAACAGGTGCTTTGACATGTCAATTTTAACTAATGATGTTTATTTGATATTCTACAGATATGAGCAAAGCACTTTCAGAACTGGGATTTTTTAACAGGGAAGCATTAATAGTCGTTCCAAACCGCCCAGTCTCTGGGTCCTATAGAGGGCAATCATCATCACATGAGAACTCAAGCTCTGTGAGTGACACTGATACTTCAGCTGATAATGGTGGGGGATATTTTGGATATGTGAGGGGGATATTATCATACATGAATCCCTTCTCCTATTTCGGTGGAAGTGCAAACCCATCAAATTCAGAACCAACGCCAAATGATGATTTATGGCAATATCGTGAGTTCATATGCATTACTTGAAAAGACCATTCTCTTAAATTTCATGCTTATTCAGGTTCTACTCTCCATCAGCTATTGAAATGCTGTTCGAAGTAGGTCTAAACTGCCTTCTATAGAAGAGTTCTTTTTGTCTTATTACTGATTGAGTTTTTATTTTGGTCCTTTTTTCACTTTGGACTTAAGTTTGGCCACATGTAATTCTAGAAACTAGATTTCTCTTTCTATGATGGTGTCACTTGGGGGCGGTAACTGGCCAGGGCTGGCCTTGGCCTAGCCCTAGTTCCCTAAGCCCTGGCCCTAGCCTAATTGGGCTAAAAATATAGGTGGCAATGGGCCGGGCTGCTCGGCCTGGCTTTGGTGGCCCAACCCTACAGGGCTAGGGCTTGGGCCCCAAAACTTGGCCCAAAGGCTGGGTTTGGGCCCTGGCTTGAAATCTAGGCCTGATGTCCAAGTGAGGCCTAGCCAGGGCCACTGATGAAAGGCAGGAGCCCGGTCCAATCATTAAGTGGGTCACTGTTATGCAACTGTAATGCAAAATAATGAATGACTGGAATACACTTCTGATTGATCCCATTTAACGCACGTGCAGTTTAAAAGCACTTTGGATTCAGTGTCATGTTTTCTATGATCAAAACCATTTATATGATGGCGATGCATTGTGGATGGAGGGGAAAGTGCAAAAATTTCTTAGATTCAGACCACATTAAACCTTTGATCATGTTACTCTTTTCTTTATAGGGCTGGCCCGGGCCGAGCAGGGCCAAGGCTGGTTGAATCCATTTTAGCCTGATTAGGGCCAGGTTGCGGGCAAGGCTTCCGACTAGAGCTGGGCCAGGCCCAAGGCTTCCAACTAGGGCTGGGCCAGGCCCTAGCCTAGCCTATCGCCACCCCTAACTAAAAAGGCTTGGACCCTGGCCATAGTCTACGGGGCTGGCCCTACAAGTAAAAGACTGACCTGATCAAAAGTTTGAAATAGTCTGAATGTAAGAAATGTTTTGCAATATCCACACCATCCACAATGAATCCCATCATATAATGGTTTTGATCATAGAAACATGACCTTGAATCTGACAGTGCTTTTAAAGTGCTAAATGGGACCACTCACAAGTATCTTCAAATCATCAATTCTTTTGTATAACAGTGGTCCAGTTGATGATTGGAATGGTCCAATGGGCCAGGTCATTCATGTTTGGCCCTGGCCTGGCCAATCCAGACACCGGCCCTCGAACCAATAGGGGCCCAAGCCCAAGATCTACAGGGCTGGGCTCCCAGCGCCAGGCCAGGTCAACCTGGCCTATTGCCACCCGTACTCATATATGAGCACGTTTCCTAGCACCTTTTTCTCTGCTCATGTTGCACATGTATGGGATATGGACTGTTCACTTTCTGTATACTGTTGTTGCTGGGATACCCAAAAAACACGACAATCTGATGGTCCTAACCACTGAGTGGAGGACTTCTTGCGAATCTCAAATGGACAGAACTGACTATTGGTTGGCATTCAAATGAAAGATATTCTCTGATCAAATGTTAGAATCATTGAGCAGCTGTGAATTTGGTGGTATGGCCAGCAGATGAACAATCAGGATCTCTTACGTTCTGGATCTTGTACACTGACCAAGTGTAGTAGAGTGAAAATAAGTAGGATGTGTTTTAGCACTGTGGTTTAGCTTTTCGAAAACCTCTTTCATAATTTGTGTCTCAACATTTTGGATGTCTTTCATAGGTCCAAATCCTACCCTCCGGAGTGCTTCATCGGGAGCAGAAAGGTCCCATCGTCCATACCCACCTGGCACCACTCCTGGTGAAAATGTCAGCAATGCCAGGAAAACGACAACCACAGGATTTGGGGGCAACATCCACACTCTAAAACATGATGAAGATGATGGTCCATCCAGTGATAGGAATACTTTCTGGAATGGAAATTCTACTCAATATGGCGGCGGTGACAGTAAGTAAGAAAGCACCTGCCCCCCCTTTAATACTGAATGTTACGTGAATAATCACCTGCCACTTGTGGGCCTTGTATTATCTCCACCCTCGCTAGAAAGAGGATTTATATGAAAGGTGGCCATGGATCATTACAGCATATGCTGGTTTTCAGCTCGGGCAAGTTGTGCCAATGGTCTGGTAATGCAGACCATTTGTCTATTGAGTCCTGTTGTGGATGGACCCCTATCCAAAAATCTCCCAGGTTTTAAGCTAGTAGGGACCAATAAAGGGAGTTTTTTAGTTGATCGTAGAGCATTATTTGTTGCTCTTTTTAGCATCTATTTGTAGCCACGAATCGAAAGCTCACTGTCACTTGTTGCATGGTCCCTCCACGGCAGACCACAATAGACCATTGCCTGGATTACCTACCTGTAGGCCCCAGTTGTCATGACTGAAACCTGTGTATGTACTGTCAGGGAAGATGCAGGCCACGTTTTCCTATTTTTAGCGAAAGATAACACGAGCTGCTTATGCTTAGCTATTTAATTTTATTGCTTTTGGATGTGAGAAGGTTCTTAACTTTGGCTGTAAATTCATCTATTCATGATTAGCCGTGAAACTGTATCACATAGAACTCGTGTTTTTGGTCAATGCCTAAAACTGAGCTCATCTCATTTTAGTTAGCCGTTAGTAATCTCTAATACATAATTATATACACTAAAATGAGATGAAGTTTAGAGATTTTGATCTCTAATACATAATTATGATAGACTAAAATGAGATGAGCTAATTTTAGGCATCTGCTAAACAGGTCTCGTGGAGAAATCCATTTTATGAGGTTACCTAAGCTTACACGCGTTTGAGCCCCACCCATTCACACACAAGCACATGTGCCAATATGGTGCACGTGTTCAATATCTAAGTTTTCCCTCATGTGGGAGGCACTGATTAGATTTTCTACCTTAAAAAGTTCAAGCTGTTGCACTCACAGGCAGATCACAATCTACAAAATGAAGGGATGGTGGAAATGTGTTTTTCTCTTTTTCTAGCCGTCCTTTTCTTTTGCAGATTGTGGAAATGAAGCTGGTAGATTTAAACTGGGTGGCCCACCTGATGGAAATATCGGATCTTGCACCAGATTGGGATGTGGGTGTTTGTGTGTGGATGCACTGGGCCCCACATGCATGTGGGCTTAGCAGAACATCTCCATATTATACATCATAAATTGTTACATGGGGCATTGATTGGTTATCCATTATGTACTCATGGGCTGTACTATAATGATGACCCTCATTTTCAAAATGGTTGTGATTCATCCACAATACACATGGAAACCTGCTTAGCATACACAATGGTATTGTCCAAATCATACCATCTTTTGAAATAGCACTGATTGGAACTATGGAATGGATGGCCTAAAAGAGTCGGCACTTTCAAGTTTAACAGGCGAGATCAGATGGTTAAGAATTTTGTTTCCATTCTGGATGGCCCATGATTTGGACTGTCTATATTTTTGTGCCTGTATGCCACGGGTGGTAGATAAGTCACTATTTGTATTGAAATGAGTAATGCCATGGAGATAAGCTCCGGTGATTCACCATTGTCATTCGTTACGTGTCCCTGCCTTGTGTAATTCAGGCCAGACCTTCGCGGCAACGTGTTCGAGCAACCAAAAGCATGTGGTTTGGGGCGACTGATGTCAATGTGGAATCCACCCTGTCCATCAGTTGCTCCATTTCATGCTAGGACATGAGCCCAAAAATCATGTGAGCCAAAACGCATGGAGTAGTGGGAGTTGGGATGCACACTATTGAAACCTTCTTGGGACCCATGGAGATGTTTGCATGCTGTCCAACCTATTCATAACCTGGGTCCATCACAGTGATGTTCGTATGCTATCCAACTTCCGAGGTGAGTCCGGAAAACCCAAATATAAGCCTTATGCAGAACTTCGGTTGGCCCAAGACAGTTTCAATGGTGGGCTTCCACTCCAACCATTAGATTCCATACAAATATTTAGGGCTCACCGTGATGATTATATGAAATCTGCTCCAACCATTAGATGCCAAATAAATATTTAGGTTTAGGGTACAAAAAGTAGAGCTCTCCGTGATTCCTACGGGCCACATCTAGGGAAATAGTGTGGAGGGTGAACCTTGCCCTGTACACTGTTTTCAATCGTGTGGTCCACCTTAATCATGGATGGGGCTGATGTTTGGGCCATGTTAGGGAGCGTTTGGCCCATGGAATTAGGTGGGATGGAATTGCATTTGGTCCCATGCCAATTCCACTCAATGTTTGGGAAGAATGGAAAAGCTTGGAATTAGATTAGATGGAATTGCATTGGTCTGTGCTAATTCCACTCAATGTTAGCAAGTTGTGTGGGTCCCACCATGATGTGTGGGCTATATCCACACCGTCCACCCATTTTTCGAGATCATTTTAGAGCATGGGCCAAAAAATCAGGTAGATTTAAAGCTTAAGGGGACCCCACCATAGAAAGCAGTGGGGATTGATTACCTACCGTTGAAAACTTCTTTGGGGCTACATAAGTTTTGGATTTGCCTCATTTTTAGGCCCATGCCATAAAATGAGGTTACAAAACAAATGAATGGTTTAGATATGACATGTGTTATTTTCAATAGTTTCAAATGATGGTGGGTATGTCCATTCAATGTACCACCATATTACAAACATAGCATGGAATTAAGCTTATGCCATGGTAACAGGGGACAATACTTGCCATGTGTAATAATTATGTTTTTTGAATCCCATCCCACCTAATCTCTTTCAATGCCATGCTGAAATGGCCGAGCTATATGTCCTAGAGGGGTGAATAGGACTATGCCAAATTAAAATGCTAACAGCAGAATTTAAATAATTAAAGAAAAGATAGCACTTTAAATAAACCACAATACGGAAATGTAAAGCAACCTTAAACTTCTAGTATTAAGAGGTTGATATAAATGTTGTTATAAGGACAACCTTACACCATAAAAATCAAGGGTTTATGGTAGGATAACTTTACTAGAACGGTTTGTGTATCAAGAACTCAAACAGAAGAGGAATAAAAGAAGGAAATAACTATAAAGGAAATCTACGCTATTACAACATTCCCACAATGCTGAAATGTAAAGATTACAACATTCACATTCACAAATACATCCCACAAACTTAAATGATAAAAGATATAGAAAATAAACCACACATTCACAAAACACAAAGATTATAGTCATTTGCTTGTGTGTACACCAACTGTTAAACAATAGCTACACAGCTACTCCACTCCTAATATCCTCACATAGTGGATATCAGCGTTCGCTATGAAAATAGGTTTTTTTAGGTTCACCTAAAACCCTTACAATTGTGTCTTTCAAGTGGGCTTACACAATTCAAAAAATCCCACACTCTGAGTTTTCTGGATCTCCTCAGATAACCAAAATAATGAGATTTTTCTAGCTTAATCTCAAAAGAAACCAAAAACAGAAGATTTACACAAATGTAAAGTACCTGGATTTCTCCTTTTGTTGCAGCCCGAAAGAACCAAATTAGAGTAGAAGTTCGAATAAAAGTTCAATGTCCAATACTCACTTATGAAATGGTTCTAGATTCTAAATTGATTTTAGAATTAAAACACCTTGAGCTAACTTAATTTGATTTTGATTCCAAGAAAAGGGAATACCTCAATTCCTCTTTTAAATATAATTAGAATGTGGAAATTTAAAATCAAATGCAAAGAAAGCTACAACAAGAGAATATTAAATGAGCACAATATAACTTTAAAAGAATACTAACTTATCTCTTAGAGTGATGACTTGATTATACTTGAATTCAATTATCAAATTCTGAAAATCGTGCTCTATTTATAACAGAACAAATCACGTTCACAACTAGTCCTGTGGTCTCCACGACTGGTCGTAGGACCAATTGATTTTTGAAATTTTGAACGGGATCAGATAAAGCCGTTCCACGATGGGTCGTAGGCCATACACGACTGGTCGAGGGACCTCCACGACTCTCGTGTGGAACTTGAAACAGTTGCTGGAATTTGAGTCGTGGCTACAGGATTGGTCGTGAACGAGTTGTGCACTGTTCACACGACCAGTCAAGCAGTCTCCAGGACTGGTAGTGGCTTATCAAAAAATTCTGAAAATTTTCAACAAATTTAGGACCGGTTGTGAAATTTCTTGGACTGGTCGAGCCAATGATAGGACTAGTCGAACAGAGTCCAGGACTAGTCAAAGAATAGATCAATCACTTATAAAGTAATTCAATTTGAACTATGTATTCAAAATGACCTACCCTAAGGTCAATCTAAGGTCTTCCATACCTTGGACATGATGTATGAACATTGAACCTTCTTTTCTTCAAATGATAGGCGGTCTTTGAAGTTTATGAAGCTTGAGATCTCGACACATGGTGAAGCTTGAACTAGAGATCTTTTGAAGATTGAATTAGTAGTACTTGAGTTGTACTTCACATTGAGTCTTGAGAATGAACAGTTGACTTGTCTTTTAATGTTGCTTTAAAACTTTGAACTTTGAAGCTTAAAGGAGTGAACAATGTACTTGATATTGCATTTCTTGAAGTAGATCTTTGTTCTTAACTTGAAGCGATCTTTGTTCTTGAGTTGAAGCATTATCTTTATACATGTGAATGTACTTGATCTTGCATTTCTTGAAGTAGATCTTTGTTCTTAACTTGAAGCATTGTCTTTATACATGTGATGCATTGCCTTGAACAAATATATCAATGTGCTACACAAGACACAGACTGTGGTTTTGGCACAATAAAATTTGACAATCAAAGGAACAAATAACCATAGCACTTACACATGCGCGGTGAAGTATTAGGTGAGATGAGATTAAAAAAAACGTAATTATTACTTATGGCAGGGATTGTCCCTGTTACCATGGGATAAGCTTAATTTCATGTTATATTTATAATAAGGTGGTACATTGCATGGATATACCCACCATCATTTGAAACTATTGAGAATAACCATGTGTTATATCTAAACTGTTCATCTGTTTTGTAACCTCATTTTATGGCATGGGCCTAAAAATGAGGTAGATCCAAAACTTATGTGGCCTAAAGAAGTTTTCAATGGTAGGTATTTAATCCCTGCTGCTTTCTATGGTGGGGTCCACTTGAGCTTTAGATCTACCTGATTTTTTGGCCCATGCTCTGAAATGATCTCGAAAAATGGGTGGACGGTGTGGATATAGCCCACACATCATGGTGGGACCTACACAACTTGCGAAAATTGAGTGGAATTGGCATGGGAGTCAATGCAATTCCATCTAATCTAATTCCAAGCTTTTCCATTCTTCCCAAACATTGAGTGGAATTGGCATGGGACCAAATGCAATTCCATCCCCCCTAATCCCATCTAATATCATGTGCCAAACGCCCATGGGATGATGTGCCTGGTGGTTGGGGTGGATTTTACATAAACATCACCACCGTGGGCCCACTCAAGCCAACAATCCTTGCTTGGACGGGCCAACCCAATTTTCGTTAAGAGATATAATCCAAAATTCCACAAATCATTTTGCAAACCCCAGCCAGGATGACGGGCTTTTGGACATGTAGCCCATGTTAAGCCCAAGCCCGGCCTTAGGCTTGATACTGAAACCCAAGTCTGGCCTGAGGCTGGCCAAGCCCAGAAGTCTGACAGGCGAACCCAGCCAATTGACATCCCCAGGTGTAACCTGAGGAGACATCTAATGGACGGTTGGATGTGATACATACACTACATAGGCATCACATATGCATGGACCACCTTAAGCTTAGGAGGCACTGGTAAGTGCATCTCATTTTTTATTTTATTTTATTTTTTAAAATTTTATTATTATTATTATTTTTTTTAAAATAAGAATAATAGCATGTTTGGATTCACGGAAAGCACAGGAAAAGGAACAATGTTTCTTGGCAAACCTTATTTCCGCGAAACTGTGGGTAAGGAAATATTCCTTTTCTTGTTATCTTTTCAACAAAAATTTTCTGGAAATTTAGAATGTATTTTCAAAATTGTTGTTCAGTAAAACAATTTTTTTCTTGGGAAAAAATCCATATTCACTGACATACTGGCATATGTCAGATTAGCCACGTAACACACGTGGGTTTCTTAAAGATGAATAGTGATACGTGTGAGTGGCACACGTAGTACATGTGAGGTGCTTAAAACTATACAGTAGTACATGTGGTTTGTGATGTGCATCCGGATAATTGACACCTGGGGGCACCTGAAGCTAGATGGCAACACTGTGCATCCAACCATCGGCATATATTGCATATTTGGAGCCATTGAAGATGGATGATGGCGTATTGGTGCATGTGGACTGCTTTGTGCAAGAGATGATGAATGGTGGTATATGTGACGCATTAGTACATGTGAGGCACAAGAGAAGATGGATGGTGGTACATTAACATGTGGGGATGTTAGCACATGAGCATGAAAGAAGATGAATGGAAACACGTGACATAATGACACATTAGGTACATGTGAGGCGATTGAAGATGGGTGATAACTCATTTAAGCATAGCCCATGAGAAACTTATCATCAATCCATTTTTGAGATTGGCAAATGAATTGGTATGTGGTTCGGGATATTTCGCGGTCATTCATAAAGCATTCATTAACATACAAGAGATAAGTAGACCAAGGGCTATTTTATTTTTCTAGATTTATGTACATTCTGAATGTGATGCAACAGGATCCTTCGTTAAATTACATGGCAATAATGCTTGATTCTAAAGCAAAGATCAGTTACTGGTCATATAGTATATGATGCATGCTCTTGCTATGCAATGGTAACCTTTGGCTGATAAAAGGATCATTTTAGCCTTTTTAAGGCTTAGATCACCAACTTGGGGCTACAATATGATCGTACATGGAGCATATTGCAACGGGTGACGCATAAAATACAAGTGAGCACAGAGAAATGTCGAATCTCAATAAATTTATAAGAGTTAACTTGTTTCTCGAATATAGCCAAGTGATGTCGACCTACTGCACTCATCACGTGATAGCACAAACGGTGACTATGTTAGCAAGGTCGACAAGGAGCTTCATTACTTTGTCAAACTGGCTAATCTTGTGGCCATATGATAGGGAGTTAAGGCTCATAGGCCATACCTTTATAGCTTTTCTTAAGAGATACTCGTTCTCAGTTGGTTGTATGGATATGCATGCATGTGAGAGACAGTAATATGCTTGACATGAGTGTGTGGAGTAATCACATATTTTAAGGGTTCGTTTGATATGAGCCCAATCAGAGGGCATAAATGAGCCCATTAGAGCGATAAGAGGGGCTTGGATGTCTTTAAAACAAGGCCAAGTGATTTCTTCTTTAAGTAGCTCAAGACTATGAATGAGATGGGATACGATACTATGCGCATGTGAATATGAGCGTGTGACATGGCATGATAATGCATGTGTGCAACTCATCCGGATAGTATAGGAGAATGTCGAAGTGGGAGTTTGAATGATTGCTTTGGGGAAGTGGTTTTTAATGCCAAAGGTCACTTGTATCACAATTCAGCTTCTCTGGCGACTTAAGAGAGGGGTGTCTATCTAGCTAGGGAATCATAGAGCTCAGTGTGTGTTGATAAGTTTAGAGGGCATCGAGACCAGGAGAAGCGAGTCTGAGGTCTCATAGATGTTATCGGGACTCAGAAGAGGCCGAGGCCTATATATAATAGGTCCGGAGTACCACTAGATTGGAGTGTCATACGAGCTCGAGTTGCCAGCACATGAATGGTGCAAGCAATCATACGAGTACCTTTAGTCTACTTGGGATGACCGTAATCAGGCTGTCAGTGAATACCCATACATTAGGTAAATAATGTTCAAATCGAACTAGTATATATGCTTGTGTTTTGGATTGTATTTGAGCACTTGCTTAATTATGCTTATGTGTTGAATGTTTAATCATATGTATGAATGATTAGATGAATGAGAAGTGTTGATAGTTAGCGCATCCCACACACACATGCATACAATCATGTTTATAAACTAGTTACTTAATTGCCACATCATTTGTAGTTTATGTGATTGGACCATCTAATGGCTTAGAAGCCTTAGAGTTAATTTTCTTAGTTTAATTTGCGTATTAGTTTAACTTAGACAATTGTGTTTTTTTAAAGGACATTATTTTTAATTAGTCCTAATCACCCCCCTTGAAGACATAACCATCATTCATTAGCTCCACCAAGCTTCCACGCATAGCTCGCATGTCCTCCACGTGTAATTTCAATTGGTTTCAAAGAGAGTAGCTCTTGAAGGACATAATCGCCTTGAGTTGATCCAAGGAACTTGGGAATGATGTCTACTCATGAAGGGTGTGCCGTCACACGATCGCCATATTTTGACGGGTCTAACTACACCTATTGGAATGATAGGATGAGGTCTTTTTAAGATCCATTGACCCTATAGTTTGAGCAATTGTTGAACAAAAATGGATAATGCCCATGAAACAAGTCGTGGTTGATTGTAGAACAATTAGCGCTCTCAAAGATAAATCCAAATAAAGTGTCGATGAGAGAGCGCGACATATTATGATGCCAAAGCCCTCTATGTTATTTACTATGCAATTCACTTGATGAATTTAAATGCATTTACACATGTGAAATCGAGAATGAAGCGTGGGACATATTGGAAGTCTCCCATGAGGAAACTAGTATAGTAAAAAAATCAAAGCTTCGACTCTTAATGATCTATTTCGAAAATATTAAAATGTAATAGTTTGAAACTTTCATTAAATTCTACTATAAATTGAATGATATTTGCAATTCTATGTGGGGTTTAGGAGAGAGGATTCCAGACAGGCGTATATGTAGGAAAATACTTAGATCCCAACTGGATAGGTTCACTCCCAAGATAACCTCGATAGAAGAGTATAGGAACATAAATGGGATGAAGTAGAAGAACTCTTAGATTTCATACAAACATTCGAACTACACTTTAAGGGCCCCACTAGTAGAAAGAAATTAGTCGTCCTCAAAATATCTCATAGGCAGTCACATAAACATAAAGTTATTAAATTTGAAAGTGATAGTGATGATGAGGATGATGATAAGAAATTATCTAGAAAATTTAAGAAATATCTCAATTTTAGTAGAGGGAAGAATTGTGACAAGAAGGACAAGACACTTGAGAAATGAAAGGAAAAATCTGTTAAACAACCTAAAGCCTGTTTAAAGTTATAGTTGTGAGGGTTATGGACATCTTGCCCCTCATTGTCCTAGCAAAATAAGATTTCATGGCAAGGCTATGGCGGTAACAAGGGATGATATGAAGGAATCTGAATCTACTTCAAAAGACTCCATTAGTGTTGAAGACTTTAGTCACTTACGTGTCTTAATGGCCTACACCGCGGTATCTCTCCTTAAAGATTTAGGAGACCATAACATCTCAAGAAGGTGACCTTAGAAGTTTCCTTTGAACTGAATTAGGTAAATCAGAGGATCAAAACTCATCTTTGAGCTCAATTGATAAATACGAGGATTTTAGCCTCATAGTGAGCACATAAGAAAATCTGAGGACTCTAACCTCATATTGTGCTTATTGGTAAATATGAGGATTTAGCCTTATTTATCTTGATAGTTTAAGCTTTAAAGTTACTAAATTTTGGTATCATATGTTTGTTAGCTTAAACTATCATTGGTTATTCTCATTTTAATTAGTATATCTTTTGAATGACCATAATAAGAATGCTCTATGTTCTTAATGATTATATGCACCATTTAACCTTTGTTAGAAAATATTCCTTCATATGAACAAAGAATCAATGGAAGTTCAACATAAACTTGAATCAAAATAAGATAAACATCAAAATAAACTATAAGCTTCACCTCTTAGCTCTAACTAAGAGATGTAACAACCATAGACATAATTGAAACTAAACTCTTAAACAAAAACATAAATACCAACTAGAAAAAGAAGATTGGAGAAGAAGAAAAGAATCCTTGAGCTTCCACCACTCCTTACACTACTCTTCTAACCTTAATTTGTGTTTAAGAGAACCTAGAAAACCACTATTTATAAGCCTTGTAAGAATCGACTTCAGTTTATGAAGCTTCGATGGTACCTTCGATGACATTGAGTTCGATTTGAATTTGAAAATTGTTCCATGCGTAAACTGTTTGCATTGTGTACGTCATTCGATGAGATCACCCGACCTTTGATGGCATCGAACATGTGTTTGATGGAATCGAAAATCGTCCAAAACAGTCCAACGAGTTGAGCTCAAAATCCTGAATTTATTGATGGCATCGAACTTGCTTCAATGACATTGAACTACCTCTTCGATGAGATCGAAGGGTCGTTGATGAGATCAAAATTTGCACCCAATAATCCAGCAACTAAACGTAATTTTCTTATGATTTTTCGATGTGATTGAGCCTCCTTCGATGGCATCGAAGCTGTGTTCGATGTTATCAATCTGTTGAGTTCAGCAGTTCCAAAATTTTGCACTTTGCAATCTCAATTCTCTTCCTTCTTCACTTGGTTTTTTTGGATCTTAAACTCTTGAATTCTTCAATCTTGACCACTATAGATCCAATCTTTATTTTGGTAATTCTTGAGCATTAAATCCATACTTTTAACATTGTTTTTACCTTAAGCGCTCGAAATCACCTTGTAATGGAAAACATGTAGAAATAAATTGATTAAGTAGCATTATGTTTATAAAAACCAAGGAATAACAAGGAAAAATTATGCAATATTTCACACTCAACAGCTGGCCGAACATCAATAAATCAACATAGTAAACTTATATAGTTTAAGCATATAAGGGCTATGATAAACACTTTTATCCTATGGTCATTTCCTAAGGCCATTTTACCTGAAGGTTGACATACACTTGATCTTTCACTTGCAGCCATACCGAATCTTCTATTCTTGTGATGTTGTGTCACTTTCCATGAAGTGCTGTAGAGGACTGAAGTGTGATGAAGATCCAACCAGTATTTTATCTATGAAATTTGATAACTACATGTGTGCTTAAAATACTAGCACTTGAAATTGTAACTGTGACATAATGAGATTACCACGACTGCACTTTGAGAGGTGATTATGACCTATTTAAAAATTATGCTTATTTAAAATAATAATTGCCTAACTTAAACTAATTAACAATTAAACTAAGAAATGCAATATAACTCTAAGGCTTTTAAGCCAATAGAAGGTCTAATCACATAGACTACGAACAATGTGCAAATAAGCATCTAGTTTATATTAAGACAGTGTATATGTATGTGTGGGATGTGCTAACTATTAACACTAAAAATTCATCTATTCATGCATACATAGTTAAGCTTTCAAACACATAAGCATAATTAAACAAGTGTGCAAATGACAATCCCAAATACAATCATATATAGTGGTTCTGATACTTGCATACTCCACTCCCAATAGATGCATTCAACCCATGAGTGTACCAGATTTTATTATTAGAGGTTTTAAATCAGGTTCACTTCTAACCTTTATAGCCCTACATAAGGACTCTAAATTAGGCTATACGGTCCTGCACAAGAACCTGAAAATTTAGGCTATACCCCCGAGCCAAGGTCCTACACAAGAACCTGAAAATTTAGGTTATACTCCTAAGCCAAGGTCCTACACAAGAATCAGGATAAGTCAAGGTCCCACACAAGAACCCAAGATTTAGGCCCTACACGAAGGTTAAGGTCCTACGAAAGAACCTAGTTCGAGTTTGGGTTTATAAAATCTTAGCCTCAATCCTACACAATAAAAGAGAGTAAACTTGGACCCTAAGATGACAACTTGTCGGATTGGGCCCCTTTTGTAGCACCTTCTTGGGTTGCTTGATCTCTGTCCTCCCGTGCTTTAATGAGATCCCCGATGCTCTCCCGATTATGATGTTGTTGCTTCACAAAGGCTTTAGCTCCAAGATCAAACACCTTGCATGTAGTGTTCCTATGTGGTGACTAAGGTGATGGGAGGTTTCATTGAATCTCCTATAATCAATGGTAAATTAACATACCTAGGAGATTCACTTGGATAAACACTCAAGAGTTTGATAGACACTAGGATTTACCAATAAGTATGGTGTCTATTATCTAGAGAGGGCTTGAAATCATGATCGTCTTGAGGAAGAACTTGGAATGCTCATTAGAGTGAAGAATCACTAAGAAGAGATCATGAATCTCATTGGGATAGTGTCTAGGATATTTGGTAGATCTTGGGATACACTAGGGTCTCTAAAATACCAAAATCCATCATCTTTGCAAAGATCTAGATACTATTTTTTTATAAAGAAAAAGTTCCAACGAATCTTTAACAGCAAGATTTTGGTTGCACCAAGTGGATATTTGGTCGCACCGAATTACGATTCGGTCGGACCGAAGGGTGATTTCGGTGGGACTGAACTTGACTTTCGGTCAGGCCGAGTCCAGCCGAAGGTGGGACTAAATTACTTCCTTTTGTTGTCCTGTTTTGGTCGGACTAAAGTCATTATTCGGTCGCACCGAGTCCAGCTGAAAGTCAGTTTGGCTAGAGTTGAATTAACTAGTTTTTCAAGTCTAAGTTCATTGTCACATTTTGGCCATTTTCGGTGGGACCGAAAGTTGTTGAATTTTTGTAGTTGTTTTAGTAACTCAAAACCTCTTGAGCAAATATAATAGTACAAGTTTTAAGTTCTTTATGGTTTATAAGATGATCACTAAAGCTTTTACTAATTGGGTCCCTAAGATCATCTAACGTTTTTTTATTTTTGGTATATGGTTAGGGTAACATATAGGACCCGTATCTTAGACTGTACTATTCCATAGACTCTTGCGATCCTCCCCGTCAAATTTTGGCGACCCGTGACTTGTAATCGGCATTTGCACGTGACCCTAAGTTGTATCTCGTAGATCTGAGTCAGCTCGACCTGGTACTTGTACCCTTGCGACCGTGCCGTCGCTACGGTTCCAACACTGTGTTTCACACGCCAATGCGATACCCAGGCTAAGAGATGCGAGCCTACATTTATTTTGAGAAAAATGCCGCGCGTTGCGAAAACCAAAAGAATCTCTACAATCTATCAAATCAATCCCATCAATCAATCAAGTACAACACCCATGCCTCTCTTACCAACAAAGCATGAAACCCCTCTCTCTCCCATCCCCAAAGTCAACCTTCCTTACAACAACCCATCCATCTCTCCTTACATCTCCTCTCTCTCATTTTCTCCACCATTATTCTAAGCAACCTAAGGAGGTGACTGTCCAAGCTCCAAGAGAGAACTAAGAGTGTGGCCCACCTTCCTACCCCTCTCATCTTTCATCCTAGCCCTTCAATCTTCATCATCCTCCATCAAAATCGAAGCTAAGGAGTTTAGGAGTCCATGGAGCCTAGAAGAAGCGAAATCGGTGGGTGATTTTAGGATATCCACCGTTCTTTTTTCATTTGAGGGCCCACTTGTGATGGGATCCATTTTGATGTATGTGTTGTAAACAAAGGGGGGCCCATGGTGGCGGGGTCCCTCCACTACGCCGTCTCTCCCTCTCTCTCTATCTCTCTTTTCCATCTTGTGGTCCACCATGATGCATGTATGTTATCCAAGCCGTCCACCAAACGGGGCTTGCACCGCTGCCACGTCCATTAGGGCCCACCTAGTTGTCCGTTGAGGACGGACCTAGATGAAGTGAAATTCAAATATCAGCTTGATTTAAATTCTGGTGGGCCACCACGTGGACCCACCTTATTGCATGTGTGATACTCACACCGTCCATGCCCCCCTTGAATTTTGGTCCACATTGCAACATGTGGGACCCACCTCTCTGTATGTGTTTCATACATGTTGTCTGTCCGTGGATTCCATCCACGTGGCCCACCATCTTGTGTGTATGGATCCACGCCGTCCATCTAGGCCTCCCTGGCCCGATGAGTCAGATTCAAATCTCAGGTGGAGTGCACCGTCTGCCACGTGGACTCACCTTTATGCTTGTGTTATATTCATACCGTCCATTTTGTAGGTGCGTGGGACCCACCCACACGTGTGGGGTGGGGCCCACCTTATGTATGTTGCATTCACACCGTCTAGTAATGGATGGTGTTACATAGAGCCCACCATATGATGTATATGTTTTGTCCATACTGTCCATCTGTTTTGGCCTTACTGTCCATCCGTTGTGGGCAGGCTGTGGGGCCACCCCACATGTGTGGCAAGTGTGGGGGTGGGACCCACCTTGATGTGTGATTTATCTGCACTGTCCATTGATTAGGACGGTGCTGTGTGGGCCAGTGTGATGTATGCGTATATCCACACCTTTCGTCCACTTTTCCTTAGACGTGGGGCCCACCTCACACGTGTGGCACTTGTGAGGGTGGGGCCCACCTTAATATATGTATTTTATCTATGCACCATCCATCTGGACGGTGCATGTGAATACCCCACCTTGGAGCATGTGTTTTATCCAACCATCCATCTGATGGTACCCCACCATGATGTATTTATTAAATCCTAGCCATCCATCTTTTGGAAGGTGGGTTAGCAGCCACCATCTAGGTAGCTACTGCATTGACGTCACAAGTTCTGTGGGGCCCGTGCGATGTATGTGTGCATCCAAACCGTCCATATGCTCGGATGTTAGTAAGTTCTGATGGTCCAATCATGTGGAACCCAACTTGATGTATATGTTGTTGCATCCAAACTGTTTGTCAAGTGGACCACACTACCAAAAATCAGTGGAGAATTGAATGTCCACCATTGAAACCGTTGGGGTCATAGAAGCTTTGGATCAATATGAAAGTTGTTTTTCCTCTTAATTTAGGTCTTTGTGACCGTATGAACAGATTGGATGGAAAATAAATGTGACGGTGGGCCCTGTGAAATTTTAACTGTGAAAATCATTATCTCCATTGTTATTTGTGTTATGGTCCAGATGATCTTCCGATGTGATTCATTTTTGGGTAATGCTCTAAAAAGATCCATAAATAAATTAATGGTGTAGATGGTGCGACCCATTGATGTGGCCCACTTGATGTATATGAGGCCCACTTGATGTATATAAGGCCCCATTGGTGTGGCCCGTGGATGCGGCCCACTTGATGTATATGAGGCCCATTGGTGCGGCCCACTTGATGTATATGAGGCCCATTGGTGCGGCCCATGTGATGTGGCCCACTTGATGTATATAAGGCCCATTGTGATGTATTTAAGGCCCATGGGTTGAGGCCCAATGTGATGATTAGGCCCTTGAGTGAGGCCCATGGTGATGTATGTGAGGCCCTTATGTGAGGCCATGGGCCCACTATATGTTTGGCCCTATGAGGGCCACTCCTTGGGAGCAATATTGGATGAATCTCTACATTGATGGTCAATGATGGTTAAATGTCCACATTGTGACCTTCCCTTAGGCCCCTTGTTAGGCCGATTATTGATGCTGATTATCGGTGCCGATTATCGATCCTGTATTGGTGCCGATTATCGATGCTGATTATCGAGGCCGATGCTGATCATCGATGTCGATTATCGATGTTAATTATCGGTGCCGGTTATCGATACAGATTATGAGTACATGACAACATAACATCATGATACATGTCCATAAGCATCATCTGCATGTTTGTTATGAGATGTGAGTGACCATTACATATGCCATAGGGTAGGTTGTTCATGGGACTCCCTAATAGACGAAGTCGCCCCACATGATCGCGCAGTATGTGCAGGTTTGATGTATGACTGGATGGTATGACTCATGCATCTCGCATTTGTATGACATGATCACTTGGTGCCTTAGCGATATCAGGGCTGTGGTCTCCATAGGTTCATCGTGGATGGCCAGATGGGATACTGAAAATATTTGGTTTTAGCACTGTGGGCACATATGATGTCCTTGGGTGAGAGTCCCAGAATCCTCTGGTACCGGAGGAGACTCCAACATCTAGACTGAGTGGATACATAAACGCCTGGGTATCGAATACTAGTAGGTGGTGTCTCCCACTGTGTCATGGTCAGTTGGAAGGGGGTGTGGCCTTATATGCTCGAGTGAAGGGGCTGTAAGCTAGGCTGAGTTTGACCAGCTCATAAATGGGTCTGCTATCGATGAGCCGGGTAGGTATTGTCAGACTATTGGTTAGGCGGATAGTGAGGTCTTTTCCACTCGCTGGTTGTGAGGCTAGGGAGGCGGCAGTCATTGTGGACTCTACTAAACCCCGGTGATATCCCAAAGATGAGCCATACTGATATGTGGACTTATTGAGTAAGAGTTATATACTCATCATTTTACTCATTCATTCATTCATTCACTATCTACTTAGGCTGGTGGTGTGTAACTAATTGTTGTGTACCTTCGCAATGGCCAGGATTTCTGTTGGGGCACATGACTAATCTGAGATTAGGCATTTACCACATTGATTCTATCTATCCAAATTTAGGTATGAGACTGGTTTCAATAGCAGTTGCTTATGATGGACCCCATAGACTACGACACTACGTACTATCATCCTGAATTCACACTCCAGCTTGGTAATTTCATTCGCACTGCATATTGCATTACATCCTCGGTATCTGATATTTAGTTTGCTATGACTCCACATTCGTATAGCCGATCTGCATTGCATGATCTAATATTGTATGTGATGTTTTATTTAAACCAACATGATTTAAATGATTTTTAAACTCGCAAGTATACGAATTAGATGTAGATACAGTACGTATTACGAGATCGTTCTCATGAGGACTGGTCGTCACAATTCAAATCTATGATTCTCCTTAACTAATCCAACAAATAATGGAGCGAATTACTAAGCACAATTCTATGAAAAATAATTGAGAACAGGGAAGAAAATTCAATCAGAGAGAGCACTAGGACTTTCAAATCCACCCCTAATTATCATATCCCTTGTTTTATCTGTTGATTCACCCTAATCTAGATTGATACAACTCATATAAAGAAAGCACAATCTATGTCCTTAGTCGGGCATACAGAATGTCTAATCTCCTAAAGCAATGCAATAACAACACATCCCATGTCCTTGGTCGGGCACATAGGATGTATAATTCGTTAAAGCACCCTGTTTCTTCCTCTATAGGAAACCTGTTCATGATCAGACACAAGCACCTAGAATAAGCATTCAGACAACATCCATATATAGACTCTGGTCAAGTTCATAGATGGAGAAGTACAGAATTTAACCCAACCAAGCACGCTAGAGAAAGAAACAAACTAATCTAATTAAAGTAAATTCAACATATAACAATGGATATTCAAATTAGGGATTTCATCTCAGCCCTAGCTGAGAGATTAGCAATCCACAAATTCAATTAGGGAGATAAAAAAATAAGATTGATAAAATAAAAACATCCTCCTTTCTCTCTTCCTTTCTTCTCTTTCTTCTTCTCTGGATCTGCTCCCCCTTCTGGATATCTCTCCAATCCCCTATTTTATAGTAGCCTCAGTAGATTTACCCAGCAGCAGGTCGGTTGGGAAATAGAAGTCGGTGCGTGTATACCCATTACGCATTGAAAATCGGAGCCTCCCACGTCCCATGTTCCTTGCATGTTGTCTGTTAAATCAATGTCTCCTGGGACGTTTTTACATGAGCTACATGATGGACGGCTTGGATCAGCCATCTGATCAACGGTCTGATCGTGCAACCACCCCACAGTCGGCCGATTTCCAGACGCTGAAACAGAGATCGCGGATCTCTTCTGCTATGACACTGGTGGGGCCCATCCCTTCATTATTTTGAGAAATCCATTCCGTCCATCGGATGAAGGACGAAATTTCAGTTATGAATATGTAGTTTTTGTCTTCTGTTGATGAGGTCCACCTGACTTCTCTTGCCGTCGTGACGTTTGAACGGCTAGGATCTCGTTCTCTTGATCTCTTCAAATTTCGTCACCCATGGCTTAGTAAACTGGGCCGTAGGAATCTAAGGGATGGTCCAGATTTTCTATATGGACAATATGTGGGTCCCACAACTGAGGACTACAAGTCGGTTTGCGTACGCTGGAAACGGAAATTGCTATTTTTTTTGAATTTGGAAAGGAGAGTCGGTCAGCGCATGCTGACCGACTTTTGGATTTGTTGGTGCACGGCAAGTGCTCATGTGCACTGTACACATGCCACCCTAGGTAGGGTCCACTGCAATGTCCTTGAGAAATTTAATCTGACCATCTATTTTATCTTGGCATATAATGAATTGAGACCAAATTTGGCTGATCTGTCCGTTGGGCCACTTTCTGAGCTCTTCAATGGATGAAATTTAATATGTATGGTTAATTTATGGCCCTCATCACATGTATGAAGTTTCAAACTGATCGGATGGCAGAAACCATGTGATCTTGCATTTTGGACCAATTTCGGGCCTCTTTAACGTGAACAACTTGATTTTCTCGGATCTCTGCCATGTAAATCCGTTGATCTTTGTTTTCTGGAGTCCGTCCCTTTCTCTGATGACTTTGGAGTATCAAATTCCCGCTTTTAATACTCTTTTTCAATTAAAGCTCTTAATTACACTCTGCAACAAAAACACAATTAAAATATCCCGTTAAGCATTATCATGTTGGTAAAAGCAGGTAATAGTTGAGGTCTAATATGCAATATTCGACCCTCATCACAACCCCCAACTAGCATTTTGCTAGTCCCAAGCAAAATATGCGAAAAATATTTTTTTTAGAAATATACAACAACTCCTGTAAACCCGAATGATTTGTGAACAAATAGTTGAGAGTCAAAAATTCATGAATGGTGAGTGAAATTTTCTCCTGGAATCAAGCTTCACATCAAATTTCATAATTAAGTTCAAACTATTAATCCATTAATTAGAACAATTCTGAACATCGAGCTCCATGAATGTGAAGTGTAATCTCGACTTACAAACATTAAGAGATCCAATTGTCAATTTCATGATATCATTGGTATTTAACAACGAAATTCATGACAACTGAAACCAACACTTGCCTTTTTCATTCTATTAGCCTTTGATTTTTTTTTTTATGAATAGTAATGTTAAGGAAGGGAATCAAATCCTCACCTATAGGGACCAAACCTATGGTAAAGGTTGTATACTTAACTCTTTCTGAATATAAACCATGGGAGATCGAATCTTCATCTATAGGGAGTAAACCTATGGTGAAGATTATTCGACTCACCTTTTCACTTCTTCTTTATAAACTGATGCTAACAAAATTTTCAGGCTAGTTCCTTTCATGCTTAATGATCACCAAGTTACCATTTAATATTGAACTGAAAACTTAATGTGTAAGTGAGATCTGATATGTGAAATCATGGCTCAATCAATGTTTACAACTTCTAATCATGGATTATCAATTCAAAATTGACTGTGAAATCAAGCAGATGACCGAATCCAAGAGTCATAAGTTACCCATATTCTCGACTTTCCATCAAAATCACTTTGAATTCATCAGAAATTCCAGAAAAATTTTAAAAATTTTCACAATTTCCGCTCAAGACCAACAGAATACTGATTAGGTAATCTCCCACCCCCAACCTAAAATCTACATTGTCCTCAATGTAACAGAAATAAACATGCGATGCACATGAGACAACGAAAAGAAAAGAGGAGTGAGGGAAAGATAGTACCTGGACGAAGAATCAAGAGGCTTTCCAAAAACTATCAACATAAAAGCGAGTTAGCACAAGAGAGAAATCAGCAAAATACAAAAAATAAAATCATAAAAGATCCTACCTATACCACTTTCGCAGGTACTCTCAATTGCATTCAGCGTATGCAACAAGCCTTTAAACCCCTAGGTTACCCCTAGTGGACGAGTTGTAGTCTCGTGAGGGTTTGCAGCAATGTTACCCACAAACATTGAAGTAACTAACTAGGAAAAAGTAATACAATAAAACAAAAGGCTGGGTTGCCTCCCAGGAGCGCTAAGTTTAACGTCTTCAGCCAGACAAGAACGGACCATGAATTAACTAATCTTTATAACCAGGGTCCGCCAAAGAAATTACCTCAATAGCTTGATTAACCAATCCCAGACAAGTAATGTGAGTTCCCATGAACTGTGCTATCTGAAATGAGGTAAATGATTCTATCGTCTAATAATTTAAGGACTTCTGTTCGAACGACTTCTTCCATGTTAGGATCACGCTTCCTTTGTAATTTAAGTGATATTTCCGCAGCATGATCTATACATACAGTGGGGCATATTCCCTGTATTTTCACTATCTTCCACTCAATTGCTGCCTTATATGTTCTAAGAACATTAAGCAACCTGCTCTCCGTTGCCTTCTCAGAGTTAGAAACTGTGATGTCAGGTAGAGTCTCAGAGGGACCTAACAATGTATACTCGAGATCTGTAGGTAATTGTTTAAGGTCAAGTCCAGGTGACTTCTCAATAGATAGGCCCGGTTTAGACTCAGAGGGATGAAGAGGTTCTACTTTCGCTCTCCATCTTTCAGTCTCCAATATAGGAGTAGAGTCGAGCAGTGCATTGACTTCGTGGATGGGACTATCTATATCAAAATCCATGCCATATTATGCTAAGCAGGTCTCAAGTGGATCTTCAAAAGATTTAAGGAAGGAGTCCTGCACTAGACTCTCGATCATGTCTGCTTCAAATATGTCTTCCAAATCTGCGGATTGTTGTCCAACATTAAAGACATTGAGTTTAATATTCATGTTACCAAAGGACAACTTCAAAACTCCATTCCTGCAATTTATAATAGCATTAGATGTGGCCAAAAATGGATGACCCAAGATGATCGGGATCTGACTAGTCGGATTCCGAACAGGCTGAGTATCTATAACGATGAAATCCACTGGAAAATAAAACTTATCAACCTGGATTAACACATATTCAATAATACCTCGGGGCACCTTGACAGATCTATCAGCTAGTTATAATGTTACTTTAGTCGGTTTCAACTCACCAAGTCCTAGCTGATCATAAACCCAATATGGTAATAAATTGACGCTCGCCCCTAAATTAATCAATGCCTTCCCGATCTTATGATCTCCTATGACGCAAGAAATGGTGGGAGCTCCTGGATCCCTAAATTTAGGAGGGGTATTATATTGGATCATGGAGCTGAGTTGCTCTGTAAGGAAGACTTTCTTATGAACATTCTGCTTACGCTTTTGAGTGCATAAATCTTTAAGAAACTTAGCGAACGCAGGGACTTGCTTGATGGCATCAAGTAACAGAATGTTGACTTGCACTTTTTTAAACACATCCAAGATTTTATCAAAGTTGTTTCTTTTCTTTATTGGTGCCAGACGTTGAGGAAAGGGTGCTTTGGGCACATAGGGTGGCACATTAGTGGCTCTTGGAGAGTCAGAGAGCTTTTAGACTTTGGATGCATTAGTGTGTCTCTCTGCTTCATCTTGATCTTCTGCTTTGAAATTTAATTCATCCCTAGGCTTCTCTATTCTGTTGTCAATCTGTTTACCTGACCTAAGGGTAGTGATCGATTTGACTTGCTCACGATATTGCTCTTGGATGGAATTAGAGCCAATCTCATACTGTCCCTTTGGATTAGCCACAGGTTGGCCAGGGAACTTACCTTTCTCTCTCTCATTCCATGCGGTAGCTAGTTGACCCAATTGTACTTCCAGCTTGGTAATGGATTGCACATTTGCATGTAAGCTTTGCTGGTTGGCTAGTAAGGTTTGTTGGGTGTCTTTTTGGAATTGAAGAGAACTTTGCATAAAAAGATTGAGTGTTTCTTCAAGAGATGGTTTCCGTAATTGTGAGGGGACTTGTTGATATTGCGGAAACTGTTTAAGTTGTTGATTTCTAATTTGAGGGTAAGGTTACATGGGAGGATTTCCAGATGGTCCTCCTTATTGTGGTCCTTTTGCCCAGGAGAAATTTGGATGCCTAGCCCAACCTGGGTTGTAAGTTTCTGAGGAAGGACTATTCCCAAGTCTTTGAAAAGTGTTCATTGCATGTACTTGTTCAGAAAGAAGTTCTGGGAATGCTGCACCAGATGGACAAGACTGCGTAGGATGGGCAGGACTAGAACATATGGCACATGCCTCGACTTGAGTTGTTTGTGGAGGTCCATTATGCAACATCAGAGCATCAACCTTCTTTGTCAGGCCATCAATCTTGGCATAGAGATCTAGTGTGACTCTTATCTCATATATACCACCTCTCTTTTGTGGTTGGGGACTTCTGTCACCTCTATTTGAATAGTCCCATTGCTGGAAATTTTTGTACAAGGTTTCAAAGAAGTTCCACGCTTCGACATCACTTTTGGTCATGAATGACCCTCCACTGGTGGCATCAACCATGCGACGGTTTTGGGGTGTCAAACCGTTATAGAAGTATTGAACTTGTTGCCACTTCTCAAAGCCATGGTGTGGACATTTTAGGATCAAGTCCTTCCATCTTTCCTAACATTCATGAAAGTTCTCACCCTCTTTTTGTGTGAAATTAGTGATTTCTCTACGGAGAGCATTAGTTTTGTGAACTGGGAAGAACTTGTTTAAGAACTTCCTAGACAGGTGATCTCATGTAGTGATCGACCCAACTTCTAGAGAATTCAACCATGTTTTCGCCTTATCCTTCAAAGAAAAAGGAAAAAAGGCGCAGGCAGATCGAATTGTCTGAGAAGTTTTGGAACTTAAAGGTAGAACAAATGTCTAGGAATTCTTTCACATGATAATATGGGTCCTCCTTGTCTAAACCATAAAAGGACGGTAACAATTGTATGACCCCTGGTTTAAGTTCAAAGTGTGTTGCCGTTGTGGCTGGCAATACTATGCAAGAAGGTGCATTAAACTGGACAGGGGCTGAATAATCCCTAAGCGCTTTAACTTCATTCTCGTTCGCCATTTCAACTGGAAGGTTCCTTTCTCTTCTATGAAATGTTCTTTCTATTTCGGGATCAGCAGGTGCTAGTTCTATGTTTAGAGATCTACGTCCTAGCATAAACTATGTTATTGCAATGTAAAAAGAAACGAAAACTAAACTAAGATACAACCTAAGAAAAATAAAACTAGAACTAGAATTTATGAATTCCTAAAAATAAAACTATGTGAACAAGAATTGGAAGGAAGAACCCGGAAAAGGAGATGATGGATGTCTGAAGATTTGAGGAGCTCCTCCTTTTGAAGACAATCTTATTTAGCAGCTTCCTTCCTCAATTCCTGTAAACAGAACAAAAACAAATTAAATTTCCTAAAATAATTCTAGAAAAATCCTAAGCTAAAAAGGAAAGTTTCTAATCTTAGAAGTAACAAGCTAAGTTAGTTCCTAAAAAATTTTCAAAACTAGAAAATAGAAAGGTACTTGAAAGAAGGATCTAAAGTGAAAATTAGAAGAATTTCTAAAAAGGAAACAAAATCCAAATTCTAAAAATAGAAATTAGACAAAGTAGAGAATTTAGAAAGAGGTTACCAAATTAGAAGGTTATGTCAGAACCTTACAGAATAGGAAATAAGTTAGTTCCTAAAGTCAGTAAAATCCTAAGACTATGAATTATTATAAGAAAGAATCGTAAATCCAATTTGGATCGAAACAGTCCCCGGCAACGGCACCAAAAACTTGATGTTTTATTTAAACTAACATGATTTAAATGATTTTTAAACTCGCAAGTATACGAATCAGATGTAGATACAGTACGTATTATGAGATCGTTCCAACGAGGACTGGTCGTCACAATTCAAATCTATGATTCTCCTTAACTAATCCAATAAATAATGGAGCGAATTACTAAGCACAATTCTATGAAAAATAATTGAGAACAGGGAAGAAAATTCAATCAGAGAGAGCACTAGGACTTTCGAATCCACCCCTAATTATCATATCCCTTGTTTTATCTGTTGATTCACCCTAATCTAGATTGATACAACTCATATAAAGAAAGCACAATGTGTCCTTAGTCGGGCATACAGAATGTTTAATCTCCTAAAGCAATGCAATGAACAACACATTCCATGTCCTTGGTCGGGCACATAGAATGTATAATTCGTTAAAGCACCCTGTTTCTTCCTCTATAGGAAACCTGTTCATGATCAGACACAAGCACCTAGAATAAGCATTCAGACAACATCCATATATAGACTCTGGTCAAGTTCATAGATGGAGAAGTACAGAATTTAACCCAACCAAGCACGCTAGAGAAAGAAACAAACCAATCTAATTAAAGTAAATTCAACATATAACAATGGATATTCAAATTAGGGATTTCATCTCAGCCCTAGCTGAGAGATTAGCAATCCATAAATTCAATTAGGGAGACAAAAAAATAAGATTGATAAAATAAAAACATCCTCCGTTTTCTTTTCCTTTCTTCTCTTTCTTCTTCTCTGGATCTGCTCCCCCTTCTGGATATCTCTCTAATCCCCTATTTTATAGTAGCCTTAGTAGATTTACCCAGTAGCAGGTCGGTTGGGAAATAGAAGTCGGTGCGTGTATACCCATTACGCATTGAAAATCGGAGCCTCCCACGTCCCATGTTCCTTGCATGTTGTCTGTTAAATCAATGTCTCCTGGGACGTTTTTACATGAGCTACATGATGGACGGCTTGGATCAGCCATCTGATCAAGGTCTGATCGTGCAACCACCCCATAGTCGGCCAATTTTCGGACGCTGAAACAGAGATCGCGAACTCTTTCGCTGTGACGCTGGTGGGGCCCATCCCTTCATTATTTTGAGAAATCCATTCCGTCCATCGGATGAAGGATGAAATTTTAGTTGGGAATATGTAGTTTTTGTCTTCTGTTGATGAGGTCCACCTAACTTCTCTTACCGCCGTCCGTCCGACGTTTGAACGGCTAGGATCCCGTTCTCTTGATCTCTTCAAATTTCGTCACCTAGGGCTTAGTAAACTGGGCCATAGGAATCTAAGGGATGGTCAAGATTTTCTATATGGACAATATGTGGGGCCCACAACTGAGGACTGCAGCTCAGTTTGCAGACGCTGGAAATGGCAATTGCCATTTTTTTTTGAATTTGGAAAGGAGAGTCGATCAGCGCATGCTGACCGACTTTTGGATTTGTTGGTGCACGGCGAGTGCTCATGTGCACTGTACACATGCCACCCTAGGTAGGGTCCACTGCAATGTCCTTTAGAAATCTAATCCGACCATCTATTTTGTCTTGGCATATAATGAATTGAGACCAAATTTGAGGCAAATCCAGACACCAGGTGGGCCCCAAATTGAAGATTAATGGGCTGATCTGTCCGTTGGGCCACTTTTCGAGCTCTTCAATGGATGAAATTTAATATGTACGGTTAATTTATGGCCCTCATCACATGTATGAAGTTTCAAACTGATCGGATGGTGGAAACCATGTGATCTTGCATTCTGGACCAATTTCGGGCCTCTTTAACGTGAACAACTTGATTTTCTCGGATCCCTGCCATGTAAATCCGTTGATCTTGGTTTTCTGGAGTTCGTCCCTTTCTCTGATGACTTTGGAGTATCAAATTCCCACTTTTAATACTCTTTTTCAATTAATGCTCTTAATTACACTCTGCAACAAAAACACATTTAAAATATCCCGTTAAGCATTATCATGTTGGTAAAAGTAGGTAATAGTTGGGGTCTAATATGCAATATTTGACCCTCATCAGTATGACTTATGGATTTGCCAGTATTTCTGCTTACTTTGATATTGCTTACTTGCAACTTACCTTGAGTACACACTTTCACTACCCTTTAAGCTTTCTATAAGCTTATGCACGATAGTTGCATGCGGTGGCATTAGGTCGCAGTAGCGTTGAGATTAGAGCATGTAGTTGTCTTCTGGAGCTTTGATTTTTGATATATGTATTTTCCCTTTCAGCACTGTATTCAACTGTTTATATTAGTGGATATGTGATGATGATGTTTCCTTTGTGATTTGGGTAAACTTGTGGTTATGCTTTTTACAAGATAAATGTACATTAGAAAATCCTCCTTGTAAGATTCCAGGATTGGAATCTGGTGTATGGGCGCTGGGAGCCGAGAATAGGGTACTACGGAGGCTGTCAACATCGGATTCGGCGATCGAAAATTTTGTGAGCCCGGTTTCCAAGTTTAGGGTGTGACATAACAAGACACTATTTTTACCTGTTCAGTGTTCCTTGATGATCCAACTTTGCTTGTGTCTTCGGTCTTCACTTTCCAAGGGCTCATCCGACTACTTGACACAACGATTCACTTGATTGACAAATAGGGTGCAATAATTAATGCACTAATAGCACTTACAATATCCCCCTTTGTCAATTTCATGACAAAACTATACATACACATCACATCATACATATAAGTACATTAAACACATGGACTTAACCATCAGAATCATCTTAAAGCTTTGGATAAAATCTGCACTTGCTGCTCTCCACTAGAAATATATTCAAGAACAAAAAAAAATCTTGTTTTCCAAATGTAAATTTAATAGATATATCTATAAGTCACTCTCCCCCTTTTTGTCACAAGTTGACATATGAAGATTACACAAAGAAAACGGTAACAAGTAGGAAGATTAATTAAACACATCAAATAGAATTAACTTTATGAGCAATACCAATAAAACATCATAAGTTATCAAGATATAGCAGTCTGAAAGTATCAAGTAGTGCCACACAAAATCAAATATCAATTATTGTAAACCAAATTGTTCAAAAGTCATTCTGACTCAAAAGATAATGGAGTAGGCATCTCAGGATCAATTAATTTCAAAGTCTTGTTAAATTGATGGAAGTACTTTATTTTTTTATTTTGAGCAAGAGATTCCTGAGACACATGCAGAGCATCCATCATCTGCGCTAAATTGACCATAACTTTTGGTCCGGGTATTGTTATGGGGCGTACAAGCTATAAATCTTTACGAAAACAGGCCATCCGAGGTGAACCGACCCACAAAGTGGGTCGCATCTGTCCGTTTCATCAGAAAATGCCCGCTTTTAGATCAAAAATGAATTTTTAGGAAACAATTATTATTTTTAGTAATTCTAAATTTTAAAATTTTTTTTTCTATTTTTAGAGTTTTAGATTTTCTTCCTTTTCTGAAATAACTTGTAATGATGCTAGGACTCTTCTAGCAAAAGTTTATTTGGAATTTTTATTTTTAGAAATTAGGCTTTAGAAGAGTTTTAGTAGAATTATGATTTTTATAAGAGTTAGAAATTTGCTATTTTTGGTAATTACTAATTTTGATTTTTTTTCTATATTAATGGTGTAAGGTACATAGATATCAGACAATCATCAATCAAATCACAAATTTTATAAAATTTATTTTTTATTTCCTTGCTTATTTCCTCATGGATTTGAGAAGTCTCTGCGAGGAGTCTAGAGAAGCTTCGTGGATTTGGAGTAGTTATCCTTGAGGAAGACGGTGATCGACCTCATCACGTTCATCCCTGTGTAAAAAATGTTGTCATTCTTTGGATTCTTTATCTCGATGGGCCCATGAGGATAAACAATAGTAATAATAAAAATGTCGGTTCAACGAGATCGAAGCTTATTCGGAGAAATGTGTAATTGAGAATTATACAAATGGACTTTTTGACATGTTGTGCATGATTTACGAAGAATGTTCCGGTCATGGAACACCTTCATCTCATCCTTGTAAATTCTCGAATTCTGATAAGCATCATGCCGGATTTCTTCAAGTTCATTCAATTGAAGTTTGCGCAGCGAGCCAACATTGTCTAGGAAAAAAGTTCAGATTTTGAATTGCCCAGTAGGCTTTATGTTCCAACTCCATAGGCAAATGGAAGCTAGCATTGGGAGTGAATCACATATTTTATTCAATAATAACAAAATGTATAATTATTCTCTTCATTCCTTTTTTTAATAAGAATTTTGTTTCGATAAGAAATGAAAAGTATTTGATTTGGGAATTATCTTATTCAATAATAACAAGGAAAGAATGAATAGAATAATCATCACATATTTTATTTATTCTGAATTCATCTCATCCTTTTTATCCCTTAATTTTGAGATAAAGTATACACAATGAAAATACAAGAATTAAATGAATTTGGATATCAATTTCAGTAACATTTCAAATTGTGATATGATCTTCTGATGCAGAAATGACACTATTTTTATTGGTCTTGCGGACTTGAATAACTTTGGTTCCATGACATAAATTGAATTGTTCTTAATGTCTTCAAGATGAAATTCATCATCAAAATTTACTGTTCACGTAATGGACCTGTTGCGTGGATAGTAAATTGATATTCTTCTCTGGTTGTGTGGGTCACCCGTTGTGCGCCGCACAACAGGTACTCTGTGTGCGAATCTTGAGAAGTCTTCTACCTTCTGCTCTCCGAAAACCTCTTAATCTATGCAAATGAAAAAGATGGTGGGGGTATTTATAGCCTTCTGCACGTGTGAACTCTCCCATCCGTGCAATGAGCAATCTCAACAAGTCTATTGCGCGGGCACTCCCATTGCACACCTACTTCCATTGCGCACCTACTTCCATTGCACGTTGCGTAATAGGTCTTCTAAATTTGTATTGGGCGACGTGCAACAAACAATTATAAATTTTCATCTTTTTCACATTTTCTTTTCTTTCTTTATTTTTTTTATGCTTCAACAGATGCCCCCTTGATCCTTCATTTGGCTTCTTCCTTCAAGATGAAATAGAGGATCAAATCATAGAAAGAAAATGGCTTTGCATGCAACCAATACGCTCTTTGTGCTATTGGGTCTGCACAATGGACCCATTTCCAGACCACTATATGTATGAGAGCCGACTTTCCCTTAAGTCACTTAGAGTTTTTCAATAGAAATCCTTTACTCGTCACTTGTCTTCCGCACAACAAGACCCAGTGCCCTAGTTGTGCGCAACTAGGCTTTACGTGCAACAGATCTTCTCACGCGATCGAACTTCACGTGCAACGGCCTTACTTGTTTTCTGTAAAATCTTCCAAGTACTTGATTCTTGTTTAAATAATCCTCCTAACATATATATCTAAATTCTTCCTGTTGTTTCTTCAGTTTATCTTCTTGATATAACTGGAAACATGCCTGACAAACTTCGCCCTGCAAATAGATTTACAAAACAATCAAGAACTTCTATAAATAGGGATACGTCTTCAAGAAAGAAGAATCATGCATTTCACCCAAAAGCCAGACAAGTCGCCCAAAACTCTTGGAATTGTGTAGAAATTCATGAGGGAACTTTTGAATTCTATAAACATACGACGTCATTGGTCAATTCTTCACAGTGAACCAACTGACAAATGGTCTGAAACAATCTTGTTTCTGCTGATAACTGGATTATGACAGAAGCAAGAATTTTAGAAGGACATCTGGAAGAGAAGGGATCCCGCCAAAGAAACGGTAGAATTCATAAAATGCGATTCTTACGTACATGTTATGATCCTCAGCAACCCTTTCCTACTCATTATTTTGAAACTGCTCAAGAACGCTTCTTCACTAAAGGGTTGTCCTGGAATACAGAAGGATTCTTGACAATGGGTCTTTTATCTTCTTGAGATTATTATAGCGCTTGGGCTCAAGCCATTGTTCAGAAACACGCTGCCATCCTGAAGCAGATTGGCCTTTTTGACGCGATTATAGCTACATCAGAACATTTCTTTGTGGATGCAGCTATTTTTAGAGGCTTTCTCAATCATTAGTCTCCAATTACCTATTCATTTCATCTTCCTTTACGTGAAATCAGTATCACCTTGTGGGATCTCCTCTGCATAGCAGGTCTTCCTATCATGGACAATATTTTTGATGAATATGTGCCTTCAAATAAAGAACTTGTTCTCACCTTTGCAAGAAGCAATAGATCCGAGGTTTCAAAAACTTCTCTTAAAGTCTTCAAAGAAATGGCTAATTTCCTATAGCCTGATGAAATTCATTCTTTGGATTGTCTAGCTCATTTCTCCCAAAATTTACGGTATATTTCTTTCCTTTCTCCGCTCTTTCAAAATCTTCATCTTATATGTATTTATATTTGCTTGTTTGATAATCGTATCATTATCCTGACAGTTTTACAGGTCAAAATTATTAAGACCTCAGAATTATTTGCGAGAATATCAAGAACACTGCCGAATATAGTTATTCTTGTGAATTGACTGCTTTCTTAGCTTATTGTCTAAGCTTGGTGATATTTCCCCATTCAAAACAAGTAGAAATCATTAGGCCATCTCTTTTCATGGTTGCAGGCGCGATGGTGGAAGGTTAGAAGTATTCATTAGCTCCTCCAATCATTTGCTCATTATATCGTGCTTTTAGAGACGTCATTTCTAGTTTTGAAGGTTCATCCTCTGAGCCTCCTTTAGTCTGTGCTTCTTGGCATTTCTTCATAGGTTGGTTAGGAGTGTATTTTCCTTGGACCTTTGCTGATTCTAAAAGAGCCTATTCAAATCTTCATCAGCTCCCACTTCAGCATTATCAATTGAGGAAGATGATCGAAAAATCAAATGGTTGAGTCACCGGGAAAGTAAAGAACAATGATTCTATTGACTTCTTTTTCCGTTCATTAGCTTTCCAGAGGACATAGAAGCTATTGACGATGATTCCATCTCTTTTAGTGAACATTCGTTCCTAGTTTCTATTAGGTCTATCACTATTCCATTGAGAGAAGGTAGCAACTTCTGGCATGAACCATATTATCCAAGCAGATTTGCTCGTCAATTTAGTTTTGATCAGACTGTGCCAGAGACTTGTGATATTATTACCAGAACGATGAGAAGTTATGACATTGGGCCATACAATTGGGCCTTGATATGAAGACAACTTTTGAATGTATATACTGGATTGCGCTTCATAATTCGTGTCTATAACTATCCAGTTCATGCTTCTTATTGCTAGATGTGTTGGTGGGCCCATCAATATTACTTGGTGCACAATTATCATTCAGTAGATTGTGCCATATGGATTCTTCCACCATGCATAAGAAATTATCAAAAAGACCAAGGCATAGGTTACTTCAAAGAAATGGATCATGCCCCCTTTTCAGGCTAACTTTGCATAAAGATTTCTTCATAAGATACTATTTGTGAAATGAAGTCTACTGATACCCTTAAAGGATGGATAACATTTGGTGCTCCTTTAAGGATTTCAAAAGATGCATCTTAGTCATTAGATCGTCTAGAAGAAAATGATAGTTCTTCACAATTTCATCTTCCTCTGCCCTTACAACTTTTACGAGATAACATTCCTCCATCATCAGGAAGGCAAGAGACAGAAAGACGCCATCGCTTTCTTTGGAAGGATAAGCAGATTATGATTGAAGACCTGTAGTTGATTTTAAAGGATTAACTTTTGAGTAGAAAGTAGTAAGTATGTTAAACAAACTTGCTATCATTGTAATTTGAACCTGATTCAAATGAATAGGTGAACATATGTATTTCTGTATGTTGTTTAATTAGTGTCTGAGATTTTCACGATTTATTTTATCATATTAAGCAATTGCATATTTAAATATGCTTAAAATAAAATAAGTGAACATATACATTTATGAATTTTGATTCATTAATTCAAGACTTATTCATAATTTAATTAGTCTTAAAAGCGCACTATACACACAGTTTGACCTCTTGAGTAATTGGAGCAAGTATAACTTTGATTGAACATTCTTTGACTGGACTTGACCTGACTTAACTTGACTGGACTTAAATTGACTTGACTTGACATTCACTTGACTTAACTTGGACTTGACATGACATTCACAATTTAAGCTCTTAAGTAGTTGGAGCAATCACAGTTTAAGCTCTTGAGTAATTGGAGCAAGCACAATTTTTTAGACTCTTGAGTAGTTGAAGTCAGGGGTCTTACACGAATGGCCTCTGTAACTCTTATGAGTTCGCTGAACCAGCGTAGCCGGGAAGTTCACAAACCGTGATCTATCAGAGGGGCCCAGTGAAGCTACTGGGGTAGTGAACTTAGTAGGTTTTACACACAAGGTTAGCCACAACAACTTTCTAGAGTTTACGGGGCTCACAAGGCTACCTTATGGGTACAAAATCTAAGGCCACCAGTGTCACACCCCAAACTCGAAAACCGGGCTCACAAAATTTTCAATCGTCGAATCCGACGTCGACAGCCTCCGTAGTACCCAATCCTGGGATCTTACAAGGAGGATTTTCCAACATACAATTATCTCGTAAGAAGCATAACCACAAGTTTACCCAAATCACAAAGGTAATATCATCACATATCCACTAATATAAACAGTTGAATACAATGCTGAAAGGGAAATACATATATCAAAAATCAAAGCTTCAGAGGACGGCTGCATGCTCCAAGCTCAATGCTGCTATGACCTAATGCCACCTGCACGCATCTATTGTGCATAAGCTTATAGAAAGCTTAGAAGGTGGTGTAAATGTGTGCACAAGGTAAGTGCCAAGTATGCAATATCAGAGTAATGCGAAACATGCTGGTAAGTCCATAATACCATCAGCCTTATCCAGGCTATGCGATGCAAGAATATAAGAGACTAATGATATATCTAGGCCATGTAATGCAGAATCATAGTAACCGAAATGTCATATACTGAGGGTACAATGCAATATGTAATGTAAAGGAATGACGAAGCTGAAGTTTGTAGTCGGGATGATAGAACGTGATATCGCAAGCTGTGAGGTTCATCACAAGGGACTTCTATCCAAACCAGTCCCATTCCTAAATTTTGATAGGTAGACTCAATGTGGTAAACTCCTGATCCTGATCTTAGGTTGGTTGCACGCCCCAATTGAAATCCTGGTCGTTACGAAGGTACACATAATGGTTTGGTTACACACCACCAGCCTAAGCGGATAGTGAATGAATGAATGAATAAGTCCAATGTTGAGTACATAACTCCTGCTCAGTAAGTCCACATATCACTACTGTATATCTCTGGGATCATCACCGGGGTCTAGTACACTCTACACCAGATCGCCGCCCACTAGACGCGCAACCATGCAAGTGGAAGAGACCTCATATCTGCCTGGCCAGAAATCAGCCAATATCTACCCAGCACATCGATAGAGGACCCATTTATGAGCTGGTCAAACTCAGCCTAGCTATACCCCCCACCCTTGGGCGGGTAAGGCCACACTTCCTTCCAACCGACCACAATCAGTGGGAGCACCGTCTACTAGTATTCGACATTTGGGCTCTCTTATTTTCCACCCAGTCTTGAGTTGGAGCGTCCTCTGGTACTAAGAGGGTTTAAGGACTTTCACCTAGGGACATCTATAACACCCCATATAGAAAAAGATTTTCAGTGTCCCATCTGGCCATCTATAATATGCCTGTGAAGGCTACGACCCTGATATCGCTAGGGCGTACAACACACAATGCAAGATGCATGAGTTACACAATCCAGTCATACATTAATCCTGCGTATATCGTGCGTTCATGTGGGACAACTTTGCCTATCAGGGAGTCCCATAACAACTTGCCCAATGGTATATGCGATAGTCAACCATGTCTCATATTAAACTGCAGATGATGCATATGGGCATGTATCATAATGTTATACTATCACATACTCATAATCGGCATCGATAATCGGCCTATTCAAGGAGGGGTCCATAAATGGACTCCAAGATTAAAACAATCTTACTCGCAACCAATGGGGGCACAACATTATGGGTTATCCCAATATGAATAGATGGGTCATGCACATATCAATGGGGCCCAATGATTAGGGTCAACCCACTTAGAGAAGGATGTGAATGGGCCTAACAAGACTTAAGGGAAGGTCACAATGTGGCCATTGAACCATCATTGCCCATCAATGTGGACATTTAACCAACATTGCTCTCAAGGAGTGGCTCACATAGAGCCTAACGTATAGTGGGCCCATTGAAAGTGCACTGGTTTGTCAATTAGCGTGAGTGTTGAGTCAGCAAGACAAGTGAACCCTATAGGAAGATCATTCAAGCGTCTACCTCAACTAGATGTGGCTTCAGATCTCTACAAAGGTAAACTTAGCCTCACATCCCATTTTCCAAATGTCAGGTATATAAAACCCTTAAAAATGGTTAGAACAACATAGGGTTTAAGGTGTGAAAACTGTTTTGTAAAATCAGGAAAATCTCTAAGTTTTCAGCCTTTGTTGATTTATCGATAGTGCTTTGATGAAATCAGAATCTGTTATCGATGTCCTCGAAACTCACTCGATGTTATCGAAATGAGGACTTCAGATGTTCAGCAACCAAAATGAAACTTAGGCTGAATTATCAATGAATCGATGACAAGATCGATATCATCTACTTTCAAATCTCGAGTTCATCGAAACGGCTCGATAAAATCGACATCTGGTCAGTTTGTTTCTAGTAATCAGTTAAGAAAAATCATGTGATTTTCGATGACTTGAAGAGAGCCTCGATATCTTTGAATTTCAAATCTCGATGATATCGATGAACCTTTAATAATATTGATTGGGACACAAATCTGTCCAGCAAGCTTTCAGGTAAATTCTTTTAAATGTTTGAGGTATCGAGAATCACTCGATGATATCGATATTTAAAGATTGATCATATCGAGATTAGGTCGATGTCATCGAATTGGGACACAAAACTGTCCAGCGAGTTTATAGGAAAATTCCTTGAAAAGATCGATGAATCGAAACTGGTATTGATATCATCGATATTCAAAATCAGATGATATTGAGGAATGCTCGATCATATCAATGCCTGTTTAGTTCTAAAGACAAGTCTACTCTCATGTTTTTAAATGTCGAGGAATCAAATCATGGGTCAATGAAATCAGAGTTCGAAATTTGATGACATCGAAGCATGTTTGATATCATCGATTGGTTAGCAAAAAGGTTCAAAAGCGTTTGACAGATTGAGTTTGTGTCATTGAGTGGCCATTCGACGCTATCAAGAGTATACACTAGATGATATCGAACTCTGTAAAAAAATATGACTGTTTTATTTATGTTGGAACTTTTTACCTATTTAATGAGAGCTTGCCTTAGGTTATTTTTAGAGAAAACTAGATAGAGCTTTTGAGTGTTTAATTTAGATCACCTACCCTAAGCCCTTTTCTCTCAAGGGAGTTCATTCCTCAATTCCCCCTCATCATTGATATTCAATAGAGTGGATTGGTGGATGAACTTCTGCATTCAAGGATCCTTCAGCTATCACCTTAATGACAAATCATTGAGTTGAGATTCCTTGAATGCATAGATCGTGGTATTACTCTGTCACTCCAATGATTAATCATTTAATAGAGTAATTATCAACATAACCTTGACCTAACCCGTCGTCTTACATTAGAGCATCATAAGTGTTGCAGATCAAGCGAGCTGAAGATTCTTCATCAATAAAGGATGAGATCTTCATCAACGTGCTTAATGAGGCTCATCTACTTATCTATAAGTCATTAGAGTCCAGAGACCCTGCTGATCATTCCTTTGTATAGGATTGGGTCACAGGTGATTCTCACCCCTTTCAAGTCTTTATAGGAGGCCTCTGATGGGAGAATACGTATGGGTGCTGTGTGTTGACCCTTGCTCTTGGTGAGCAGAAACTTGGGTCCTTAGTGTAGGTCCTTGACTTGTGTGTCTTTAAACCCTGGGTGCTATGTGTTGACCCTTGCTCTTGGTAAGTATAAACTTAGGTCCTTAGTGTAGGTCCTTGGCCTGTGTGGCCTAAAACTCTGGGTGCTGTGTGTTGACCCTTGCTCTTGGTGAGTATAAACTTAGGTCCTTAGTGTAGGCCCTTGACCTGTGTGGCCTAAAACCCTATGTGCTGTGTGTTGACCTTTGCTCTTGTATAAGGCATAAACTTTAGGTTCCTTGTGTGGATCCTTGGTCTGTGTGGCTAAAACCTGGGTGCTGTGTGTTGACCCTTGCTCCTATGTGGGGCATAAACTTGTGTCTCGTCGAGACACGTTTAGGTTCCTTGTATAGGTCCTAGAGTCGACCTTGTGTAGGTTGTGAAGGTTAGAGGTGAACCTGATTTAAAGCCTCTGTTAGTGAGATCTGATACACTCAAGGGTGGTACACTCAAGGGTTGAGTGCGTCCACTGAAAATGGAGTAGGCATATAGCTGAACTACTATAAAATGACTGTGTTTGAGATTGTTATTTGCATATTCTTTTATTGTATATTCTTTGAATGATCAAATGATGCATGATTATTTAGAACTGATAAGTATCACATCTCACACACAATCACTCTGTCCATCCATCATAGACTAAATTTATGTATTGCTTAGATATTGAATAGTCTTGTGATTGGATCCTCTATTTGGTTTGGAAGCCATTAGAGTTAAGATAAAGACATTTTGATAAATTGTTATATTAGATCAAGATAATGATGATGGAATTTTAAACTGTCATAAAATTTTATAAAGTCCTATTCACCCCCCCTCTAGGACACTTTGACCTATTCCTACTTCTACTAGAGCGGTCATTACTGCAATTTCACCCATGGCCTCACACAAAGGCCTCATACACAACATAATAGGCCACATATAATCTCAATGAGCCTTACATAAGGGTCTCATACATCGAGTGGGCTGCATCACATGGGCCTCATATACATCAAGTGGCCCGCATCGCATCGGCCTCATATACATCAATGGGCCGCATCACATGGGCCTCATATACATCAATGGGCAGCATCGCATGAGCCTCATATACAATCTCAATGGGCCTTACACAAGGGTCTCATACATCAAGTGGGCCGCATCACATGGGCCTTATACATCTCATCGGGCCTCATCACTTGGGCCCAATATACATCACAATGGGCCTCAAGTAAATTAGGTGGGCCCTGCATGCAGCAAGTGGGCCTACACCTCCCAAATGGGCCCCACCAAATGAACATGGACAACATGGATGTACAACGCACATATCATGGCGGACGGTGAGTATACAACACATATATAATGGTGGTCCCACATCCCACGGGGCCAGACGGAGCAGATACAACATGCACATCACGTGGGGCCCACGTCCCAAGTGGACGGTGTCAGTACAACACATGCATCATGGTGGAGTCCACGTCCAGCGGACTGGACTGGATGGTGTGGATGTACAATACATTCATCAAAGGTGGGCCCTAAATAGCACTGTCCAGGGATGGACAGTACAAATATACAACACGTCATCAAGGTGGGCCCCACCCTCACACGTGCAGCACGTGTGGGGTGGGTCCATGCCCCAGTAAAATAGATGGACGACGTTGCTGTATAATACATGCATCTAAGGTGGGTCCCACTATCCCGCAGTGAATGGTGGACATCACACATACATATATACATCAAGGTAGGCTCCACACGTGTGGATGCACTGCCTCTCCAGCAGCAAGGTTGGACGGTGCAGATATAACACACATCTCATGATCGGACGCACAGAACTTGCTGACGTCAATACATCAGCTATATAGGTGATGTGAGATACACCAACCGATCTGCTTCTACTGCAGGTGGGTCCCACGTGGGGCCCACCATAATATTATATTAATATATATATATGTGTGTGTGTGTGTGTGTGCATTGAGGTGGGTCACACCGTCCAGGAGGCTGGACGGTGTGGATCAATCACATGCATCACGGTGGTCCCATGTGCTGCGCTCAACACGTCATCAAGGTGGGCCCTATGTCCCATACATGGACGGGGTGGATTTCAACATATACATTAGGGTGGGTCCACGTCCAGCAGTGGACAACATAGATAAAACACACACATCAGGGTGGGTCCCACGAATGCATAGCGTGGTTGAAGAACACATAACAGGTGCTGTCCACGGATGGACAGCCTATATACAACACATTCATCAAAGTGGGGTCCATCACTGGACAGACGGTGCATGGTGGATCCCACCGTCTAGATGGATGGTGAGGATAAAACACATACATCGTGAGGTGGGTCCCATCGTCCACGTGGCTAGATAGTGTGGACAGCCCATACATCTAGCACGCCCCACTGTTGATGGCCAGCATGGATAAAACACATACATCACATGGGCTCCACAGCCGTGGACAGTGTGGGCAAGACACATACATCATGGTGTCCATCTCCAAGGACTAGACACACGTGGACTGGAACATATACATCCAGGTGGTCCCATGGACGGACGGTATGGATGAAATACATATCACCAAGGTGGGTCGCACCATCCCATGTGCGGACGGTGTGGAAAACACATAAATCATGGTGGGTTCCCACGGACCAAATAGGTATTTGTGTTTTTCCCTTTGCCCAGGGCTGCTGGACGGTGCCAGCAGCTGGCCCGTCCAGGCCTATTAGGCTCCCCATGGACGGACATAGTAGATACAATACATCATCAGGGTGGGGTTCATGTCAATGTGGCCCACCAGGTTTTGGATCAAAGCTAATATTGAGTTTTCTCTTCGTACGGTCTAGCAGCAAGGCTGCTGGATGTCCCATGGCTGGACGGTATGGATGTAATACATCCATCAAGGTGGGGTCCACGTACACGTGGCTCACCAGCCACATACATCAAGGTGGCCCCATGTACACGTGGCCCATTGATGGATGTTGTGGATCTAATCCATTCATCAAGGTAGGCCGCAAAGGGGAAGAGAGAGAGAGAGAGAGAGAGAGAGAGAGAGAGAGAGAGAGAGAGAGAGAGAGAGAGAGAGAGAGAGATGAGGCGGGGGAGCTTCGCCACTATGAGCTCCCCTAGGTGGGCCATATATAACACATACAACAAGATGGGTCCCAAATCATGTGGGCCCTAAATCAAAATCACGATCTAGTACTATGAATACCCACCGATTTCACTTCTTCTAGGCTCCTTAATCTCCCGAGCTCCTAAGCTTCCTCTTTGATGGAGGATGATGAGATTTGAAGGGTTGGATGGTGAGATCTTAGGGCAGGAAGTGGGCCACACTTGGTTGCTTGCTCTCCTTAGAGCTTGGACGGTCCTCTCTCTAGAGAATGAGAGAGAATAGGATTTTTTTTTGTTATAAGGGAGATGGGAGGAATGGGTGTTGTAAGGGAAGTGACATGAGAGGTATGGGCTTGGTTGACTTTGGGAATGAGAGAGGTATGGGTTGCCATACATTGTTGGTAAAAGAGGGATGAGTTATACTTGACTTGATTGATGTGATGGATGATAGAGATTCTCTCAAGATTCGCAACGGGTGGTGTTTCCTCAAAATATATGCGGGCCCACAACTCCTGGCCTGGGTATCGCATCGGTGCGTAAGACACGGCGTTGAAACCACAGTGACGGCGCGGTCGCAAGTGTACAAGTATCAGGTCGAGCCGATTCAGATCTACTAGGTGTGACTTAGGGTCGCGTGACACCGGAATTCGAAAGGGAGGATCGTGGAAGTCTAAGGAATGGTACAGTTTAGGAAACGGGCCTTACAGCTCTCCCCTCCTAATAAAAAATTCATCCTCGAAATTTAAATCACAACACAACCAATACAGAGCTCACTAAGGGAGGAAAATCCTATCACTATAAATATAATCAAAACCACTATATACAATCAAACATAGAAGACATAGGGATAGTGCCCTCGAATCTCAGCGTCGCACTCCCAAAACGCCTCATCTACACATGATGACCCCACTGAACTTAAGATCCTGGTCCGAAACGATCAAAACTGGGATACTAAGCAGTCTCACAATCTCAATGGTAGGGAGGTATATCAGGAAGTTTCTAAGTTATTCGAACTTGGAGACTTAATTATTCTAAGTTCTTAACAATCATAGAGTGCAGGGTAGCTATCAACAGATATGTGATGTTATCCTTAGGTATTCCCAAGTTATGCTCTGATACCAACTTCTGTCACACCCCAAACTTAGAAACCAGGCTCATAGAATTCCCAATCACAGAATCTGACACCGACAACATCCGTAGTACCCCATTCTAGGCTCCTAGCGCCCATATGCCAAATTCTGATCCTCAGATCCTTCAAGGAGAGTTTTCTAATGTACATTTATCTGGTAAGAAGTATAACCATAAGTTTACCCAAATCACAACGGCAACATCATCACATATCCACTAATATAAACAGTTGAATACAATGTTAAAAGGGAAATACATATATCAAAAATCAAAGCTTCAGAAGATGGCTGCGCACTCCAAGATCAATGCTGCTGCGACCTAATGCCACCTGCATGTATTTATCATGCATAAGCTTATAGAAAGCTTAGAGGGTGGTGTAAGTGTGTGCGTAAGGTAAGTGCCAAGTATGTAATATCAGGGCAACACGGAAACATGCTTGTAAGTCCTTAAATACGATCAGCCTTATCCAAGCTATGCGATGCAAAAATAGAATAGGCCAATACATATTTAGGCCATGTAATACAGAATCATAGTAACCCAAATATCATATACTGAGGGTACAATGCAATATGCAATGCAAAGGAATGACGAAGCTGAAGTGTGTAGTCGGGATGATAGAATGTGGTATCGTAAGCTATGGGGTTCATCACAAAGGACTTCTATCTAAACCAGTCCCATACCTAAATTTGGATAGCTAGACTCAATGTGGTAAACTCTTGATCTCAGGTTGGTCGCATGCCCCAATCGAAATCCTAGCCGTTGTGAAGGTATATATAATGGTTTAGTTACGCACCACCAACCCGAGTGGATAGTGAATGAATGAATGAATGAGTTAAATGCTGAGTATGCAACTCCTTCTCAGTAAGTACACATATCAATACTGTACATCTTTGGAATCATCATCGGGGTCTAGTACACTCTACAACAGATCGCCGCCCACTGGACACACAACCATGCAAGTGGAAGAAACCTCACTATCTGCTTATACAGTCTACACCAGATCTAAGAAATGGTACGGTCTAGGATACGGGCCTTACAGCCAGTCCATCGATGAGGGGGTAACTCATTTTAGAGGCCCATCCCCATGAGTTTCTACTGAAATCGAGCAAGGAATCGGGGGGTCTTATGTGTGATTGGCCTATCTATGGACAAGCCAAAGAGCGCACACTCCAACCCATTTTTTCTTCGTCTGCCAAGTCGAATCCATTCATGGGAGGGCATTTTCTCTCATCATCCCCCACAGTGCTGTCAGAAGCTGTACAAATGACATTGGTCTCACGCATGGTTGGCTGTATAGGCGCACTCCGCTGCCCGCATGGGTCTAAGCAAGTGATGGCCTTCACGGGCTTTTTAGGGCCACTGGCTTTTCACTGCTGCTGACATAATATTTGATCTATTGCCGGACATGATAGGTCTTATGAGTGGTTGGCCGTTTAGGCGTACTCCGCTGCCCATAAATGATAACCGACGATATTTGGCGATAATCGACGATTATTTTAATATGATGATAATCGTGGGCGCTTCGATTATCGGCAAATAACTTTGATATGATATGATATACTTGAGAATTTGCCTTTTATTCATTCATATATGGAGAAGAATACATGACATTGCCTTTTTCAGGCCTTTTCATCATTCTGCTTATCTTGGCCCCTTTTGTTTAGGAAGTATTATTCTCATAATCTTCATAATCAAAACTTTGGCAATCTTCAGGGATGATATATTGTGATGAAGCAAGTATTGACGTTTTGATTTACAATTTGATATGCTCCATTCAAATATACTTCAGTTATTGCATACGGAGCATCCCTCTTGGGATTGAACTTGCCCCCGGTTCTGCGAGTGACCACTGATATAGTTCTAATTGCTGGTGAGCCGTCAGCCGTTTCTCATTAAGCAGATCCAATTTTGTCAGCCTCATTTTTGCATTTTTATTGCTTGTGATCAATTGATGTCCACGATGTTCTTCATGATTGTTGGATCTGACTACTAAAACATCAACATAGCCTTCCATATACTTATGCATCATGTCTTGAAATATATATTCCACATTGGTGCTCTCGATACCAAAGGACATAACTTTTCCTTCTTTAAGTATCCTTTTTCAAATGATCACGACTATTTTCACTCAAAATTATGTGCCAACATTTTATCTCTTACATCATATGTTTTCCTTATAACAATTTCGCCATTGTCGATCGTTTCTTGTAAAATATTCTTTAAGATGAAGCAATTCTCAGTTCGATGTCCAAGAAAATGATGATAATAACAGTAACCATTTTCTCTTATTTTCTTCATTTCCCTTGGATACTTTGGCCATGGCAATTTAATCTTTTCTGCGGCTAACAATCGATTCATCATAGGAATTATATCATCTTCTTCAAATGTATATTTTCCACAATTCTTAAATTGTCCGGATCTTTTCTTTACTTTCTTAGTTGTGGAATCACTCATGTTTCCTTTACCAGAGTTTCTTTGTTCTTCCTAACAATTATTCATTTTTCTTTCTTCCTTGGCAGTATTGGTTGAAGTTCTTTTAAAATTTTAAAATAGTTAGCTCATATGAGAATTGAACACCTTTACACTGATGTTTTCTAGATTATAAGCCTTCTCGATAAGATCTTTAAAGGTTTGTATATTTGGACCAATAAGACCCAATGCAATCTCTGGTCTTATACATTTTTACACACAACTTGACTTGTTCTTCTTCTTCTGCAAGTTGTGGGCATGATGCCCCCAGAATTTTCCATCGATCGATGAATTCTTTAACTGATTCATCTTCTTATTGGCAGATAGAAGCTAGGTCATTTAGACTAATTTCTTCAGTAGATAACCCAGGAAGCTGTGAATAATAATGAATATTCTTGATGAAACTTGTTGCAGGAAGTATTGCAAATGGCAGTTCTCTTGTCACAACAGTTTTCCCTTTATCTTTCCATATCTTTGACGAATCTCTTGCAGTCTTCACATTTATAGTTACTTTTCTATCTTGCTTTTCATCCTTTTTTTATTACTATCTCACCTTGGTTTATCATTTTTTGTAATATATCTTTTAATGTGAAGCAATCTTCTGTAGGATGTCCTAAGAAATGATGATAGCGGCAATAATTCTTTTCTTTTGTCATTTTAACTTCCTCTGGGTATTTGGCTTGAGGTAACTTGATAGTTCTAGCAGTTAACAATTGCTCCATCATCGGCAAAACATCTTCCTTTTAAAAAATGTATGCTTTGTGAGAGTCATATAATCAAGGTTGTTTATTATTTACACGGCCCTTGTAACAATCTGAATCTTCTCTTCTCCTCGTTTCTCGCCTATTATGAAAGGTGTCTCTTTTCTTTTCCCGATCAACAATGTTTACTACTGATCTATTTGGTCCTCTTCTTTATATTCTATTTTGAAACACTGGCATTTTTCTGGCCATTAACTCCAGTGCATGTGCCTTTGAAATGAGGTCTCGAAAGATCCTTATGTTGGCACTTGTAAGTCCGAACACGATTCCCATTTCCATAGAGTTTAGGCACATCTTCACCTATTCCTTTTCTTCGGGCAACTGTCTGCATGAAGCCCCCAAACTTTTCCATATGTCTATGAATTTCTCCACAGGTTCATTTTCTCTCTGCCTCACAGAAGCTAATTCCTTGATGTTGATGTCACAATCTGATGAGAAGAAATTTGACATGAAGACATCCTGCATTTGCTCCCAAGTTCGTATAGATTTTGGTGCCAGATTGGAATACCATCGAAATGCTTTTCCTATTAAAGAAGAACCAAACAGTCATGAGCAGTAGAGAATTACCCATCGTTGTGATGAAGTGCATGAGATGTTCCTCTGAGGATCCATACCTGTGGAATTTTTAAAAGTCAGGATATTTGGAGTTGGCTGGGAATGGTATATCCTCAACTTCTATCGAATTGGCATTCTGTAACGGAATATCCCAGTATGCTCACGTTCTCTGACTATTTCTGTAACCATTTGCCTCATTTCCTCTTGAGCTATCGCTCTCATTGTAGGGGCAGATCCATGTGATCCTACTCTTGGCGGTTGCGAATCTTTAGGCCGTTGTTCATGTCCGTTCGTAGTAGCCATCATTGGTGGGGCTACGACTTGAGCCACGTTATGAGTAAGGGTGGCCAAGGCTTCTAGAAGACTTATGCATTCTTCTATCAAAATCCTTTGAGTTTGTGTCATCTCGGCCATGCGTTCATCAACAGTTGATGGTGGGCCTTAACTTGTTCCTACCATGTATACTGTAGCTTCTCCACTCCCTGATAAGACTGTTGTCAGAGTAGGATAAGAGTGCATCGAGGTGGTGGGACTTGATAAGAGAGGAGTCTCACTGAGTCCTTTTACTCTTCCATATGATTCAGTTGATTGTGATATAGCTCGTTAGGGACCCTTTTGAGGAGATGTGGAGGCTAATGAAATCCCTATGGGTGATTTACCTTTTTCTTTTCTCGTCCATTAAACATTTACAGCGGGAAAAGCTGGGAAATTCTGTGATGTCAGAGAGTAAGGGGATTTTCCTGAGTACAACATTGGAGGAGCGAGCGAGGGGTTCTTTCTAGCTGAATTTCTTGTCACTAGGCCTCTGATCATTTCTGGTGGAGTTAATTTGGCAACTGCATGGGATTGGGTCTTCGTCTTTCTACGGGAGACGACAATCCATTTGTTTCCTTTATCCTATGTGAGTGGTGATACAAATATCATTCTAGCAACAGCTCACAAAGCATTGTTCTTAATAAGAGTTAGCTTTTCTTGGATCAACTGGCACTGGGAGTGACTTAAGATTTTGTTTCGATAAGAAACAAAAGGTATTTGATTTTGGAATTATCTTATTCAATAATAACAAAGAAAGAATGAAGAGAATAATCACACATATTTTATTGATTCTGAATTCATTTACATCCTCTTATCCATTAATTTTGAGATAAAGTATACACAACGAAAATACATGAATCGAATGAATTCGGATATCAATTTTAGCAGCATTTCGGATCATGATATGATCTTCTATTCATAGAAATGGAACTATTTTAATTGGTCTTGCAGACTTGAATAACTTTGGTTCCATGACATAAATTGAACTCTTTTGGATGTCTTCAAGATGAAATTCATCATCAGAATTTACTGTCCACACAATGGACTGGTTGTGCAGATAGTAAATTGATATTCTTCTATGGTTGCACGGGTCACCCATTGGGCGCCGTGCAACAGGTACTCTGTGTACCATGGTGAATCTTGAGAAGTCTTCTCCCTCCTACTCTTCGAAAACCTCTTAATCAATGCAAATGAAGAGGATGGTAGGGTATTTATAGCCTCCCGCATATGTGAACCCTTTTATCTATGCAATAAACAAGCACAATGTATCATTGCGCGGATATGTCCATTGCATGTCTAATGGTATTCCGCGTAGACTTTCATTGTGCGCCGTGCAATGGATCCTCTAATACTTATGTTGTGCGCCGCATAGTAAAATTCAAATTTCCTATTTTTCTTGATTTTTATGCTCCAACAGATGCTCCCTTGATCCTTCATTTGAATATTTTCTTCAATAGTATAAAATGGAGGATCAATTCATAAAAGTATCCATTCTATTTCCTCTTTACGTGCAACAGCGTGTTGTTGTGCTATCGAGTCCGTGCAACAGACCCGGGTCTAAGATGCTATATAAGCAGGACTTGTTCTCGATTCATTCATTCAATCTTTAGAGCCAACCCTTTGCGCTCAAATTCATTTTTGTGCAACAGAACTAGTGCGCGACAACATGTTTCGCGCAACGACTCCTTTCGCGTAACAACTCCTTTCGCACCACAGTTTTTTTCTGCTCAATCGGACTTTCGCGCAACAAGACCTAGTGCATAACAGACTTGTCTGTTTGGAAAATTTTCTAAGTACCTGAACTCTATTGAATTTTCCTTTGTTTCTTCAACGGCTCGATTTAAGAGACTGTATTCTTCCCAGAGTGAACATTCGCCAAATCTTCCAACCCATAATTATCTTCAGAAGATTGTTCTCAAAAGAGATCCCGTTCAATTGACGATCATTCTTCCTTCTTCAAAATACCGGATTTGCCGGTTATTAACTTTGCCAACTGTATCTTGCTTCTCGCCGACTCTATTCGTACTGCTATACTGATGGGAGAACTTGAGAGACCGCCAACAGAGGGTCATGAATCCAATTGGGAGAACTAGTTAAAATCTACTGCTAATTTCCGCATCGATAGTTCTCATCATGCACCCGCCGAATCTTCCCCTCCTCCATCCTTCTCGAAGAGTAAAAAGCAAAAGGATAAAGATGAAATTCTTTAGGAGAAGATAAGAGATCACAACAAGAAACATTATTAGAACATTTAGGACATGGTCAAATTCTAGGAAGATGTGATCAAGTTCAAGAACCCTTATAAGGATGAAACCGTCATCATTTTGATGAATCTTCATCGTCACCTCTCCATGATTCAAAGTGAATCCTTCTATTATAAGATGTAAAATCGGCTGCTTTATGTTGCGAACTGGGTTATAAAAGAGCCAAAGATTCTAGAAGGTTTCATTACAGAGAGAGGACTCGAGCAGAAGATAGGGCAGATATCGTATATGCGATTCCTTATCCCATGCTATATATCTCTCATTTTATATCCCACTCACTATTTCAAGACTGTCTAACAGCGTTTTCGTGACAAAGATTCTTTGTGGAGTAATGACAAATTCTAAATGCGCGGCTTTCTCTCCCATAATCAATATTATAGTTAATGGGTTAAGGCAATTCTTCAGAAATATAAGAGTTTTTGTTGATATCAATCTGTATGTCACCATAGAAGCCACTTCGAATTTCTTTCACAAAGATACTATGATTTATAAAGGATTCATGAAGCATTGGTCTTCTGTAAAAAAATTCCTTTCATCTGTCAATCGGTGACGTGAGCATTACCCTATGGGATCTTCATTGCATGGCTGGTCTTCCCATCATAAGATCTTTTCTTGACGAATTTGTTCCCATGAACGTAGAATTTGCCTATTTTGATCCTGAAAGGGATCCTTCTATTTTCATTTTTACTATCGAGCTCTTCTAGGAAATGTCCAAATTTCCTGATATTCGTAAAGTCTCTCCATTTCAATGTCTTGCACACTTTACAAGATACTTGTGGTACATTTCTCCAATCTTCCTTCTCTTCTTTTTACATACATACTAATCTTTATGTCTTTTCTTTCATATTCTCTTCCTTTCCTTTTTAGGTTCTCTGGTAGTCATTCTCTAGACTTGGAATCTGCTCATCAGAAGATAAGAGGATCAACTACCTTTAGCCCTGAGACTGAACTTGCTGCATTCCTTGCATACTGGCTTAGTTTAATAGTATTACCAAGTTCAAAATGGGCGGATGCCATTTTTCCTACTTTGTTTGTTGTTGTTGGAGCTACGATAGAAGGCAAGAAGTATTCTTTGGCTCCTCTTGTTCTTTGGTCTCTTTATAGGGCAGTTGGAAATGTCACAGCGCATTGCTCAAGTCCAGCGATAGGAGCTTCTTCTTAATATACTCCTTGGCATTACTTTTTTGGTTGGTTGGGTATATATTTTCCATGGACATATAATGATCCTGAGAAGGCTTACGTTAATCATGAGAGGGCTTATGTTAATCATGAACCCATTTTATCTGTCGCATCAGGCTAAAGATAGAGAAGTCATAGACAAGAACAATCTGGAGCCAGTCGAAAGAACCTTTCTAATTTTCATAAGGTCTTGTAGCCTTCCTCTTCGAGAGGGAAGCGAGTTCTGGAGATAACCCTACTACCCTAGTAGGTTCGCAAGGCATTTGGTTATGATCAGACAGTACCACAGGCAGGAGAAGAAGTTACTCATATAATGTGGAGCTATGGAGTAGGTCCGTATAATTAGGCTTTGATATGGAAGCAACTCTTAGTGAGGAACTTCAATTCTTGCTTCATTCTCCTAGGCTATAATCATCAAGTGCAGGCTTCGTATGCTTAGGTGCATTGGTGGACACATCAGTACTACTTAGTACATAATTGTTACCCAGTTGATCGTCCTATCTGGATTCCTCCTCCCAGATTGAGGAATTATAGACCAGAACAAGGAATTCGCTATTTTATCGAGGGAGATCATGCGGCGACTCCCGGCCAAGTTTGCTGAAGAATTTCTTTGGAAGAGCTTATACGGGAGATAAAGTTTGTTAATATATTAGAGGGATGGAGAGCCTTTAGATCTCCCTTAGACCTTATAAAGCGATTAGAAAGGTGAACTGCTCCTTCTAGCGAACAAGAAGTTCCTACCACTCCCTTGTATTCTCCTACCCGTAGAATATAAGACCAAGTTGTAAATGCAACCACTCATACTGAAGACCAAGCTATGGCCGCATTCCCTCCTATTGAAGGTCAAGCTGTGGTTGTAGTCTCTCCTACTGAAGAATTGACGCGCCATTCTCCAATGACTCATTCAAGGGCTAAATCTCTGTCCCCTCAAATTCAAATTCAAAAAGTTTCTCCTCCTTCTCGGGGCACTCATCTTCTTCCTATAAAAACTATTTATAAAGGCAAACAAGCAACTTCTGAAGATAATTCGTCAAATTACTCTGCGGAGACTGCAATCAGTTAGACATCTTCTTCCATGAGTTTAACTAAAGAAGGAAACGTTTTATTAGATGATAATCAAGAAGAAGATGCAGAAGTGGATATTAGTGAAGAAGGCAAAATTGGAGATGATATCCCGATTATTAAAGTTCAACGAGATGATCAAGATACTTCTTCTCCTGTTAGAGTAACTCCTCTTGAAGAGGAATAACTTGATTATGGGGGTTCTAGTTGTTCTCAGGGTGTGAATATTTTCATATCTTATGATGCTCTGTACTCTCCTTCTCCTGCGGAGGCTATTAATGCAATTGAGCATAATCTTGTCATGTTTCCCATTATTGCAGAGCTATCTGCATTAAGAGAAGCTGAAATTTCTTTGCCAGAAGTGCAAGCAGAGCCAAACGCATTATTTTTGCCTCAAAGTGTGGAAGTAAATCAGGATGCTTCACGTATTGTCAATCCCCAGACTCGGTAACCGGACTCACAAGGAACCCGATGGCCGGTTCTGGCCGCAACAGCCTCCGTAGTACCCCATTCTCGGCTCCTGAGATAGGTTCCGATCCTAGGATCCTACAAGGAGGATTTTCATAACAGTATAATCATTACCAATATGAGCATACCCAAGATCACAACAAGTAAATCTGAGAATAACAAAGGCACACATCACAAAATTCACTAAGAATTTAAACTTTTACAAGCTTATATAAGGTCCAAAAGGACATACATAAGATAATAGAAGAAAGAAAGGAAGTTTGCAACACTGGGTCCTCAAGCTCAGCTCTAGCCCAAACTCTGCCACTATGACGCCTGCCTAGGATTTCCTGCTCGCATTAATCGTGCATAAGCTTATATAAGCTTAGAGGGTGGTGAAGGTGTGTGATAATAGTGCACAGAAGAATAATAGGAGATACGACAAGGAAGCATGATCAAAGCCAACACCACCAGCCTTACCAGGGCTGTCATGAACGCAAGAAGCTATACTAAGGTAGCACAATAATGCAGGAAGCATACCAAGGCTATAAATGCAATGAGTACTGTAATGCAATGAGTAGTGGGCGCCATGCCAAGGTGATGCAATATGAGGCTTACATAGCCGATGTAAATGCAATGCGAAGTAATGCCAATGCTCATATCCAATCCACATATCAAGTACATTCCCATCATAAGGAAATCATCGGGGTCCATTACACTGCTGGATGATTGCCGCTCTGCAGACCCCGCACAGTTAAAAGAGCGTAAGAGACCTCACTACCCTGCATGCGGACAACCAATCACTAGCAAGGCATGAAGTGGTGGACCCATTCACGAGCTGGTCAGACTTAGCCTAGCAATACCCTCTTACATCAGGCGAGTAAGGCCACACCCCTATTCAACTGACTACACGATAGTGGGAATCACGGCCTAATGGTATAAGGCCCTCGTGCGCTCATATATTCTACTCGGTCATGGCGTTGGAGCAGATCCTTGGTACTATGGAAGTTTTGGGAATTTCACCCATGGGCATCCTATGCACCCTGTATGCTTAAGTAGCATTTTCGGTGTCCAAACATGGCCATCTACGATGTATTTATGGAGGCTACAACCCTGATGAAGTGAGGGTGATAATGCTCACGTGTTATGCAATGCCAGATGCATGAATTACACTATCAACTATGCATCAATTCCAAGCATCCAACATGCTCAAGAGGGAATACTATGTTCCTCAGGAAGGCAACATGCAATGCCCAATGGCACAATCATAACCATACACACAGTGTCATCCAAGCATACAATGATGCACATAGGCCATGAAGATGGGTCTAGACGCATTATACGGCGATATACAAAGTAGTACACTCCTATCCAAGAAGGGACCAAGACTAAGTATTTAGACAATATCCATAAGGAATCCCACCTTTAGTGGGGGCACATTTACCTAGGGCAGCCCACGAGACTAAGCATACAACTACATGTCTAAGTAATATAGAATGAGCCTAGCAAGAGTCTAAGATGAGTATCCAATCACTCTTAAATACAACTGGGCTTAGAGAGATCTATAATGGGGACATTTAACCACCATTCCCTAAAAAGGCATATCAACTATGAACTATATGGATAGAAGGCCCAAGGCCTACATTTAAGATATAAATAAAGGTAACCATATACATATATTCCTCATAATAGGCCATAAAAAGATATAATACCACTTTTAGCAACATGGGCCCCAAGAGGAAAATTAAGGCCTAAGGCTCAATTCCCAATAGTCATAGAATCCATACATTAAGTTAGACTTGGTGGGTAGCCTGTGTACACAATATACAGCCCAAAAATAAGTTTAAGTTTGGATGATGAAATGGGCCCAACTACATCAGCCCAATAACTAGCAATTTAAGTGGGCGACCAAGGGCCCAATACTATCCTTATCTTAGCCCACAAGTCCATCAAAATGGTGGAAGCTGGCCCAATATATGGTTGGGCCAAGCTGGGACGTCCCAACCCACTCTGGGCTCATGGGATGCCCCAAAAATCTGATCTAAGATGGGGTCCTCATGTGATCACTAAAGGTGACCCAAAAGAATGCACTGATTAAGCCTAAAGATTATAAGAAAACACAAGCATACAACGCATACACAAGTTCTCAATATGGTGAGTCCTATGTCTAATAAAGTTTCAACTATAACAATGTACATTTGAGGCCCCTTGATAAATGTTGGGCCCACTCAGCTTCTTGGGCCTGCTAAAGCCCATAAATTAGTCAAATAAGTGGGAATGATCTCATAAAGGCCAACAATATTCACAGGGGGCCCCACCAGATGGAGGGTGTGTATACATCAAGAAAAGATCAAGTGGGCCTACTAGTGGATTGTGAATCTAGCAGCAACCTAAGGCAGAGAGTGCCTCCATGATCAGGCGATCCAAGGCTTGGATGGCTTGGACCAAACATGTGTTAAGGTAGGTTCCACATATATACACATTGAGCCTTAAACAAATGGCCTAGGGTCTATGGTGGACCTTTAACCATCCATAGAAGAACCCATGGACCTACCTTAGGACCACCCAGGAGGACATCCAACCTCAACTGGTTCCCAAGAGGTAGCCTGCCACTACTCGAGCATGAAATAAGGCCCAAGGCCTAAGCAATTCATGGCCTAGTGGGCCATACACTAAGCCCAATACTTAGGTAGCATGGTGGGCCCTTAAGAAAAATTTGGGCCCAGCCATAAAGGTCATAAATCCATATATTGTGGTGGGCTTCATGGGCAGCCCAGTAATTCATTTACATGGGCAAGTTTCACATTTAACACAAGTTAGTTGGGCCTCACTTTTGGCCCAAGTACAGGGTCAGTTTAGTGGGCAGCCAAGGGCCCAACATCTTGTGTATTATTGCCCCTAAGCCCATCACAATAGATAGGAGAGTATAGGCCTAAGATCAATGGGCCTATCTAAAAGAACTGAGTCCATAAGGCCTACTTGCTAACACAAACATACATATAATATATCACATAATGGGCCCAAAAGAAATGGCCCAAACAAAAGCCATCCAATTCATACATTATGGTGGACTTGAAGGCAGCCCGTAAGCCCAAGAATACACATGGGTAAGGCCTATACTGATAGCATGGGCCTTGCCACACCAGCTCAAAGATTTAGCAAGGCCCTCCACAATATACATTTATGTGGTCCTTACAAGTCAACCCATAATTAAGCATTTTATGAGGGCATCAAGGCTAATAAATGAACATGATCAGCTTGTAGAAGGCCTATTGGGCCCATGAATCAATAAGGTCAGCCCTTACACAATCTTGGGCTAAAGGGATAGGTTTCCAGCCCATTGGGCTTATAAAGCTATTAAAAATTCTGGTTAAGGTTAGCCTATAAACCACCACAAAGGTGGGCCTCAAGGGGCACTAATTAAGCCCAAAATGTCTAAAGAAGGAGGGCAAAGAGTGTGTGCAACACTCCCTTAAATCTGGTGGGCCGCCATGACTCCAAAAAGATCAACTATGCACAAATTTGGGCCCCTTGCTGGAATTCCAGCCCACCCACTTCCTAGGCCTACTGGAGTCCAAAAATTTATTTAATTTAAATGGGTTACTGACCCATGGTGACCCACACATATCACAGTGGGTCCCACCAGATAATAAGGGGGATATACAATACTTACTTCAAGTGGGCCATGCCGTTAGAATGCAGGCCCAGCAGCCCAAGGTAGGGGCATCCCATGGTGGGTTACCTATGGGCCTGGATATTTGACCCAAAACTGATCCAAATTACAGGCCACACCACGATCGGTACAGGAGCCCGATGACCCTGAAAATTTTTAGGGTGGTCCTTCCATAGGTGTTCCACAACACCACAAAATTTTATAATTTTTAGACACCTATAAATATTTGAATTAATTTAAATAAAATGGTCTGTCCAGAAAATCGGATTGATCTGGACGTCCCAACATGGTGGGACAGTCCGGGCCTTGGCACGGTGTGTACAGGGGTCCATTAGACCTGAAATTTTATAGGTAGATCTTACCATGGGTAGAAAATAGCCCCACAAAATTTCAAGATTTTATGATACTCAAAAGTATTTTAATTAATTTAAAGAATACAATCTGTCCAGGGTAAAATATTGCTGGAATATAATTGTCCTTAATTTGGGCCATCAAATGGGTGGGTTCTAGGCCTCCAAAATTTCTGAAATTTGGACCCAAGGTCCCGCATCAAGCCCAAAACAATTTGGAGCCTAGAAATATGGCCCACCTTCTAAGAAAATATTTTTAAAAAATTTATTTTTATGGAACTATGTTACTGGACTGCATAACAGAAATTTCTGGCAGCCCACTATATTGGCCCACCCTTTTGGATGCTCAAGTGGGGTCCAGTAGCCCAAAAATTTTATAGTTAGGCCCTACCATGGGTGGGACACCTCTCTAAAAATTTTTATAATTTTTGGGATAGTAAAAGTATTTTATTTAACTCCTACAATTTATGGACAATAAGGTATTTCAAAAAAAATTCTGCTGCTGAAACAATGCTGCTGCCCCTGATTTGTGCACCCCATTAGAGTGGGCCCAGATCTACCAAATTTTAAAAAAATGTAGGAAAAATATTCCTACACAAGTATACAATAAGGTGGGGTCCACAAAGGTGGCCCACTACTTCAAAAACAAGCTGATATTTATGTTTTTACAGCAGCAGAATGGTTGGACAATCCAGAAAAATCTGGACCGTCCAACCTTCTTGGCCCACCCTTTTGGTTGATCAAACAAGGACGGATGAGGGTGAAATTTGGGGGATATCTAGGTGGGGTACCCACCTTCAAGAGGCATATATCAAATGGGACCAAACACCTCACCAATCATCCCCAAAACTAAGCTCAAGACAGCTCAAAAATCTGTCCAGATAGCTTTTGGATAGCAACATAATACTGAATTAAAATAATTATAATCACTATAAAAAGAGGAAATCAATCCATGGAAATTGTGGTATGGACCACCCTAGTGGGCCTCACAAACATCCAGACCATTCTCATCAATAATTACCATTTACATGTATCCTTTTTGGGTACATTTATGGCCCTAACGTCTAAGAGTGGACTGTCAAGGACGTTCTCCCTCTTTGGACGGTCTGGATGGTCCCAGGCTGAAAGGTGGGCCACACACATCTTGATTTCAAAGATATAAATAAGAAAAATAAAAGAATCTAGCTATAAGGGAAGGAGCTTCTTGTATGGACCATGCATACACAAAGGATGGGCTATGAGCCACATCCATGAAGACATGGGGGCCACCACCATCATTTGATGGGCCCCACAAGCTTCAAAATGAAAGGAAAGGAAAGAACATCCATGAAATCAAAGAAATCAGAAATTTCCATTTAAGGAACACCCACAAGTTCCTAAGGAAGATGAATGAGAATTTAAGAGCACCCACCTCTAATGGACAAGCTCCAACTCCAAGTGCTAGCTTCTATGCTTCAAGGGAGATGTTTTAATGGTGTAAATGAGGGGTTTGAGGGTAGGATTGAGGGGAAGATAGGAAGAAGAGTTACTAGAAATGAGGAAAGGTGGAGAGAAATGAGAGAATGAGAAGGAGAGAGAAGGGAGAGAGAGGGGTATAACAAAGAAATCATTTATTTTCTTGGCTAGGGAAAAGAGTTGTAATCATAACACATGGGGGGAGAACCCAAGGCTAATGATGGGCTTTTAGAGAAGGTAGCCTACTACCTAGGCTAGGGGTAGGTATGATAGGTGCTAGGGTAGGGTAGGTAGGTTGTATAGATAAGGGAGTTAGGTGGGACCCACTCTTGGAAAACGTGCACATGGGTAAAGTGGGCCCCATAACATGGGTCCAAAAATGGTGCAGGCCACAACTTTTGATGGACACATTGAATTTACGCACGAGACGCGACGTTGGAACTGCGGCAACAATGCGGTCGCAATGGCATAGGTCTCGGGTCAATCCGAGTCGGGTTTACATGACCGAACTCAAGGATGATGCAAACACTACCCGTTGGTCGCGGGTCACCGAAATTTGACTAGTAGGACTGTGAGACCAAGATGAACGAGATGCATACTCACACACGCACATGCACACATGCGGACTCGGGTCAGGTCTCACACATATTCAACCAGCTGCTGATTTAATTATTGATGTTTCGGTTCATATTGAGAAGACTACTACTACATGTCCTGCTCCTATTTAGCCAGTCACTCAGAGTTAGGAATTTCCTTCCGATCTAGTTGACATAACAACAACAACGTTGGACTCAAGCACTGGAGTCAAAGAACTTTCTTTCAATGTTGTAGTTGCTGCTGCAGATATTCCCGTATCTTCAGGGATAGAAGCATCTTCTGTACTAACTACCTCTCGTCCTACCCCCATAAATGGTATACATTTCTTTCCATTCTTTTGTCTTCATATATTTTAATATTGATATTCCTGATTATATTATTTTTTTTCTCTTTCAGCTGTAGTTATTCCTTCTTCAAGTGGGTCAGTAGGTTCTAACTCAGTGGCTACAATATCCGATAAATTTCTTTGGACAAAGTATCGCCTATTGTGCTTGTATTTTTCAAGAATGCTATTTCTGTTATTGTTGATGCCTTCAAGGATCTTGCGCAATGGCCTTATCTGGATAGTGCACTGGCTGTTCTAGATTATTCAGCAAGACTAGCTCATATCAATGTTCTTCCACTGCATAACTCTTTGTCACAAATCTATGATTCGGTAAATAACTTGGAGTTAGGAGGAAGCATAGTTATTGCCCCAGAAATTTTAGAACTCCAGAGATAATTGGTATCTTTTAAAGAGAAAATCTCTTGAACTGATATTGTCTTATCCGACTATGACACTGAGTATCAATCTTTGCTGGATAGACTGAAAGCTTCTGATAAAAATAGGATAATTATCAATAATTAGATTGCTTTCTTGAAGAAAGAGATTTCTTTTCTTGAAGTCAGGGAGCAAGAAGAAGAATTGAATATCAACAAGATTAGAGAAGAAATGGAAGTTAATGTTCACTTTGCTTATCTTGAAAGGGCAGAACTGATGAAGGATAAAGAAGTTGTCGCTTCTTTAGAAAAGGAATTAGCCGATGCTCCCAATCAAGCCAAGATTATTCTCGAGGCTGAACTGACAAATGCTGCAGCACAAGCCCAATTGAAAGAAGATTTACAAAGATATGTTGTAGCGTTAAGTATTTCGGAAGATTTGTAAAGTTTTGTTCTTATCGACATTTAAAATTTAGGATAATATGAATGAATTTCAATACTTTTGTCTATGATATATTCTTATTTTTTTGGTCATTGCATGATAAGTATTTTTTCAGAAATTTTATGAATATAGTAAGTGACTAAGCATATACTTATAAGATGTTTACTTTATTGATGCTCATAATCATGCTTTGATAAGACATGCGATTTTCAACATAGTAAAATGACAACCTATTTTGATTGTTAGTGCAATCCCACCTACTTTGTTTTCCATTTTAATGGGTGGAAATAGTTTTCAATTTCAATTAGCTCCACACACATTTAAGCTCTTGAGTAGTTGGAGCAACCACAATTTTTTAGACTCTTAAGTAGTTGGAGTCGGGGGTCTTACGCAAATTGTCTTTGTAACTTTTATGACTTTGCTGAACCATCGCAGCCAAGGATTTCACAAACTGCGATCCATTAGATGGGCCCAGTGAAACTATCAGGGCAGTGAATTCAATAGGTTTTACATGCAGGGTTGACCACAGTAATTCTTTAGAGTTCATGGGGCTCACGGGATAACTCGTTTAGAGGCCCATCCCCATGAGTTTCTACTAAAATCAAGCCAGGAATCTAGGGGGTCTTATGCATGGTTGGGTTATCTATGGACAACCCAAAGAGCGCATACTGCAGCTCGCTTTTTCTTCACCTGCAAGGTCTAACTCATTCATGAGAGGGCATTTTCTCTTACCATACCCATGGCGCTGTTAGAAGCTGTACAGACGACATTGGTCTAATGCGTGGTTGGCCGTATAGGCGCACTCCACTGCCCGCATAGGTCTAAGAATGTGATGGCCTTTATGGGCTTTTTAGGGCCACTAGTTTTTCACTATTGCTCGTATAATATTTGATGCATCACCGATCATGGTAGGTCTTATGCATGGTTGGCCATATAGGCACACTCTGCTGCCGTACATAATAAATCACCATCATTGTTGTAGGACTTATGCATGGTTGGCCGTTTAGGCGCATTTCATTGATGTAAATGATAAATCGATAAATGATATATTACCATTGCTGATAATATTTATGGTTAAAGTAGTGTATCAGCTTGGCGATGATATCAATTTCAATAATAATGGGTTTTGTAATGATAATAATCTGCGATTAGCGATGGTAATAAATTCAGCTTGACAATAATGATTGACGATATTTTTTATTTGGCGATGACCGGTGGTATTTGGCGATAATCGACAATTATATCAATCCGACGATAATCATTGGTGCTTCGATAATCGGTGAATAACTTTGATATGATATGTTTAAGAATTTTGCCTTTTATTCATTCATATATGGAGAAGAATACATGGCATTGCCTTCTTTCGGCTTTTTCATCATTCTGATTGTCTTGCCTCATTTTGATTGGAAAATATTATTATGATAATCTTTAGAATTAAAACTCCAGCCACCTTCAGGGATAATATATTTTGATGAAGCAAGCATTAATGGGTATACCGATGCCTCGTCCATTCTGATCAACAATTCGATAGGCTCCATTCAAATATAAGTTATCACGTATGGACTATCCCATTTAGGATCGAACTTGCCCCCAGTTCTGTGAGTGACCACTATAGGTCTTTTCAACATTAACACCAGATCACTTTTCTTAAAGGAGCGATGTTTGAGTTTCTTATCGAAGGTAGTGAAAATTCTTGCCTGATATAGTTTTAGTCGCTGTTGGGCCGCTAGCCATTTTCATCAAGCAAATCTAACTCGGTCAGCCTTATTTTTACATTTTCATTTTCTATGAGTGATTGGTGTACTGCTACTCTGAGCAACACGACTTGTGTTTCAATGGGAATGATAGCTTCGATACCATAAACCAGTGAATATGACGTAGCTTTTATTGTAGTACGATGAGTTTTTCTGTAAGCCTATAGAGCCTCTTGTAGCTTTTCGTCCCAATCATGCTTGTTTCCTGTGACGGTTTTCTTCAACATTTTCACAATTATCTTGTTGAATGCCTCTGTTAGTCCGTTGGCTAGCAGGTGTTGAGAATGAATGATGAATGCCAAATTTCTGGCATAATTTCTCCATACCGTTGTTCTTGAAAGGAGTACCATTATCAGCAATGATTCTTTTTGGAATGTCATGGCAATATATTATCACATGTCGGATAAAATTCATGATGTCTTTCTCTTTGACATTTCGCAATACGATCGCCTCGGTCCATTTGGAGAAATAATATGTTGCTACCAGGATATATTGTTATCCTTTAGATGAATGCAGATTTATAGGATCAATGACGTCAAGTTCCCAAGCGGTGAAGGGCCAAGAAGCTACCGATTGATGAAGCTCTTTAGGGGGTACATGTATGACATCGCCATGTACCTGACATTCATGATGTCATTTTGCATAATCGATAGTGTCCTTGAACATTGTGGGCCAGTAATATCCCATTCGATGCACCCGATGGAATAAATTCTGACAAGCCTGACGTGCTCTACATTCTCCAGAATGAGCTTCTTGCAATACTTGATTCACTTCTTTTTATTCGGACATCGTAACAACATTTCATTATAAGATCTTTTGTATAACTCTTCACTGCATATGATGAATTTCTTTGATCTCTGCTTAATTTGTAATTTCTGTGTTGGGTCCTCTGGTAGAATATCATATTTGAGATAACCCATAAAAGGCTTTGATGATCTCTAAGCGTGATACATGAAGTTCTTCAACAGCTTCATCGATGACTTCGGGTGATGGTAAGAACCCCATTTCTTTGATTGTGACTTGAAGAGGACTCCGATTAGGACAAGATAAAGCTGCAGACAAGCTAGTTAAACCGTTTGCCTTTACATTCTCACATTGCAGTATATGCTTGATTTCGACATTATGGAATTGCTCCAACAATTGCTGTGCTCGCTGACAGTATGGTAGGAGTTCTTGTTTTCTTATTACGAACTCAGTTGTTAGCTGGTTTATGACAAACTTAGAGTCCCAAAAATTTACAGCATTTTTATCTTCATCTCTTATGCTATTTTCATTCCTATAATGAGAGTTTTATACTCAGCTTCATTATTGGTACATGTTGTGCCTAGTGTGAAGGAATATGGCAACAGATCGCCCTAGGGACTGATAAATATCACTCCAGCACTTGATCCTGAAGATTTGGAGGCACCATCAAAATACATTTGTTAGAAATTAGGCGATTCTATCATCATGACCTGTTCATTTGGAAAGTCATCATTGATTATTTCACTATCTGTCACAGGATGAGCTGATAAGAAATCCGCTACTGCATGTCCTTTTATTGCTTTTCCCGGCTCATAAGTAATCATATATTCTGAAAGCAGTAACATCCATTTAGCCAGTCTTCCTGATAACATTGGCCTTGTCATCAAGAATTTTAGGGGATCTGTGCGTGAAATCAGGATTATGTCATGAGAAAGGTAGTGTCATGCCCCAAACTCGGAAACAAGGCTCATAAAATTCTCAATCGCCGAATCTAGCATTGATAGCCTCCGTAGTATCCCATTCTCGGCTCCCGACACCCATATGCCAGATTCTGATCCTGGGGTCCTACAAGGAGGATTTTCAGTGTGAATTTTTTTTGAATGGTTAATCTGTTTAGGTGGTTACACATTTTTTACATGGTATCAATGCATATCGAAGAGACGAATCTGTTCGACATGTCACATATAATATGGTGCACCAGCTCAACAGTAATGAAGGAAACAATAGCAAACTCCACAACTCTTATATGCATCCTGGAAAAAAGTGTAAGTCATACGTATGAGCAAATCACACCTCGTGAGTCTAATGTGTGCCGGGAGTAAAACACGTCTTATTAGGGTGCTCTCGTAAAGACATCCAAAACAACCATAGGCATGTTATCAACCAGTCATGTTATCATAGGTGAGTAGGTTATCAATCAATCATGTCGTACAACTACACAGGTTATCATGAACATGACATCAATAATAGGCATGTCACTTAACAAGCGACCATGAATCATTAAAATAGCCAATCATCATGAACAAGATAATCAAATTCCATTTTCTATTATATGGCATATGATGGAAGGGCAATGGTAGAGCTGGCATGTGGAGTCGGGATGAATGAATGCATGAGTCAAATGCTAAACATCCCTCCTTTCTGCGAGTACATTTCCACAACACATGATACATCTCCACCAAGAATCACAAACATACCACATATTGGTAATCCACCATCGTCACATAAGAGTGGGACAAACTCCCCCATCATCTGCAATCAGAGTAAGCAGAAATACTGGGAAGTCCATGAATGGGAAAATGCTAGCAAGTCCATGAATGCTATCAGCCGTACCAAGGCTATGTGATGTAAGGCATAAATGCTGTCAGCCATACTAAGGCTGTGATGCAAGGCATGAATGCTGTCGGCCATACCAAGGCTATACGATGCAAGGCTTACGTAGCCAAATGTCATATACTGAGGATGCGATGCAGTATGCAATGTAAAAGAAATGATATGTCATATGCAGAGGATGCAATGCAGTATGCAATGTAAAAGAAATGATAAAGCTGGAGTGTGTAGTCGGGATGATAGTACGTGGTATAACAAGCTGTGGGGTTCATCACAAGGCACTTCTATCCAAACCAGTCTCATACTTAAAATTGGATAGATAGACTGAATGTGGTAAACTCCTAATCTCAGGTTAGTCGCGTGCCTAACCGAAATCCTGGCCATTGCGAAGGTACACATAATGATTTGGTTGTGCACCACCAGCTCGAGTAGATAGTGAATGAATGAATGAATGAGTTAAATGCTGAGCACGCAACTCCTGCTTAGTAAATCCACATATCAGTACCGTACATATTTGGGATCATCACCGGGGTCTAGTACACTCAACACCAGCTTGTCGCCCCATCTAAGCACACAACTGGGTAAGTGGAAGAGACCTCACTATTCGCCTGCCAATATAGGGTCCGGTTCATCGATACCGAACCCATTCCTCAAGCTAGGTCAAACTCAACCTAGTCATTGCCCCCTAACTCGAGCGGGTAAGGCCACACTCCCTTCTAACCGACCACAATATAGTGGGAGATGCGGCCAACTGGTATTTTGTAACGCCCTGAAAATCGGGGGTCGAGCATAAACTCAACTCCCGAGTTCCAACGCATCACTTATGCAACAAAATGAATGATGATTGAATGTGATCAGTATTAGTGCAATGAACATGAGTGAGATTAAGCCAAAACAACATATCATACTTCAGAGACAGTTAAATTTGCAAGTGGAAGACTGTGATAGATAGATAAAATATATAAACTGTGGTGGGTCTCCAGAGTGTGATAAAGTTACCAGGTTAAATAATTACATGTATGATTTTAAATTATACCAAGTTGTGTAGTGTGATCTAGTCAACATCCCTGTAGCCCCGACAATCAAGGCACGGCTCTCACGAAGCCGCCAGAAAATAACATATACGAGGAAGCATTCTCATCGTCATAGAAGTCCGGCTCTTCCTCGAGTAGCGTCGCCATCTCGCAATCGACAAAGTCGGTGGGTGTTCGGAACACCGTCCCGTATCGTGGGAGTGAGTGATCAACTCAGTGGAACAATAAAGCATAGGTTAACATGTTATCAATTCAGTCAAGCAGTAATGATAAAGCAGTATAATCAAACAATTTTAACTACCCTTATGTAATGCAAGTATGAAATGACATGATGTATGCCCTTGCCAAACCACCCTCATGCGACATCATCTTACGTTCGCGAATGCGTCTATCCCTCAGTGCTCCACATCTACCAGGCACAGGCAGTGCGATGATGAGTATGATTACCGAGTAATTATTAGTTCATTTCAAACAGCAGTATTGGGAAACTAATGTACCTCCCTTGTATCATTCCCAAACATGATCCATTCTAGGGTCGTCAGTCCTAGTTAATCTCATATGATATTATGGTTTGAGAGGCGTACAAAGGCATCACAAAGGGCTCATCACCCGTCAGCACGGATATAGATCTCACCGTATGCGGTTCAATTGCTGACCGTCAGCTCGAGTACAGGTCTCACCATACTCGGCTCAACTCATACTCTAGTTGCTGTGAAAGACTCGTCGCCAATCACAGACCTTGGAGTATACTCAAAGATACTACAGAGGACTCGTCGTCCGTCAGCACGAGTACAGGTCTCACCATACTCGGCTCTCGCCGTAAGTATCGACAGCTCGAATATAGTGTCCCATACTACCATAATCGGCTCACGAGTCTGGTTGCTCACTGGTCACTACGGGGAGGCACATGGCCCCAGCATAGGCGACAGCTCGGCCACGGTGTCCCATACCACCATGCCCGGCTCATGAGTCTTAGCGGATCGAGGTACCATGGTTAACAGGATTTCACTGGTAAGTTTGGTACCGTAGGTTCAAGCGGTAGCGTCCAAACATGGTGAACATACATAAGACAGATCGGGTTGCTTGACGAGCTCGGCTAGCTCGAGCGCACAACAAGTTGAACGATATGAAGCGCATAAGCACTTCGTGTGGCCAACCACTATCGTCAACTGCAGTACGACTCGGGTTCGTCGAACACATTTCACGTGGCAAATGGATCATAGCCACAAATCCAATTCTGGTACCAATTGTCTGGACTATAATCATAGCCCCAAACACAATTAATTCCTAACCATAGCATGTGAAGTACAGCATGATAACATGGTAATTCAAGAACACTAGCAATCATGTTATAAAGCATGTCATAAAGCATGTTAATAAACAAGTTACAAAGCATGTTCAAAAGCATGTTGTAAAACACTACGTCAATAGGAATACAAACACATATATTGCAAGTAAGCAGTTTAAGTGAGTGGTTAGAGTAAACAACCACATGGAGGGTATCATACATGACTCTAAGATAGTTGAGAACCCTATCTCAGCACCTACCTAAGGCACTAACACTTAAGCACTTACAATCACAAGCAAATTTCACCAACACTTGGAATGCACTAATTCAACATACATGACGTATGTTAGAGGAAAGTGCACTAGGGTTGTCCCTTTACCAAACTAGTATTTTATACGTATATATCATATTCATACAGCAAATAATCATGATAATTACATCAGCAAAATTTATACGCATGGGGTATTTTCTAGGATACCCAATTTCGACATACATAGCATTTACAAGGGAACTTGTATTACGGCGATTCCTTTCACCAAGCAATTATTTTATGCGCACATCATATATTTATACAACAATTAATCATGACAAACACCTTGCTAAAATATACATGTATACGGTACTTCTTACAATACCGTATTTCTACATACATAGTGTTTATTAGTAAACATGTATTTAAGCGAATCCTTTCGCCAAATAAGTATTTTATCCATACGTCATATATCCATACGACAAATAAACATGTCAAACACATTTCCATAAAAAATACGTATACGGTATTTTATACGAATACCTAGAGTATGTGAAATTCCAAATTCTACAATTTTAATTGAAACAGAAAATGGAAAGCACTTTGTACATGTACAATTGCATGCAGATCATGAATTTACCATTATCTGACATTGAAAGCATTGAAAACAGCAACCTATACACCTAAAGTCCTCACCTTTTGTCGTAGAATCGTAACGGAGTCGATAAGTTCGCTAAGCTTCCGTATACGGGAGTTTGGCAACCTAGAGAACGAAACAGGTTAGCTATTTCATAACCTACAACCTATACAACCCTAAAACAGGTTAGGGTTAGGGTTTCTTACCTAGAAACGACGCCGAAATCGCCGGGAAAGCGATAAGAATCAGGCGGTGGAGCCCGAATAGCGGCAGGGAACAGCAGCAGGAAGTTCCTCCTACATCTCCCACACTTTCTCTCTCTTTTCTCTCTCTCAATCTTAAATTCGTATGGCTGCCATGAGAGAGGGTTTAAGGTCCTTATATAGCCTAAAAATTTACCGAAATAGACTCCTGTTCAAAGTATACTTAGGTTATAACCAAAACGGGACTTTTTCAGCTCAACGAAGGACTTCTGGCGGGCCTCCTTGAGCCAAAGGTCGGACTTAAGCTCACCGACACCGGATCTACGTTCTATTAAGTTTTCGTTTCAGTCGGATTTACAGATCACGTGTGGCGGACCAGTTTCAGTTCAACGGTCAGTGGATCTCGATCGGAGATTCCGAGTACATGTAAATGTTTATGAAATTTTTCCTGATCTGAGGGTGTAATTTGGTCAGATTCTGACGGTCTGGTTGCTTAAAACTGATCCGCAACCGACAAGTCTCAGATTACTATTCAAGATATTTATTTTTAAAGAAAACAAGTGTTTTCACACTCTCTCGCTCCGGACTCAAGCGAACAGCTGTGGGACATCGGCTGAATTTACTTTCTGAGATGGTTGTCAAGCTCAGCGAGGCGGTCCTAAGTCCTTAACCTTGTATTGTTCGGACTCCCGATGTGCGGTCCAGATCCGATACGGAGTTTCGAGATGCTCCCGATGTGCGGTCCAGATCCGATACGGAGTTTCGAGATGCTCCCGAGAGCAGCCGGGTAATGAGATTGATCCTAGATTTCAGGGTAACCTAGCGTCAATGATTTTACAAGTTTTGGGTCTTGCAGATCGTATTTAAAGCGATTCAAATGGATTTCGTAGCTAATCTAGTTTAGCACTTAGTTAACTTTGTCAAATTTCTAAAGGATTTAATCCCAAGTGATTTCCGTCTGAGGTAGTATTTAGTCCTTTGCAGTTTGTATCTAAAGTGATCCAAGTTATAATACTTAACTAGTTTAAGATAGTATCTAGGGTGAAAGTACTTAGGAAAATTGAAAGAACAAGATGGAGAAGGGTTGGATTTGTGAAGGAAATGGGTTCAGAAGCGATTTTAGACTGTGGGATTCAGTTCTGATAGGTTAATAAGGTGTTAGGAGCAACCCATTGCCTAAGGACGTCTAATTCCAGGTTGGCAAAAATCCGGGGTGTTACATATTCAGCCCTCATGTGCTCATGCATCTACTCGGTCTAGACATTAGAGCATCTCCTAGCCACGGGGGTTTAGGGATTTTCACCCACGGACATCCAAAGGCTGAATCCTAAACATTTTCGGTGTCCCATCAGACCATCCATGATAAGCCTGTGGATGCCATAACCCTGATGTCACTAGGGCGCCAAACGATCATGTCACAAAATGGGAGATGCATGAGTCATACCATCTAGTCATGCATCAAACCTGCATGTACCGCGCGCTAATGTGGGCAACTCCATCTCTCAGGGAGTCTCATAAACAATTGACCCAATGATACATGTTATGATCAATCACTCCTCATAACAAGCATGCAAATGATGTATATGGGCATGTATTATGATGTTATACTAAGCATATTCTCAATGTATCCTACTAGACTAGGTACACTAGCATGACTCTCAGATATAAACAATAATCGGCCTAAACACAAGAATAGCCAATGTGACGTGAGGTTCCATATATATAAATGTCTTCAATAGTACACTGAGGCCCTATACCTATTGTGAATACTTAACAAATGGCCACCAGGGCTCCTATCACATGCACATATATAAGGTGCATAGGTTATGGTGGTACACATGTTCTAACATGTATCATCATTATCATAGGCATCATTCAACATCAAATTTATCCTTATAACTTGTATCATGCAATCATGTACATAGAGTACATAACATATAGGGATTCACATACATCATCAATATCATGGCCATTGTCTAATACTAGTATTATACATGCCCTAAGCATTAGTTGTCTATCATGCATAAGATTATCCTTACGTCCACCAACATCATTTATTTATCATTATCCACGCATCAAGTAAAATATGATTTTCTTATCCACATTGTCATCACGACAATCAACATGAAAAGGCCGAGCTATAAGTCCTAGAGGGGGGTGGGGGGTGAATAGGACTATGCCAAATTAAAAAATAAATGCAGAATTGAAAGAATGATAGCACAATCAAATAATAAAGAAGCATAAGTAAATAGCAACCTCAAACGTACTAATCTTGAGAGGTTGATACAAACTTAATTCTAAGGACAACCTAACACCAACAACCAAAGGCTTATGGCAGGACAATCTTATTAGATCATTTGTAAATATCAAAAACCCAAACGAATAAAGAGGTAAAGGAAATAGCAAATAAAATAAACTAAGTTATTACAACATTCCTACAAGTGTATAAAATAAATTACACCATTCACCATAAATGCTTAAAATAGATTACAACATTCACACACATAGGCACATTCAATCATCCACCACACCACCAGGAATTATAGTGGTTCACTTGTGTGTACACCAACTGTTAGAAAACAGCCACACAATTACTCCACTCCTAATATCCACTCCCTCGGGATATTAGCGTTCACTATGAAAAAGGTTTTTCAAGGTTCACCTTAAAACCTTCACAATTGTGTTTTGATTGGGCTTACACAATTCCAAAAACCCCACACTCTGAGATTTCCTGGATTACCTTAGACAAACCAAGAAGAGATTTTTCGGGCACAACCTCAAAAACCAAAAAGAAATATACAAAATGTAAATGTACTTATTTGGAAATTCTCCTTTGAAGAAGCTCGGTAGAACCAATCTGATGTAGATGAAGATATTCAATGTCTAGTCTCACAGATGAAAAGGTTCTAGTTCTAAATGATTTTTTAATTAAATTAACTTGGGCTAGCTTGATTTGATTTTGATCTCAAGAAAGGGAAAATCACAAATCCGTTCTCAATGTAAGATTAGAATAAAGATCTCAAAATCAAATTACAAAAGCTAATTAAAGAAAATATAAAATGAGCACAATATAGCTTAATAATATCACAAACTTATCTCCCAGAGTGGTGTCTTGATTTCACTTTAATGAATGAATAAACTATGAAATTCATGCTCTATTTATAGGTGAAAATACTGTTCACTCGACTGGTCTAAGGGTCGGTTTGACTGGTCGAAGGACCAACAAAATTTCAAATTTTCTAGCGCGATAAGATAAGGCCGTTACTTGACTGGTCGAGTGGCTTGCTCGACTGGTTGAGTGGCCTGCTCAACTAGTCGAACAATGCACTCGACTGGTTGAGTGGAACCATAAAAGCTTACTAGACTTTGAGTCGAGCCTACACGACCGGTCAAGAACTGTTCACTTAACTGGTCGAGCAGTCTCCATGACTGGTCGAGAGTCCAACAGAAAATTTTGAAATTAGCAACAAACCTTGGACTAGTCGAGAAAACTCTTAGACTGGTCGAGCCAGTACTTAGACTAGTCGAACAAGGTTTAAGACTAGTCGAGAAAATGACTTATAAACATATGAAATGACCTACATAAAATATGCAATGAATATGACACAACTTAAGGTCAATCTAGGGTCATCCAAACCTGTTTGTGAGTAGGAACAAATGAAACACCATTCGCTTTCGAATCTTGATATCTTGTGATACTTGAAGCTTGAGTTCGATCACTTGAACTTAAGCTTGAGTTATGCTTGAGTTCTTGAGTCTTTAACGAATAGGAGTAGAACTTCAAACTTGAACTTGAGTTCTTGAATTTTAGCTTGAACCCATGAACTTCAACACTCTTCACTTCAACTTGAAGATGTAGGCAAGTTCGATGAAGATTAAGAGAACTTTGAAATGTATGAACCTGATCAATTTAACTTAAAGCATGATACAAATATTAAATGGTTTGGCACAACAAAATTTGACAATACTACTTGTCATGCCCCAAACCCAGAAATCGGATTTACAGGAATCCCAATCGCCGAATCCAGTGCTGACAGCCTCTGTAGTACCCTATTCTCGGCTCTCAGTGCCCATATGCCAGGTTCCGATCCTAGGATTCTATAAAGAGGATTTTCCAACATACATTTATCTCGTAAGAAGCATAACCACAAATATACCTAAATCACAAAGGCAACATCATCATCACATGTCCACTAATATAAACTTTGAATACAATGCTAAAAGGAGAAATACATATGTCAAAATTAAAGCTTCAGAAGTCAGCTATATGCTCCAAGCTCCACGCTGCTGCAACCTAACATCACCTGCATGCATCTATCATGCATAAGCTTATAGAAAGCTTAGAGGGTGGTGTAAGTGTGTGCACAAGGTAAGTGCCAAGTATTCAATATAATGCCATAATTATACAATATCGGAAATACTGGTAAGATCATGAATTATACGATATCAGAGTAACTACCAAAAAATCGAGCAAAGGCTATGGACTTTGGAAGTTTATGGCTATGGATATAAACCGTAGCTAATTTACTACAGATTTAATCCGTAGCTAAAACCTACTTAATCTATAGCTAAAACTAACATTCCACCATGATCTTATTAGAGATTGATGGTGTTCAAGGGGCTCCATAAGGCCCATTGGAATTTATGTGTTTTATCTAAGCTGTCCATAAAATTTTGATATATAATTTCATTGGATGAGCCCAAAAAGTATGTAGATTGAAGGTCCAAGTGGACCATACCATAAGAAATAATAAAAAATAAATTTCTATTGTTAATATTTTATGTGGTCCACTTACAGCTTCGATCTGACTCATTTTTTGGATCAACCCTTAAAATGATCTTTTAAAATGAATGAATGGAGTAGATAAATAACATACATCACGGTGGGCCCCACAAGACTAAAACTAAGTACTTAAAAGTGCCATCCGTCACCCCCCCAAATACAATCCCGCACGCGTCCATCTCGCGTAACTTAAATCCCTCAAATCTCTCTCGTGCCCGCCCCTCTCCCAAAACCCAAACCCCCTCTCTCTCGCGCGCCTATGCCTCTCCCAAAACCCAAACCCTCTCTCTTGTGCACCCGCCCCTTTGTTTCCCACCCTCTCTCTCTCTCTCTCTCTCAAACCCTAGAAAATCCCATTGCCGAATCTTAAAAGTTAGACAATGAAATTGAGGAGACGTCGTCCTCCAAGAAGAAGAGAAAGGAACCCAAACCAGATCAAGTAGACTTAGAAACCGAAGACTCCGATACAGGAAACCCTAAGAAACTTAAGACAGAAGTATCCTCTTTCGAAGGTGATGATTCCAATGGTCCGCTACCTCTGTAGAGAATGGAAAATGGGCTCGTACTCCACTCTCTGGAGGCACTCGATATTGGCAAATGGCATGCTGCAGGTATCCCCTTTGTTCTTTCGTACGTTCTTGCTGTTTTTGATTGAGTTTCCTAGCCTATTTGGGTTTTCTGGATTTTGGTATTGTTGATTTCATTAAGAATTTGATGGGTTTTTGAAAAAAAAATAATAATAAATGCTGAGGATCTGAAATCTTCATATGACATTTCTGTATTGCTTTCTGGTATGAACATATTCTCTCACTGTTGTAAACAAAGTTTCCTCCCGCCTTTGTTCATGCCATTTTTAAATTTATTTATTTATTTTATTTTTTGAATGCCAAAATAACAAATTTTGAAAAGAAACTGAATGCCATACTCATATAGATTTACAACTGCAACTTCACGACTTGATTCACAGAAGCATCCACATATCCCCACCCATCTTCAAAATCGGGCCCCACCCAATAACCAGATATCGTCATATGGATGAAAGAAATGGGCCCCCAATGATGCCTACTTGATCTTAATAGATGATTTTCATCTTTTGTGTTCATAATAAATCTGACATTTAATCAAGATGGACCTCAGACATTTCATCGCTGTCCTCGATGCTGCTTAAGTTGAAACTCTGTCGAAAGATGAACTTCTCGGATCATTACCAATTAGTGGGTCCCATTAGACTGGCTTTTGGAGGATAGAGTAGAAAGGGAAGGTGTGGAGAAACAGGTGTTGGAGAGAACACAAGCCATAGCTAAGCAGCGTCTGCCTTCTCATGGGCCAGAATCACCCTGTTTTGGCATTCATTAAAATGACTTTATACTTAATGGAAAGATTTACTCATTCTTCATGGTTATGAAGTATCTGCCCTTATTATAGCAGTAGTTGAACTTGTTGAACATTGTCTCTTGAAGAAGAATTATAGTCTCCATGTAAAAAAGAAAAAAAGAAAAAAGAGGAGGCACTCGAGGTACTCCCTTTTTCTCTCTATTTTTCTCTTTTGATGGCTGGAAATTGGGTAGTAGCCATGGCAGTGGTAGCCATGTCCGCCGCTGTCCATGGCCCCTTACATGTTTGAAGAAATGCTTCAACCAATATTCTCGATTGTGTCACGTACTCTTTCAGAATATGGATTAATTCCACAGATCTCTAGCACATGTTGGCGTCTACCTAGATTCTAGCATGTCCCACACCTTCACATCAAGGGCTTTCATTGAATCATAACATATGGGCTTGTTCTTAGCCATTGGTTAGAGGGAGAGGCTTAGTACCATATTTGCATTTTGACCCAAAATTCATGCCTCTACTGCCATTGGGTTGGTGGGCCAAATGTGTATGTCTAATGATCATCACTGATTATTCATTTTAGTTGGCCATCTTTTCATATGCGTGTCACCTAAGGACCAGATTGGCCTGATTTTCACGTCACTGAACATACACAGTGGGACATAATTGAAGAATAGCCTAGACCTATGTTGGCACAAAATAGGATCTGGGTCCCACCTATGAGCAATCATCACATTTTTTAACATGCTTTTAACGTTTAAAATAGTGGTCTAATAATACTTGATAGCTATTATAGGCATCTATATAGAGGGTGGGACTGTGAATCTTAGCATCTTTTTATTTTATTTTTATTTTTTTAATGTTAATCTTTAGGCTGCATTTGGATGCACCATGACCAATTAACCATGGTTAGTTCAATAGAAAGGAAATGGTGAAATTGTCCTAGTATTTATGATATGAGGGAGTAGCCCTCAAGTTGCAATTAACTTCCATTTGTATCTGACATGACAGTAATATAATTGAAATTTGGAGACTGGTTCCTCAATATGAATACTGAGGTAATTGCAATTTTGTCACTTCCACTTCAAGAACTAATTATTTCAGTTCACTTCATTAGTTCATACTGTGCCAGTTCTTAATCATATAGCCTCTATTGTTGAGATCTGTTGTTAAATTTTAGTAATTGAAGTTCATTTTTTAATGTTCCAGAATATTACAACAAGAACATTATTTAGTAGCTGAATCTAATATTATGCATGTAATTGTTGCTCCTCATCATTGCAGGTTCTTATATGCAGAGATTGGACATCTTCAGAACATTCACAATAGCCATAGATGTAGTGGATACAAACAATTACAAGTTGATGATTCTACCAAGCTTGTTTTTTTTTTATTTCTCAAGGACAGATTTTCCTGGCCAAGAAAAATGCAAAATGAGACTAGGCTGGAAATTACATCTATATATCACATGGATGCCATCTAACTCTTACCATTTTTTTCTTTAAATTATTATTGTGGTGGTCCTGTTAAATATATGAAGTTTTCAATTGTTTTCACCACTCATGTCAAGGAGATTTTACTATTATTTCTTATTAAAGTTGCTTATTTGTTGAAATTGTTCTATACTTTTTCTTTTTCCTGTAATAGGTGGGGACGCATCAATGACTTCACCATTATCATCATTGAGTGAGGAGCCCCAACCAAAAAGAGAATTGACTGTCTATACTCAATGCCCCAGGTTCTATAGGTGAGTGTCCAGAAGTGTCCTTAAAGAATGTAGGCAATTGGAGTTAGTGTTTTTTTTTTTTTTTTTTTTTTTTTTTAAATTTTTTAAATTTTTTTTTTTTTTTTTTTTTTTTTTTTTTTTTTTTTTTTTTTACTATCGTAGTGAATTTCATTAGTTATAGGAAGCTCTTTTTTTAATGCCTCTGTTTTTCTCTTTCACATCCTAAAAGAATTACTTTCTTCCTTCCCATTTCTTGGGTTAGATTAGAGGACTACTAGAAAGCCAGTCTCCTCTGCCTTGGAAGTACCTACTTTCATGCCTCCTATTTCTTGCATTTGCGTGCATCAAAGCTGTCAATGGATTGGCTATCTGAGTCATGTTGGGAGCAAAGACCATGGCAATGTTTCTTAATTCATCTTGTTAGCTTCTTCCTCTTTGACAACATCTGCTATAAGATCAACGACCTAGTAGAGGAGTAGTTTCACAAGTTCCACACTCTCTTCCTTGGTGTTGCATTGCAGAACTTGTTCGAGGGAAAGGCCATCAAGACTCCTGCAGGAAGCTCTCTGAACCAGGCCTTAATTAGACTTGCTAGGCAATGAACATCAATGTCATCAGGTACAATGCCCTTGTTCAGCTGGTCCCTCATTTTTTCTTCCTTGCTGTTCTTGGGATTAATCATGTAACAATGCTTTGTATAATGATTGGCAAGTTATTGCATTGTGACTTTGTTTCTGGTTGAGATAGTTTATGTTATTTTTTGTGCATGTTGATATCATTGAGTTGGTAATAATACCATAGTGTATCCTGGAAGACCTTCATGAATTGTCTTGCAAATGTTGTTCATATGTTATTGTAATGTTAATGTGCATGCAGAGTCACAGACAGCATATCTCCATTTATTTACTGCAATAGTTTGTAAATCCCTCATAGTAATGCCATAAAAAGTAAAAAAGAAAAAGAAAAAAAAATCCTTACCACCACACCTAAATTGTAACTTAGATGAGCAATCTTTTCAGTTTGACTTGTGGCTTGATTTTTACTTGCTTATGTTGTAAAAGTTGAATCCATTGAAGTGGGGAATGTGCTCTAGTTACACTTCATATAAGGGTGTTGTTGTGTGTAAAGTAGGTATATGATTCCATTCCATGAAATTTGGTGGCATGTTTTATTTACTGTTGGATTTGACCGTGATCAAGCAATCTCTTTTAGATTATTTTAATGTTCGTCGGGTGAAATAGTTGTCCATCATTTGTTAAAGAATGCAAAAGGTTCCAAAGTCATTCATGGAAGTACATGTAAAACTATTAGCATTATGAGGATTAAATTGATTGCTGGGAAGGTGTGTGCTTTCTATTTGGAATCTCAGAATAGATGATCTTCAGTTTTTCATTTTTCCAATTCACAGTGTCAATCGATTTCTTTGCATTCTCTGCAATTGCCAATGTATAATTTTACATCACAAGTGTTGAATGAACATCTGGCTATGGGGAAGGTGGATGAGTTGCATCCTGACTTGACAGTAGACCCTCTTGGAATCTTGCATCCTGCAAACAAATTTACTCATCAACTTCCAATGGTAAAACTTTAGCCTATCGCCACTTCCCTTGAACCAGCCAATTATTTTGCACAGGTCGTGATAATGTGTTTGTTACAGGTCGGTGCATAATCATCCTTTGCAAGGATGGTGGGAGTTGGAATTGGTTTGGAGCAACAAAGAAGGAGAATGGACCCCACGACTAATGAACCATAGTTCACAAACTGCACTAGAGATTTCATTGGCACAGTTGAATACATATTTTACACAGGTAAATTTCCTTGTTGCAAGATGACTTTACTTGAGCTTTCTTTTCCTTTCTCTTGCCTTTAATATCTGCATTATGTCATTTGTTATATATATATATATATATATATGGTTTAGATACTGATAAAAACTTCTACCTGTTGGAGTTTTGTGATCCAACACATATGGTGAGCACTGAAAGTTCAGCAAAGCCAGCAAGTTTACTGTGAATAATGGTCACAATTCAATTAAAATTTAGCATGTGTGCAGAGAACAATTCAATGGGAAAAAAAATATGATCTTGGATGATTCAAAGTCAACATGGTATTATCTATGGATCAGTAGAAAAAAATCAGGTTTCAAAAAATACGTACAAATCCACATATAGAATCAGGTTGGGAAAGACACAAAAATCAACACCATTCGGCAGAAGAAATCTGATCACCTAGAAGAAGAATCTAATTTTTGGTGACAAATTTAGCAATTTACACACAAGAACATTAAACAACTTAGGATCTAGGTTGGGAAAAATTCACCAAGCTCTAATTTGAATTTGGGAGACAAATTTTACATATAAGATAAATTCATCCAAAGAACTCGAATATGATTACGAAAGATCAATTTCAAAGATAGAAAAAATCCAAAGAAGATAGAAATCTTTTTTGAAAAATTGATGAAAAAAACCAATATATAAAATAAAAAAGGCGTGTTGCTGGCCAAAAATGTAATAAGTTGAATTATATAGGAGACAAATTCACCAAACACCGTGGCCAAAACCTAGTTTAAAAAATCGGTTTAGGATGTCCATAGAGGGCCACAAAATATCATATTCTAATAACCTGAAATTCAAGTTGCTGTTGAGAACATAGAATGAACCGGTGTGCAACATGGTAGGTTCGTTGGCTCAGTATTAAGGTGAAATCAGTGGAATTCTATAGTGGCCATTTGCAAATCAGGTGTGAGGAGTCATCAAGAATCTTCAAGCAAGAATGTAGATGGATTCGAGTTTTTAAGTTTTTGAACCATGTATGAGCTGCTGCTGAAATTTCTTGGAGTGCATTTGGATGGGCTGCAAACTAAAACTTACATTGAAATGATGTCCTAACTACCCCACTGGTGGGCATCTAATGGGCAACTAGAATGAAAAATAGTCAATTGTCTGAATCAAACAAATCCATCTAATGGGCAACACTATTGCTGAAGCTAGGGCCATGTTGGATGGTATCTTAATCTGTAGCGAGATGGGTTCACTAAAAAAAATACATGTATTAGCGGCGCATTATAATATTTAGTTTTGTTGGGGCCTCTGTAAATGGCAACTTCTCATATTTGACCTTATTTTATATAACCATCCTTTTTTCCAAGCTATGGATGATTTTGATCATATGATGTCCAATACATGAATCATAAGCAATCAACAAGATTAGGCCTATTTTTGTGTAAATGATGTCGACTGTCCATATTAAAGGCCATTGATCAAATGGTTGGGTATTGGTCGAATTATACGATCTTTTCCCACAAAAAATGAGTCGGACCTAATGAACAGACTAGATCAATGAATCGACCTATGTTAGTGTCCCCATAAGAACACTTTATAACTTGTTGTGCTAAGAAAGCATTAGAGCATCTCTTCATATTCTAAATGTAGTTTTCCTGATAGAAGTTACTTTCTAATGCAGGCAATCGATAGGTTGGATTGATGGTTATTCGAGCATACCATATGGTAGGTGATCCAGACTCATTTGTAATTGAATTGTGCACTGAATCTGAGAATTGGATGTGGATTCTGCATTCTATTTGCTCTCATGGTACAAACTCTCCATTCTAAGAATTGGATGTGGATTCTGCACTGAATCTGAGACTGGAAACCCCTTAAACAGTGTGTGTGTGTGTGTGTCAACATTGGTGTGATGAGTATTTACTAGTGATTGGGAACCAACCTAAGCCTTACTTTTTAGTTCACAGGCTGGTGGGCTAGGCCTAGACTCAGGTATTCATTAATACCACCACATTTATGGGCACCTCAACATGCATCATAAGTATGGCCATTGTTTTTGTTTTTTTTTTCCCCTTCCCAGACTGCTATTTCTTGGAGATCTAGGAGGTTTTTAGTCAATGCGTGCATACTAGTGCTGTTGTTACCAACTTACCCTTAAAATTTCTATTTTGCCACACTGCACCTGTGGTACTAGGTACCCATATCCATATCTGTATTTTAGCACCACCATTGAGTAAATAATCACTCAAATTGAAAGGAGGATAACTATAAGACCAGCATGATTTATGGGATAGAATGTTGGTCCCAGCTAGATCTTCTAACCATGTTCCAGGCATTCCCCATTAGAGCTTTTCTAAGCTGACATGCATGTGCAAGTTAGCTAATGCATGCACCTCCATATATGCCAACTTGGCACACAGGTAAAATATCCAAGCCCCACTCATCATGCGGATGCATAGATGCTACTGGTGAAAGATAAAGGTGGCCTGCTCAGTAGTTGTGCCATGATATTAGAAATAAGTGGATGTGTTAGAAAACTTCAGACAGGTCTTTCATAGCTATAGATTTGTTCAGTTGATTGTGGCCCGACTAGAGGACTGACCTAATTCTTGGGATATGGAATCTGCAGTTTACCCTTCTGATGGATGGCTTAGATATTACACCTATCTGCCATGCCGGCATGTGGTATTATGTGTATTAGCTCACTTATACATGCATGTGAGCTTAGCAAACCTATTTTCGTTCCTCAGGTGGGCTCTACTAAGAAGGTGCACATTTCTAGCAGGTGGTGAACCTGCTTCTGAACATCATTAAATTATTTTCTGATGGTGATCTTTTCTCTATACAACGTGATGCACTGTATACCCTAGAAACTATCTAGAACTCGAGGCATTGCCACTAATCACTGGCATGACTTACTTGTAATTGACAAGCAAATGGAGATTTTCTTTTCATGATGGTCAGCTCTGCTTGCACATTTTTCAGGTCATAGATACTCGTGGTCAGTATCTGTTCCACTTGGGAAGTGGGTACTTGTGGCTACCGATGGTCCTCCTTGCGGAAATCGTCTAGACGTTTATTTTGGCCCTATAAACCATATGGTGAGACCATTCCTTTTGTGTCAATTTCATTCTTCTTTGAGTTTTTATTAATTTATTAAGAATAAAAAAGAAAATGGTTATACATGATGCACTTCTTTCACTTTGTCTTTCTTTCCCCTAATGGTCACTCCGATTTATGAATGCCATGACTATTTGTAGGATGATGGAATATACGAAGCTGTTGCAGGAAGCGACTTTGTCATTACTAGAGTTGCATTTCGAGACAACTCTTCAAAGTACTACATAAATGACCGTGGAAGTAATTTTACAGAGGTCACTAAGAAATTGAAAGGAAAAGGAGTGGACTTGGACAACAATCAGTTTTTTATTCTTCAGGTGGGTGATGGGCTGATGGCTGAAAAAGGCATATTTACTTGTGAAAAAAATATCATACTGTTAAAATATATCTTCTCTTTCAATTCTTTATTATTGAAATTTCAGGGTGAAGTCGAGCAAATTTCTCTAATGAAGCCAAAGATTTGTATTTTCAACATTATTATAATTGTAATCGTAATTGATTGAATGAAGGATTGTAATTGATTGTTATTGATTGAATGAAGGATTGTAATTAATTGTAATTGATTGTAATGGAATGAATGAATGATTATACAGGTGGTAATTGAATGAACAAATGATTATATATATTTTTTAATGTACGAAATAACTACGGATATTGACCGTAGCCGGTAATCTGACAGGTGTAGCCATTATTAAATTTGGCATATTGCTACAGACTTTTAGTTACAAATAATATCTGTAGATGTTTATGCTTATTGCTACAGATATAATTACAACGGATTATATCTGTAGTTGTTCTAACCTATAGATATGGATTAAATCTGTAGCTATAGGTTCCAGACCTATTGTTATGACACCTAGGACTACAGTCGTGCTATGGACTAGAACCGTATCCATAGGTCTATGGCTACGGATTTTATCCATAGCCTTTGCCCATTTTTCTGGTAGTGGTAAGCAGAAATACTGACAAGTCCATGAGTCAAATATCGGATGTCGAGGATGTAAGCAATATACAATTCCTGATGAGTTCACGAAAATCATCAGCCGTATCTAGACCATATAAATGCAAAAACAAAGTAACCCAAAATTCCATATGCCGGGGATGTAATGAAGTATGCGGTGCGAATGGAATGACCATGCTGGAGTGTGAAGTCAAGATGATAGTACGTAGTATCGTAGGCTACGAGGTCCACCACATGGACTTCTATCCAAATCAGTCCCATACCTAAATTTAGATAGTCAGACTTAATGTGGTAAACTCCTGATCTCAGGTTAGTCGCGCGCCCAACCGAAATCCTGGCCATTTTGAAGGTACATGTAACAAATAGTTGCGCACCACTAGCTCGAGTGGATAATGAATGAATGAATGAGTATGCAACTCTTACCCAATAAGTCCACATATCAGAATTGTACATCTTTGGGATCATCACCGAGGTCTAGTACACTCTACATACAAATCGCCACCCACTGACGCACGACCAAGCAAGTGGAAGAGACCTCACTATCCGCCTGGCTAGTAGTCGGCCAATATCTACCGGACACATCGATAGTGGACCCATTCAAGAGCTAGTCAAACCCAGCCTAGCAATGCCCCCTACCCTCGGGCGAGTAAGGCCACGCCCCCTCCCAACTGACCATGACATAGTGGGAGAGGCGGCCTCCTGGTATTCGGCCCTCATGTGCTCATATATATCCACTCAATATTAACATTGGGGCGTCTCCTGGCCACGGAGGTTTAGGGATTTTCACCCAGGGACATCTATGATGCCCATATATTAGAATAGATTTTCGATGTCCCATCTAGCCATCCATGATATGCCTGTGGAGGTTACGACTCTGATGTCGCTAGAGCATACAGTAATCAGAATACACAATGTAAGATGTATAAGTCATACAATCTAGTCGTGCATCAATCTTACGCATACCGTATGCTCATGTGAGACAATCTCTGCTTATCAGGGAGTCTCATAACAACATGCCCAATGACATATGTAATGGTCAACCACATCTCATAAAAAACATGCAGATGATGCGTATGGGCATGTATCATGATGCTATGTTGTCACATACTGATAATCGACATCAATAACCGACAATCGACAATCAACCTCGACAATGTGGACATTTAACCAATATTGCCCCCAAGGAATGGCTCACATAGAGGCTAACATATAGTGGACCTATGGCCTCATACAAGGGCCTAATATACTATACCATGGGCTTTACTCAAGAGCTTAATACACATCACGATGGGCCTTAAATACGGGTCGCATATACATCACATTAGGCCTCGACAATCGGCCTTAATATTCGACCTCGACAATCAGCCTCGATACTCGGAATCGGCCTCGACAATCGGAATTGGAATCGACCTCGACAATCTGACTTGGCCTGGACAAACGGAATGGTCTTGACAATCGAAATCGGAATCGGCCACGACAATTTGACTCGGCCTTGACAATCGACCTCGATTATTGGAATCGACCTATACAATCGAAATCGACCTATATAATCGGCCTTGACAATCGAAATCGGCATCGATACTCAACCTCGACAATCGGAATCGGCCTCGATAAATCGAAAGCAGCCTCGATACTCGACCTCGACAATCAGAATCGGCCTCGATACTTGGCCTCGACAATCAGAATCGGCCTCGACAAATCGGAATTGGCCTATACAATAGGCCTCGACAAATCGGAATCGGCTTCGATACTCGGCCCATACAATCGGCCTTAGCAATCGCAGTCAGAATTGACAATCGGAATCGCCGTTGACAATTAGAATCAGAATCTTCCTTAATAGTCGGTCTCGACAATCGGAGTCGGAATCGACCTTGACAATCAGAATCAGCAAATCGGCCATGTCAATCGGCCACGACAATCAAAATCGATCGATAATCGGAATCGATAAATCAGTCACATCAATCGGAATTGGCAATCGGTCACGATAATCGGAATCGATCGATAATCAGCCTCGACAATCATGAACGACAATTGGCCATGACAATTAAAATTGATCAATAATGAGAATTGGTAAATCGGTCACGTCAATTAAAATCGACAATCGGTTATGTCAATTGGAATCGTCAATCGGCCATGACAATCGGGATTGGCAAATCGGCCATGTCAATGGAATCGACAATCGACCATGACAATCGAAATCGATCGATAATCAGAATCGACAAATCGGTCACGTTAATCGAAATCAACAATCAGTCATGTCAGTTGGAATCGGCAATCGGTTACGACAATTGAAATTGGTCGATAATTGGCCTCGATAATCGGGATCGGCAAATCAGCCACGTCAATCGAAATTGACAATCGGCCATGATAATCAGAATTGGCAAATTGGTCACGTCAATCGGAATCAGCAATCGATCATGACAATCAGAATTGATTGATAATCGGCCTCGACAATCGGGATCGGCAATCAGCCACGACAATCGGAATCGATCGATAATTGAAATCGGCAAATTGGTCATGTCAATCGGAATCGGGAATCGGTCACGACAATCGGGATCGGTAAGAATGGGCCTAATAAGGCCTAATTGAAGGTCACAATGTGGACATTTAACCATCATCGCCCATCAATGTGGACATTTAACCATCATTGCTCTTAAGGAGTGGCCAACATAGAGCCAAACATATAATGTACCCACAACCTCACACAAAGGCCTAATATACAACACAATGGGCCTTACTCAAGGGCCACATATACACAACAGGTGGGCCCTTCTGATGAGCCGTAAATACATGACATGTGGGCCCTACACATAGGTCTCTTATGCATCAAATGGGCCACATATCTGGGCCTCGAATACTTCAAATGGGCCATGCATCATGAGCCTAATACATATCACAATGGGCCTTGCCCATAGGCCATGAATACATCACAATGGGCCTTGCCCATGGGCCTCAAATACATCACAATAGGCCCCATCATATGGCCTTAAATACAAGGCAAGTGGGCCCTATCACATGGGCCTTAAATATACATCATGATGGGCCTCATGCATGAGCCGCACCAATGGGCCTCAAGTGGACTACAAATATATCAAGGTGGGTCTCAGAGATGGGCCATAGAATACATTAAGGGGGGCCTCATTAACCTCAAATCAGGCCCACTGTTCTATGTGAACAACCTACACCATACATTATTTATAGAGATAATTTTAGAGTGTTATCCAAATGAATCATAACTGAAGATCATCTGGGCCATGCAATAAATAACCGTAGAGATAATTATTCTCACTGTTAAACTAATCACAGGGCCCACCATAAAGTTTATTCCCCATCCAATCTGATCATAAGGTCACAAAGACCTGGATTAAGGGGGAAAATAAATATCATATTGATCCAAAAACCTCTGTGACTCAAAAAAGGTTTCAATGGTGGACGTTCAATCTCCACTGTTTTCTACAGTGTTGTCCACCTGATCACTAGATCTCTCTTATTCTTCTTCCCAAGATATAAAATTATCTCTCAAAATGGTTGGACATTGTAGATACAATACCTGCATCATGGTGGGTCACTGCAAGGACGGTGTAGATATAGAGCATTAGGTGTAAGTGCTTTGGTCTCATGCTCCTTTGATTGTCAAATTTTGTGGTGCCAAAACCTCTATTTGTGTCTTATGTTTGTATGTTGATATATATTTGATCAAGACTGCATCACAATGGTTCAAGACATGTACGGTGCTTTGCTTCAAGAAATACAAGGTTATGTACTTTGTCCTCTTCTGAAAGCTTCAAGGTTTAGAGTTACATCGATAAGAAGAGTGCGTTTCAAGACTCAAGTACATTTCAAGACTCAATTGTATTTCAAGACTCAAGAGTACATTTTAAGACTCAAAGTGTATTGATGAAGTTTAATTTCAAGCTTTTAAAGATCTCAAGATCAAGCTACATCAAGTAGAGATCTCAAGCTTCATAAGGTTCAAAGACCAACTATCATCTGAAACAATGAAGTTCAATGTTCATACTTCATGTCCCAGGTATGATAGACCTTAATATGACCTTAGGGTAGGTCATTTTTCATACATAACTCAAGATGAATCTTTTTACATGCATTTGGTCTGTTCTAAGACTAGTCCTGGTCCTTGTTCGACTAGTCCTAGACCTGGTTCGACCAGTCCAAGAAATTCCACGACCAATCCTAAGTTGTTGAAGATTTTCAAAATTTTCTGGTTATTCTACGACCAGTCGTGGAGACTGTTCGACCAGTCGTAGGAATAGTCACGACTCGTCCTTCGACCAGTCCTGGTTCTTCGACTCAAACTCCAGCGACTAATCTTTGTGTCTCATGACCAGTCGTAGAGTGCACTCGACCGGTTGTGGACTACCTTTGACCAGTCGTGAAACTGTTTTTCGAGATCGCGCTTAAAAATTCAAAAAGCAATTCGTCCTATGACCAGTCGTGATGGCCATATGACCAGTCGTAGTCACGATTTCTGTAACTATAAATTGAGCACGAATTTTAGAGTTTTTCATCGATTAAATTGAGAAAATTCAAGCCTCCACTCTGAGATAAGTTAGTATTCATTTTAAGCTTCTTTGTGCTTATTTAATATTCTCTTTTGCTAGCTTATTTATATTTGATTTTATTCCTATATTTCAATCCTATTTGAAAAAGAGGAATTGCTATGTTCCTTCTTCATTGGAATCAAAATCAAATAGAGTTATGCCCAATTTGGTTTAACTTAAAATCAATTAGAACCTAGAACCATTTCTTAAGTGAGTATTGGACATTGAACGTTGATTCGAACTTCTACTCTGATTGGTTCTACTGGGCTGCAACAAAAGGAGAAATCCATGTATTTTACATTTATTATAAATTTTCATCTTTTAGTTTTTGTTTGAGATTTGACAGAAAAGTCTCATTGTGTTGGTAATCTGAGGAGAGCCAGAAAACTCAGAAAGTGTGGGTTTTTGGATTGTGTAAGCCCAAGTTAAAAAAAACACAATTGTAAAGGTTTTAAGTGAACCTGTGAAACCTATTTCCAGAGTGAACACTGATATTCCTTGTGTGAGGATATTAGGAGTGGAGTAGCAAGCTGTGTGGCTGTTGTTTAACAGTTGGTGAACACACAGGCGAACCACTATATATCAATGTGTTTTGTGATTTGAATGTTCTTTTAATTTCTATATCTTTAATCATTCAGATTTGTGGAATGTATATGTGGATATGAATGTTGTAATATTTACATTCCAAGTAAAGTGGTGAATGTGGTAATAGTTTAGAATTTAGTTCTTGCTATTTTCTTTATTTCCTTTCTGTTCGAGTTTTGATATTCGATTTATTCTAGTAAGGTTGTCCTGCCATAAACCCTTGGTTTTTATGGTGCAAAGGTTGTCCTTAGAACAACATTAGTATCAATCTCTTTATTTAAGATTGCTTTGTATTTCTGTTCTTTGATTTATTTAAGGTGCAGTCTTTTATTTATTTGTTTATAGGGCTATCTTATTTTAGGTTGAATTCCGCTATTAATTTTTAATTTGGCATAGTCCTATTCACCCCCCCTCTAGGACATATAGCTTGGCCTTTTCAAGTGGTATCAGAGCCTAATAGCTCGTTTTTAATTCTTTAATCATTGGATTCATTTCCTGAGCTAACGATCTAAGCTATATATAAGATATCAGATTTTGATAGCATTTCAGTCACTAGGCCTCCACCCTTTGATGGCTCTAACTATGCCTATTGGAAAGCTAGGATGAGGATTTTCCTCAAATCAATGGATGAGAGTGTGTGACTTGCCACGGTGACTGAATGGAACCCACCTACCATTGAAGTGATTGGTATCGATGGTTCAAAATCAATGAGAGTAACACCATTTTTCTCATGGACCACTCTTCAGAAAAATGAGAGTAGTGCCAATGCAAAAGCACTAAATGCAATCACTTGCGCACTATCACCAGATGAGTTTAAAAGAATCATATCCTGTGATACTGCAAAGTAAGCTTGGGATATATTAAAAATGACACACGAGGGTACTTAAATTGTCAAAAAATCTAAAGTCCAACTCCTCACAACCAAATTTAAAGAAATTCATATGGAGGAAAATGAAATGTTTATGGACTTCTACACTAGATTAAATGACATTATAAACTCTATGTGGGGTCTTGGCGATAAAATCGTAGAAGTAAAGTGTGTGCAAAGATACTACGCTCACTTCCTGAAGTAAAGTGTGTGCAAAGATACTACGCTCACTTCCTGAACGGTTCAACTCTAAGGTAACCGCGATCCAGGAACTTCGTGATACCGACAATATGAGGGTAGAAGAGTTGGTTGGGTCTTTACAAACCTATGAGTTAACTTTTAAAGCTCCTAAAGGTAAATCTATTACCCTTAAGTCTTCTAAACATATTTGTCAAGATAACTTCGATTTAGAAAATTCTGAAGACAATATGGCTCTTTTAGCGAAAAAGTTTTATAAGATTTTCAAAAGTAAAAAGAGGGTTGGTTTTCAAAAATCAAATGATAAGAAAAGATTTAAACCTAAATCTAAAACTTGGAAATCTTTGAAAGATAGTCAATGTTACAACTACCAAGAATATGGGCATTTAGCAAGCAAGTGTCCTAAAAAGGATAAACCCAAAAGAAGGGTATGTTGGCTACTTGGGATGAATCCTCTGAATCTGAAGCCTCTTCTGAATCAGAAGATTCTGAAACCGAGTCGGGCAATAAAGTTAAGGCCCTTATGACTCTAGCCAAGTTCACTTTTTCAAATCATGATGATTCAACTAGTGAAGAAAATATGAATAGTGATCATGAAAATGAAGAAGATCTTCAAGATGCTTACAATGCCCTATACAAAGAAAGTTATAAAATTGCAGTAAAACTAAAACTTCAAAAAGAAAAGTTTTTAAAACTTGAAGGAAATTTTGAGTCTCTTGTTTTAGAAAAATCCCATATTTCGGATTGTTTTGAAAAGTCTAAATGTGATTTAGAATTCAAAACCTCCCTGATTGAAAATCTTAAATCTGAAAATGACAAACTTAAGCTTGAAAACTCTTCACTTTTGAGTTCAAGGGATATATGGCGGTATGCCCAAGGAGATCTGAAGTTTGAGAATCTTTTATCCAGATCTAGAAAATGTGGTGATAGATCCGGGTTGGGCTATGATAAGAATATAGCTTCTAAACAAAAGATTACTCCTCCTAAGTTTGTGAGAGGAAAAACCTCTAACTCATAAGGGAAAAGTATTAATCAAAGTTTTTCTAAAAATGCTAAAACTTTTCAAAAACCTAAAAGCAATTATGTTAATTATAAAACTCAAAACCAAAATCCTTTAGCTGAAAAAATAGTTGATTTGCTTAAGGAGCTCTTAAAATCTAACTCAGTCGGTCACTCATACGTCAATTACAAATACAAGAAGACCAGCTATACTCTTAAACCCAAAACAGTAATGAAATGGGTTCCTAAAGTTACTTGCTTGGTTGCCCACACTGCTTTCAAAGCTACAAGTCCTTCGAAGTGGTACTTAGACAGTGGATGCTCAAGGCATATGACAGGCGACAAGGCTTTATTCACTGATCTTAAAGATATGACTGAAGGGTCAGTCACAATTGGTGATGGTAGCAACTGCAAGATTATTGGCCAAGGTATGGTTCAATTCTATAACCTCCCCTTATTTAAGAATGTTTTATATGTTGAGGGACTAAAACACAACCTGTTAAGCATATCTTAAATATGTGATAATAATCATAGCGTGAAATTTTCTAATAAAGGTTGTGAAATCTTAAACAAAAAGGGTTCTGTAATATTAACTGGTCGCAGGACTTCTGAAAATTGTTATATTGTAAGCAATGGTATCTCATCTAATCAATCGTGCTACATTGTCTATACCGATGAAATAGAATTATGGCATAAACGCCTTGGACATGTACACTACCATAATCTATACAGATTGAGCAAAGGAGAACTAATAAGAGGTTTACCTAAATTATAAAATGTAGACAAGATATGTGGTGAATGCTAGTATGGCAAATAAATAAGGAGCTGTCACAAAAAGGTGAACTCCCATGCCACATCTAGACCACTCGAGCTTCTCCATATGGATCTCATAGGACCTACCAGGATGGAGAGTCGAGGTAGCAAAAAATATATCTTGGTAATCGTGGATGATTTTTCTAGATTCACTTGGGTAGCCTTCTTAAGAGATAAATCAAAGACCCTTGATGAAGTTAAAAGGATTCTCAAACGAATTCAAACTGAAAAAGGTTCTCAAGTTTGTAAGATCTGTAGTGATCATGGATCTGAGTTCGAGAATAGTAATTTTGAGAAATTCTGTAACAATCAGGGAATATCGCATGAATTCTCTGCACCCAAAACTCCTCAACAGAATGGAATTGTGGAAAGGAAAAATAGAGTGCTTCAAGAAATGGGAACTGTAATGTTGAATAGTATGAAGCTCCCTAAAAATCTTTGGGCTGAAGCAGTGAATACTGCCTGCTATGTTATTAATCGGGTTTATATATGTAAATCTAATAATAAAACCGCTTATGAAATGTGGTTCGATAAAAAGCCTAATGTCAAATACTTTCAAGTTTTTGGTAGCAAGTGCTATATTTTGCGTGACCGTAAAAATCTGAAAAAGTTTGACATAAAAAGTGATGAAGGAATCTTTTTAGGATACTCTTTAAACAGTCGCGCATATCGTATACTAAACAAAAGGACCGGTGTTATTCAAGAATCAATTAATGTGGTCGAATACACTGCCCCAAGTTCAGATAATGATGTTCTCCTAATTAACAAACCTGATACTTCATCAAGTCGAAACAATTCTGAATTAATGACTGTTAAAGATTATCCAGCTGCTCAAATTCTTAGAAAACCTCTCGCTGGTGTGCGCACTCGTAGACAACTAGAAGACATGTAATTACATGTGGTTTACATCTCAGATTAAACCGGTAAACGTAAAATAAGCTCTTACTGATGAAAACTAGATAGTAGCTATGCAGGTAGAACTTAATCAGTTTGTTCGAAATGATGTCTGGTATCTTATTCCTAAACTTAAAGATAAACATATTATAGGAACTAAGTGGATTTTCAAAAATAAGTCTAATGAACTTGGTAATATAATTCAAAATAAGGCAAGGCTGGTTGTGTAAGGGTACACTCAAATAGAAGGCATTGATTACGATGAAACCTTTGCCCCAGTTGCTCGCCTTGAATCAATTAGACATTTTGTATCAATTGCATACTTTAGAAAGTTTAAAATTTATCAAATGGATGTAACGAGTGTTTTTTTGAATGGTGATCTTCATGAAGAAGTATATGTTGAACAACCTACAGGGTTTGAAGATCCTAAGTTTTCTGATCATGTATACCATCTTAAAAAAGCTCTATATGGTTTAAAACAAGCTCCTAGAGCATGGTATGAAAAATTGACTAAGTTTTTACTAAGTTGTAATTTTCAAATGGGCAGTGTCGATAAGACACTATTTGTTAAGAAACATAACGATGATATCTTAATGGTTCAGATCTATATTGATGATATTATTTATGGATAAACTTGTACTAACATGACTGTTGAGTTTGCAGATTTGATGAAATCTAAGTTTGAAATGAGCATGGTTGGGGAATTAAATTATTTCCTTAGGTTGCAAGTAAAATAATAACCAGATGGCATTTTCATTTCTCAAACTATATATGCTCTGAACTTAATAAAAAAGTTCGATTTTGAGAATTGTAAGAATTTTGATACTCCTATGAGTACAACTTTAAGACTCTCAAAGGACTCCATAGGAAAAAATATAGATCCTAAATTATATCGCAGTATGATTGGTAGTCTACTTTACTTAACTGCTAGTAGACCTGATATTGCTTTAAGTGTTGGGATTTGCGCTAGATATCAGTCTGATCTTAAAGAGTCACATCTATCTGCTGTCAAGCGGATTATGCGATATGTCACAAGTTCTGCTAAAATGGGTCTCTAGTATCCATTTGATACCAGTGTTCAATTGGCTGGGTACTTGGATGCTAATTGGGTTGGAAATATTAATGATAGAAAATCAACCAGTGGTGGTTATTTCTATATTGGAAACTGTTAGGTTTCTTTGTTTAGCAAGAAGCAAAGTTCTATATCACTCTCAACCGCTGAGGCTGAATACATTGCAGCAGGTAATGCTTGTACTCAGCTTGTTTGGATGAAACGTATGTTAAGCGATTATAAAATTACACAGGAATCAATGATATTATATTGTGATAATTCCAGTGCTATAAATATATCAAAAAACCCAATCCAGCATTCACGTACTAAGCACATTGACATTAGCTATCACTATATTTGTGAATTAGTGGAAGATAAAATAATATCTTTGGAATATATTCCGACCGAGACTCAATTTGCCGACATTTTCACTAAACTGCTCGACAAAAGCAAGTTTAATAAATTAAAATTTGATCTCGGTATGTGCATTATAAATTGATTATTCATGCATATTTCTATCATAATGTATATATATTTGATAATTTGTTGGTTTAAAATTTCAATTTTTATGAAAGATGCCTATTTTTATTGGTGCTCGACTAGACGAGGAAGTGCTCGACCAGTCATGGTACGACCGGTTGAGAACAGTCCTCGACCTGTCGTCTATCGCGTTGGAATCTTTTAAATTTGGGGGAAAACTCATCTTCTTCATTTCCTTTTTCCTCTCCAATGAGCCGAGGCACGACTAGTCGTACCCACCCTCCTAGATCTTCAAGGTTAGTGCATCATTTGTATTTCTCTTGTAGATTCTAGTTCGTATTACTTCATTTTCACTCTTGGAGTAATCTATTTTGAGATTCATTCCAATTTTGGGGCATTTTCTTAAAAAATCTAATCTAGCAAAACCCCTTTTTCACATCTTTTGTATCTACTTGATCCTTTGATTTTCATACTGAAAATGGATGCTAGGGGGAAAAAGAAAACTTCCCGTGGTCCATCTTCTTCTAGATCAGCTTCTCTCTCTAGGTGCCATCTTCGGTTATCTGAGGATGATCCCTCTGATGTACGGGATTTGTGTATGTGCAATGTCATTGCAGAACGGTCTGTCTGTATTGAACACATTGCTCCTTTTGGTATTCTACCTCTTCTTCAAGCTGTAGGATGGGATAACATCTTACATTGGGGTGGGCTTGCATACCAATCTATTGCCAGGCCATGTTTACATGTATCTTAGAGTTCTCTTTTGAGAATTTAACTTTTAAAATTGATACTAGAGAAGGTTTATTTGAAGTTGACCGCCATCTGATTGCCAGGTTAATGGATATACCAGTTAATGAGGAGGGTATTCCTATTCATACTTTAGCTGAAAAACCTTCAGAATTTGAAAAGCGTATGCTAACCAGAGGTTTGTGTAATATGAATGTGCAATGGACTCATAAAGGGAATGCGCTCCCCGCAAGGTACTTATTACCCAAATACAAGGTACTTTATAGAATTTTTATTTCTAACCTATATCCTCTTTCTGGTAATAAGACAGAATTAACTGCCTTTATGGTTCATGTTTTGCACTTTGTCATTTCTGATTCTAAAATTTGCCTTCCTTCATTGATATGTCATTCTGTTATTCAGTCTCATCTCCATCTAGGTCATAGTGATATTCCTTTTGCCTATCTCATGACTGTTTTAGCTAATCACATGCTCATGGCTATGCCTGTTGGAGAGGCTCCCATCCGTCATCTTATTTTTAACAATTCGAATATTAACAAAATGAAATTGGAATTGGCTCTTGGCCAAGTGGATGTTAGTAATGGTGTTGAAGCAGGAAATGAGGTAGATGCTGGGAATCTTCCTCCTGACAATGTGGATATAGATGATATTTTTGATGAACTTGAATCTGATTCTGGAAATGATCCTGACTATGAGCAATTTGAATTTGATGCTCGTCTTCGTGCTTTAGAAGAGAAGGTCAGGAATATGAATGTTGCCCATGATCTTCAGTTTAAATATATGCGCAAGTATCTTAGGCGCTTGAACAAGGTCTTGCATAATCTTGATCCTACCATTCCTGCTACTTCTTTAGGATCTAATTGAGTGTTTTCATTCTTGGTATGTAATATCTTTCTTACTTATGTTGGATTGTGCACTACATTTAGTTTGATGACTTTTTAGTTATACTGGTAAATGGATTGTGAACTTTTACTTTCTTATATATTGTTGAGTTACTCCATCTATTAATCCATTTATTATCCTTTAAATTGTTGCTTCCTTTGTCATATTGTGACAAAAAGGGGGAGAAGGCTTTTAAAGCTTTTGAAAACTTTTGGTCTGATTGAAAGTGCACCTGCTAGTGCCCTGGTTTGTCAAGTTACATGTGTGGTGAGTCAGACTGGCTGCAGAACTCGATAGGAAGATTACTTCAAGCGTCTGCCTCAACCGGATGTGTGGAAGCTCGCAATAGGTAAATCATAGCCTCACATCCCATGTCCCAAAACACCAGGTGATTAAAACCCTTAAAACAAGATAGACTTCTTAGGGTTTTATGGTGAGAAAACTTTTTACAAAATAGGAAAATCTATAAGTTTTTCTCGCTCTGTTGATTTTATCGAAGCACCCTCGATATGATCGACCTGCACTGTCGATGTCCTCGATACCTTAACGATATTATCGATAAGAGGACTAAAATGTCCAACAACTAAATATTCATTTGGACAGAGTTATCGATATATTGATACACCTATCGATATCATCGATAAAAGCACTAAATATGTCCAGCAACTTCACAATATATCTGGACGAATTATCGATGTATCGATATACATATCGATATCATCAATATTCAAAACTCGAGACCATCGAGAGTGGCTCAATAAGATCGACAGGCTGATTTCCAGTGCCCCTATTTTTTAATGAAAATCTTAAATTCCTTCGATATATCGATGACTGTCCGATATGATCTGAAATCAAGTATCGATAAGATCGGAGGTCCATCGATGATATCGACAATGGGCCCGCATTTCTTACAGCAACTATTTCAGGTTATTTTTAACTTTGATCGGGGACCCTTCGATTTAATCGATATTTAAATATTGATGATATCGACATCAGATCGATTGCATCGAACGAAGCCATAATCTGTTTAGTAAGTTTAAAGATAAATCAGCTGGATTTATCAATGCCTCAACTCTGATCTCGATGTCATCGACATTTAAATTTCGATGACCTCGACGATTCTCCCGATCATTCATGAAAACCTGAAATATCTCAAAGTCAAGTCTCTCTCATTTTTCAAGTGTCGATGGATCAAACCTATCATCGATGGAATCGGAGTTCGAAATCCGATGACATCGACAATAGGTTCGATTCATCGACCAATTGGCAAAGAGTTTCAAAAGCGTATGACATCGAGTCCGAGTCATTGAGCAGACCATCTATGCTATCGAGAGTATACGCTGATATCAAACCTGCTCGATGATATCGAACTCTGTCATAAATGTGACCGTTTTATATCCATTGAAACTTTTTTGCCTATTTATAGAGGACTTATCTTTTGTTGCTGTGAGAGAAAGAAGAGAGAGCTTTTGAGTGTTTTAACTTATATCCTATACCTAAAGCCCTTTCTCTTAAGGGAGTTCATCCTCCAATCCACCCTCACCATTGATATTCAATAGAGTGGATTGAGGAATGAACTTCCGCGTTCAAGGATCCTTCAGCTACTACCTTAATGACAAATCATTATGTTGGGATGCCTTGAATGCATAAGAGTGGAACTACTCTACCTCCCTTATAGGAAAATCTTTAGAGAGTAAGATTCCATCTCTACCTTAACCCAACTGCAAGCCTAGTCTTGGTATATCTTTTGTGTTGTGGATCAAGGGAGAAGAAGACTCTTCGTCAACAAGGAGGAGGAGATCTTCGGTGTTGTGCTTAACAGGACTCATCAACTTATCTAGAGTCCAAGAGGACACTTGTGATCATTCCTTTCTAGGATTGGGTCTTAAGTGGTTCTCACCCTTTGAAGCCCTCGTAGGAGGCTTCCGGCGGGAGTGTATGCTGTGGGTGCATAAAGTGGACCCTTGCTCTTATGTAGGGCATAAACTGTTAGGTCCTTGTGTAGGTCCTCGACCTGTGTGGTCTAAAATCCAGGTGCATTGTGCGGATCCTTGCTCTATGGAGAGCAAAAACATCTGGTTAGAAGTGAACCAACAAAACTCTGGGTTTGAGGTGAACCGAGCAAAACCTCGGGTTTGAGGTGAACCGCCTAGAAACCTCCGTGTAAGGGTTGAAGGTGAACCTGATTTAAAACCTTAGGTTTGAGGTGAACCCTGGGAAACCTCCTTATTAAAATCCCGTACACTCAAGGGTTGAGTGCGACAGCCGGTAGTGAAGTAGACTTGTTGTTGAACCACTATAAAATGACTGTGTTTGTGATTGCTTTCTCTATGTGTGATTCATGACAATGCATTTATATTCATATATCTGATCACATCTCACACACACAGTCACATCCAACATAAACTAAGTTACATATTGCTATATCTTGATTAGTTTGTGATTGGATCCTCTACTTGGCTTGGAAGCCAGTAGAGTTACATTTGAGTAATCCTGAAAATTGCATACATGATAGGATTAGTGTGATAGGATTTTTAAATAACTCATAAATCCTTAAAAAGTCCTATTCACCCCCCTCTAGGACATATTGACATATTCCAATTTCTACTTAAGCGGTCTTCACCGCTATTTCAATTTGGTATCAGAGCGGGTCTCTCTTTAAGGGCTTCACCGCCTAGAGAGTGATCTTGACTGAAGAAAGAATCATGTTCAAAAGTGTTCAAGAGGAGTTGACAGACCAGAACAATTGCCTTGTGATTCACACTGCTCTGAAAGTTGATAATAGTTCGAAGTGGTATCTTGATAGTGGATGCTCCAGACACATGACTAGTGATCTAACTCACTTTTGTGAGTACTCAAACTTTGATGGAGGATCCGTCACATTTAGTGATGGTAGCTCAGCCAAAATTGTTGGACAAGGAACAATAGCTGTACCAGGCCTTCCTAAGATTAAACATGTCCTCCGTGTAGAAGGTCTAAAACATAATCTCCTGAGTATCTCCCAAATCTGTGATAAAGAACATCTTGTCACTTTCTCAAAAGATATGTGTAAAATTCTAGATCATATAGGAAAATCTCTCATAAAAGGTTTACGCACTAACAATAACTGTTATGTCATTGAAAGTACAAGTGAGAATGTGGTAGCCGCAAAATGTAATATGGCTGTAAAGAGTGAATCCAAATTGTGGCACTAAAGGCTGGGACATGTCCACTACCGAAATTTAGCAAAACTCAGTTCCAAGAATTTGGTTAGGGGACTTCCCAAGATTAGAAAAGAAGAAAAAGTTGTCCGTGGAGAATGTCTAAAAGGAAAATAGATAAAGGTTGGACACAAGAAGATAACCTCCATAACAACAACAAAACCTTTGGATCTGCTACATATGGATCTAGTTGGACCAAATAAAGTGGAAAGCCATGGTAAGAAAATATACTTCCTGGTGGTAGTAGATGACTACACTAGATTTACTTGGGTCGCATTTCTTCGAAAAAAATCAGATGCATTTGAGGAATTTGTGATCTTGGTAAAGCGACTCCAAAATGAAAAAGGATACGGGATCAATCGCATCAGAAGCGATCATGGTGGGGAATTTAAAAATGAAAAATTCAAAAAATATTGCAATGAGAAAGGAATTCGTCATGAATTCTCAGCTCCAAGAACCCCACAACAAAATGGAATTGTTGAAAGGAAAAATCGTGTATTATAGGAGATGGGGTTAGTTATGTTAAATGGAAAGGATATAGCGAAAAGTTTTTAGGCTGAAGCTGTCAATACTGCTTATTACATCATAAACAGAGTATACCTTAGAGCAGGTCTGAAAAAAACTCCTTACGAACTATGGCATGGGAAACTGCCCAGTGTGAAGTATTTTCGAGTCTTTGGTAGCAAATATTATATCTTAAGAGATAGAGATCACCTAGGGAAATTCGAGTCTAAAGTGATGAAGGAATCTTCTTGGGATATGCCATGAATAGTCGTGTGTATAGAGTATACAATCTAAGAACTCTCACTATTCAAGAATCAGTCAATGTGGTTATCGATGATCAACTTCATGAAGAAGATGCACTTGTGAATGAATTAGAAGATGATGTAGATTCATGCATACTGGAAAAACCTAAAAATAAAACTTTATCACCCAGTGATCCTCAACCTTCATCTGACATTCCCATTATAAAAGATCACCCTCGAGAATAAATTATTCGAGACCTTAATGCTGGTGTAAAAACTCAACGACAGATAGAAAATATCTACAGTCATTTTTGCTTTACCTCAAAGATTGAGCCTAAGAACATTATTGAAGCTCTTCAAGACGAACACTGGATAAATGCTATGCAAGAAGAACTTCAACAATTTCAAAGAAATGAGGTATGGAAATTGGTTCCAAGACCACTCGATACAAATGTCATTGGAACCAAATGGGTCTTCAAGAATAAATCTGATGAATCAAGAAATGTGATTAGAAACAAAGCAAGGCTTGTAGCTCAAGGATACTCGCATATAGAAGGCATTGATCTTGATGAAACATTTGCTCCTGTAGCATGCCTTGAGTCTATCAGAATTCTTTTGTTCATTGCATGTGCATTAAAATTTAAACTATTTCAAATGGATGATAAGAGTGCTTTTCTGAATGGGGATCTGGCTGAAGAAGTTTATGTGGAATAACCCAAGGGATTTTCAGATCCTAAGTGTCCTCAATATGTATATCGTCTAAACAAAGCCCTCTATGGTCTTAAACAGGCACCACGAGCTTGGTATGAATGATTGACAAAATTTCTTTTAGACCATAAATTCTGCAGAGGGAGTGTTGATAAAATCCTGTTTACCCAAAGAACAAAAGACTCATTGCTCATAGCACAAATTTATGTGGATGATATTGTCTTTGGTTCAACATGTGAAGATATAGCATATAAGTTTTCCGATCTCATGAAATCAGAAGTTGAAATGAGTATGGTTGGTGAACTAAACTTCTTTCTAGGTTTGAAGGTCAAACAGCTACATGATGGAATCTTTATCTGTCAAACCAAGTATGCAAACGATCTGGTAAAAAGGTTTGGTCTTGAATTTGGTCTTCCTATCACACTCCCATGAGCACCACACTCAAACTCTCCAAAGATATAAATGGCAAGAGTGTGGATCAACATCTCTACTGGAGTATGATATGTAGTCTACTATATCTCACAGCTAGTCGTCCCGACATATCTTTCAGTGTTGGGGTATGTGCTCGATATCAAGCAGATTCTAAGGAATCTCATTTAACGACTGTTAAGAGGATCATCAAATATATAGTAGGAACTTCCTCCTATGGACTATGATATCCATTTGAAACATCTACCATTATCGTCGGGTACTCTGATGCCGACTGGGCAGGAAATTTGGACGATCGAAAATCAACAAGCGGAGGATGTTTCTATGTTGGAAATTGTCTGGTTTCCTGGCAGAGCAAAAAAACAAAATTCAATATCATTATCCACTTCCGAGGCTGAATACATTGTCACTGGAAGTTGTTGTGCACAACTCCTTTGGATGAAGCAGATGTTGTTGGACCACGGGATTGACCAACCCACGATGAGTCTTTTCTGTGATAACACAAGCGCAATCAATATTTCAAAGAATCCTGTTCAACATTCTCGGACTAAACACATTGATATCCGTCATCATTTTATTCGAGAACTTGTTGAAATCAAGATTATTACATTGGATTATGTTTCCACAGAAAAGCAACTCGCGGATATCCTCACCAAACCTCTTGATACAAACAGGTTTAGTGATCTTCAGAAATCTATTGGTGTCTACACTCACTAAGAACATATCCCAGTAAACGTGTGCTACAAAGGTAAATCTCCACACTGGGACATTTATGGTTATATGTCAGTCACACGTCTAAGCTCCCTGTATTAACCATGAACATTTTTGGAAGCCAGGTTATGACATTCTCGATGATATCTAAATAGTGTTAAAACTTACATGAGCATGGTGAATTTTTGGATAACCGTTAGATTACTGCTGTCTATGGCAGTATGTGCTTTGTATAGTTGAATTTTTTTTTTGCTATTTGGTTTAGTTGGGATAATGTTTAAATGAACTGCTGTCTGTGGCAGTATAGAGTTGGATATTTTGGTTCTATCTTAGATATGGCTGCACAGAACTCACATTTTTAATGTCATAATTAAGTCTTTAGTTCCCCCTGGTTTATCAAATCTCTGATTTAGAATGCATGTGATGCTGTTAATGAATATTTCCACTGCTTCACAACTGCTCTATCTTATCCTACATGCATTCATGACTTCTGCAATTGCTGTCTGTTTTAAAATTGTATTGTTCATTATACATCAATTGTTCTGCTTCTATCTGATTGGTTCTCCCAAGTAGTTTAAGTTTCAATTAATATCACTTGCTATACCTTTGCCAATGACTGACAAAATGGGGGAGAACAATTCAAAACACCCCGAGTGGAATATTGTATATCTAATGTGTTGCAGGTGTTAGGGGGAGCAGTTGCACCAAGAAAGGGGGAGTTTTGAAGAAAGGGGGAGCAGATACTTCTAGAATGTATACATGGGTTAGAAAAAATTGTAAAATTGTGTAAATGCATGTACACACAATTTAGGGTGTGTCTAGAAGTGTTCTATGGTGTTTTGGGTATTTTATCACGTAATTGACAAAGGGAGAGATTGAAAGTGCACTTGCTAGTGCCCTGGTTTGTCAAGTTACGTGCGTGGTGAGTTAGACTGGCAACAGAACTCGATAGGAAGATTATTTCAAGCGTCTGCCTCAACCGGATGTGTGGAAGCTCGCAATAGGTAAATCATAGCCTCACATCCCATGTCCCAAAACACCAGGTGATTAAAACCCTTAAAACAAGATAGATATCTTAGGGTTTTATGGTGAGAAAACGTTTTGCAAAATAGGAAAATCTCTAAGTTTTTCTTGCTCTGTCAATTTTATCGAAGCACCCTCGATATGATCAACCTGCATTGTCGATGTCCTCGATACCTTAATGATATTATCGATATGTCTAGCAACTAAATATTCATCTGGACGGATTTATTGATATATCGATACACTTATCGATATCATCAATAAAAGCACTAAATATGTCCAGCAACTTTACAATATATCTAGACGAATTATCGATGTATCGATACATATATCGATATCATCAATATTCAAAACTTGAGACCATCGAGAGTGGCTCGATAAGATCGACAGGCTGATTTTCAGCGCCCCTATTTTTTAATGAAAATCTCAGATTCCTTCAATATATCGATGACCGTCCGATATGATTTGAAATCAAGTATCGATAAGATCGGAGGTCCATCGATGATATTCACAGTGGGCGCGCATTTCTTATAACAGTTATTTCAGGTTATTTTTAACTATGATTGGGGGCCCTTCGATTTAATCGATATTCAAATATCGATGATATCGACACCAGATTGATTGCATTGAACGAAGCCATAATCTGTCCAGCAAGTTTAAAGATAAATTAGCTGAATTTATCAATGCCTCGACTCTGATCTCGATGTCATCGACATTCAAATTTCGATGACCATGACGGTTCCCTCGATCATTCATGAAAACCTAAAATATCTCAAAGTCAAGTTTCTCTCATTTTTCAAGTGTCGATGGATCAAACCTATCATCGATGGAATCGGAGTTCGAAATCCATGACATCGACAATAGGTTCGTTTCATCGACCAATTGGCAAAGAGTTTCAAAAGCGTATGACATCGAGTCCGAGTCATCGAGCAGACCATCGATACTATCGAGAGTATACGCTCGATGATATCAAACCTGCTCGATGATATTGAACTCTGTCATAAATGTGACCGTTTTATATCCGTTGGAACTTTTTGCCTATTTATAGAGGACTTGTCGCTGTGAGAGAAAGAAGAGAGAGCTTTTGAGTGTTTCAACTTATATCCTATACCTAAAGCCCTTTCTCTCAAGGGAGTTCACCCTCCAATCCACCCTCACCATTGATATTCAATAGAGTGGATTGGGAATGAACTTCCGCATTCAAGGATCCGTCAGCTAGTACCTTAATGACAAATCATTATGCTGGGATGCCTTGAATGTATAAGAGTGAAACTACTCTACCTCCCTTACAGGAAAATCTTTAGAGAGTATGATTCCATCTCTACCTTGACCCAACCTCAAGCCTAGTCTTGGTATATCTTTTGGGTTATGGATCAAGGGAGCAGAAGACTCTTCGTCAACAAGGAGAAGGAGATCTTCAGCGTTGTGCTTAACGGGACTCATCAACTTATCTGTAAGTATCTAGAGTCCAAGAGGACACTTGTGATCATTCCTTTCTAGGATTGGGTCTTAAGTGGTTCTGACCTTTTGAAGCCCTCGTAGGAGGCCTCCGGTGGGAGTGTACGTTGTGGGTGCATAGAGTGGATCCTTGCTCTTGTGCATGGCATAAACTGTTAGGTCCTTGTGTAGGTCCTTGACCTGTGTGGTCTAAAATCAGGGTACATTGTGTGGACCCTTGCTCTATGGAGAGCATAAACATCTGGTTAAGAGTGAACCAGCAGAACTCTGGGTTTGAGGTGAACCGAGCAAAACCTCGGGTTTGAGGTGAACTGCCTAGAAACCTCCATGTAAGGGTTGAAGGTGAACCTGATTTAAAACCTTAGGTTTGAGGTGAACCCTGGGAAATCTCCTTATTGAAATCCGGTACACTCAAGGGTTGAGTGCGACAGCCGGGAGTGGAGTAGACTTATCGTCAAACCACTATAAAATGACTATGTTTGTGATTGCTTTCTCTATGTGTGATTCATGACAATGCATTTATATTTATATATCTGATCACATCTCTCACACACACATAGTCACATCTAGTTGCATATTGCCATATCTTGATTAGTTTGTGATTGGATCCTTTACTTGGCTTGGAAGCTTGTAGAGTTACATTTGAGTAATCTTGAAAATTGCATACATGATAGGATTAGTGTGATAAGATTTTTAAATAACTCATAAATCCTTAAAAAGTCCTATTCACCCTCCTCTAGGACATATTGACATATTCAAACTTCTACTCAAGCTTTCTTCACCGCTATTTCACTGATTGCTTATGGATATGAGTAGTTATTTTTGGATATGTGTGCTGCTACTCAGGGGGAGTATATAAATAATGAGGTTGTACTTAATGACAACTGGTTCATGATTCATGATTCTTTAAAGCAGGTCGTAACTGGTTCTCTTATATAATTGGTGCATGATTCGTTATTGTGCATGTTGTGCATGTTGTGCTTCTCTTATCTTATTGGATTATTAGAGTATGTTTTGTCACAAATTTGACAAAGGGGGAGATTGTAAGTGCTTTGGTCTCATGCTCCTTTGATTGTCAAATTTTGTGGTGCCAAAACCTCTATCTGTGTCTTGTGTTTGTTTGTTGATATATATTTGATTAAGACACTGCATCACAATGGTTCAAGACATGTACGGTGCTTTGCTTCAAGAAATGCAAGGTTATGTACTTTGTCCTCTTCTGAAAGCATCAAGGTTTAGAGTTACATTGATAAGAAGAGTGCATTTTAAGACTCAAATACATTTCAAGACTCGAGTGCATTTCAAGACTCAAGAGTACATTTCAAGACTCAAAGTGTATTGATGAAGTTTAATTTCAAGCTTTCGAAGATCTCAAGATCAAACTATATTAAGTAGAGATCTCAAGCTTCATAAGGTTCAAAGATCAACCATCATCTGAAAGAATGAAGTTCAATGTTCATACTTCATGTCCCAGGTATGATAGACCTTAATTTGACCTTAGGGTAGGTCATTTTGCATACATAATTCAAGATGAATCTTTTTACATGCATTTGGTCTGTTCTAAGACTAGTCCTAGACCTTGTTCGACTAGTCCTAGACCTGGTTCGACCAGTCCGAGAAATTCCATGACCAATCCTAAGTTGTTGAAGATTTTCAAAATTTTATGGTTATTCTAAGATCATTCGTGGAGACTGTTAGATCGGTCGTAGGAATAGTCACGACTCGTCCTTCGACCAGTCTTGGTTCTTCGACTTAAACTCCAGCGACTAATCTTTGTGTCTTACGACTAGTCGTGGGTTGTTCACGACTAGCCGTTGAGTGCACTCGACCGGTCGTGGACTACCTTCGACTAGTCGTGGAGCTGTTTTTTGAGATCGAGCTTAAAAATTCAAAAATCAGTTCATCCTACGACCAGTCGTGATGGGCACACGACCAGTCATAGTCGCAATTTCTACAACTATAAATTGAGCACGAATTTCAGAGTTTTTCATTAATTAAATTGAGAAAATTCAAGCCTCCACTCTGAGATAAGTTAGTGTTCATTTTAAGATTCTCTGTGCTTATTTAATATTCTCTTTTACTAGCTTATTTATATTTGATTTTATTCCTATATTCCAATCCTATTTGAAAAAGAGGAATTGCTATGTTCCTTCTTCATTGGAATCAAAATCAAATAGAGTTACGCCCAATTTGGTTTAACTTAAAATCAATTAGAACCTAGAACCATTTCTTAAGTGAATATTGGACATTGAACATTGATTCGAACTTCTACTCTGATTGGTTCTACTGGGCTGTAACAAAAGGAGAAATCCAGGTATTTTACATTTATTGTAAATTTCCATCTTTTGGTTTTTGTTTGAGATTCGCCAAAAAAATCTCATTGTGTTGGTTATCTGAGGAGAGCCAGAAAACTCAAAAAGTGTGGGTTTTTAGATTGTGTAAGCCCAAGTTAAAAAAAAAACATAATTGTAAAGGTTTTAGGTGAACCTATGAAACCTATTTTCATAGTGAACGCTAATATCCCTTGTGTGAGGATATTAGAAGTGGAGTGACAAGCTGTGTGGCTGTTGTTTAACAGTTGGTGAACACACAGGCGAACCACTATATATCGATGTGTTTTGTGATTTGAATGTTCTTTTAATTTCTATATCTTTAATTATTCAGATTTGTGGAATGTATATGTGGATGTGAATGTTGTAATATTTACATTTCAAGCAAAGTGGGGAATGTTGTAATAGTTTAGAATTTAGTTCTTGCTATTTCCTTTATTTCCTTTATGTTCGAGTTTTGATATTCAATTTGTTCTAGTAAGGTTGTTCTGCCATAAACCCTTGGTTTTTATGGTGCAAAGGTTGTCCTTAGAACAATATTAGTATCCAGCTCTTTATTTAAGATTGCTTTGCATTTCTGTTCTTTGATTTATTTAAAGTGCAGTCTTTTATTTATTTATTTATAAGGCTATCTTATTTTAGGTTGAATTCTGCTGTTAATTTTTAATTTGGCATAGTCCTATTCATCCCCCCCCCCCCTCTAGGACATATAGCTTGGCCTTTTCATTAGGGTGGGCCGTACATGGCACCGTCTAGATGAACGATGCAAATATAACACATACATATAAGGTGGGTCCTACACAACATCGTCTAGCAACTGGACGGTGCAAATACAGTATACATCATGGTGGGGTCCATGTGGTGGCCCACTAGAGATTTGAATCTGTTTCAGATTGGATAGACAGTGTGGATTCACACCATTTGGATGGATGGTGTGGATACACACATGCCATCAAGGTGGGCCTGCCCGTTTAGTGAATGGACAGACGGCCAACATAAAACACATAAATCGTGGTTAGCCCCACAGCAGCACCGTCCGATGAAGGATGGTATGGATCCAAGATACAACGAGGTGGGGTCCCTACGGATCAAAGGTGAATTCCCACCGTCCAATTCAATGGACGGTGAGGATGGGAGATGGACCAGATGCATCTAGTGGGTCCCACGTGGGCCCACCAGCTATATATAATATAATATAATATATTATATTATATTTATATATACATATTATATATATATATATATACATAATATATGTAATTATTATTTAACTTAGAATCGTCTATTCCTTGGACGTTATCGGCGGACGGTCAGGATTTCACATAAAATGTGGTGGCCACAGAACTTTACTGATGTCAATCTAGCAACTGTAAAGATGGTGGATGGACGGTTTGGATTAAACTCATAAATCATGTGGGCCCCCACGGTATAGCATGGATGAAACACACTTCACGGTCAGCAACTGTATGTTGCTCGTCCAGCAGATGGACATCTAGATATAACACATGCCTCATGATCAAGGTGGGGTCCATGTAGGTGGATGGTCAGATGATTTTCACCATCCAACAGGCATGGATGAGATATATACATCATAGATGAGGTCCATCGTCAGATGGACGGTGTTGATAAAACCCATACATCATGGTTGGCCCTACCCAGCACGCCCAGATGGATGGCTGGATAGTGTGGATTTACTGATCAGGTGGGCCACATCATCTCCAAAAAAAAGGGAAAGAAAGAGAGAGAGAAAGAGATCGGTTATGGGAGGGGCCTCGCCACTATTGGCCCCTCTTTACATAAAGAACATACATCAAGATGGGTCCCACCACAAGTGGGCCCTTGAAACAAAATCATGTGGTTAAGAACACCCACCTTTAAAACCACTCCTCCTTCCACACTAGGGTGATCTAGCTCCAAGGATTAGAATCAATGGTTAAGATTAGATTTTAGAGGTTGGATGATAGGGTATGAAGCTTCAAGATGGGTAGAAAATGGAGGAAAGCTTGGACATTTCTCTCATGGAGTTTCTTGAGAGAATGACAGAGAGAGAGAGAGAGAGGTGATGGGAGAGAGGGATGGTGAGTGATGGATGAGTGTACTTGACATGTAAGAGAGAGTTGACTTTAGGGGAGGGGTGGTTGTATTTGAGGATAGGACATGATTGATTGATTTGTACTCAATTGATGGGACATTTCTTTTTGGTTTACAAATGCACTGCATTTTTCCTCGAACTGAATGCGGCCCCACATCTTCTGACCCAGGTATCACCTCAGCGTGCGAGACGTGGTGTCGGAACCGCTACAACGGCACGGTTGCTTGGGTACAAGTCTCAGGTTGAGCCGACTCTAGAATATGGGATACGACTCAGGGTCAGGCGCAACTACTGATTATGGATTGCGGGTTGTTGGAATTCGACCGGGAGGACCGCAGAGGCCTATGGAACAGCACGGGCTAGGATACGGGTCTTACACTACTGGTGCTAGATTTACACAATATCATTTACAATCTCCCCCTTTGTCAAATTTGTGACAAAGCTAAAAGAATCATGCACAATAAAGAATCATGCACCAGTTTTATAAGCATAATAAAGAATTATGCACCATATGAGTAACAAATGATCAACAGACACAACTCCCCCTCATTCCATTACTCCCCCTCAATCCAGGAGAGGTGATTTGCAGAACCTATAAAAAAATTTGCATACATACTATAGTTCATCTTCCACAATCACACATCTCTACGATTTCTCCCCCTTTTTGTTACAACATGACAAAGGAAAGATATATAAAGAAAAGAGAAGTAAAGGAAATAAGATAGGAAATAACATCACCATAATAATCAAAATATAAACGAAAGGCACAAAAGCATGTCCACATACTTAAAAAGTAAAAGTATGTCCAAGAAATATCCCAACACACAAATAGTAGAAAGTATTAATACATGTCTAGAATGAAATAGACATCTGATTAGATCTAGATGAAGGAGCAGGAATATAAGGAACTATCTGATGCAGTCCCTTATTAATGCGCCTAGGATATTTGTACATGTATTTGAATTGATTTTCTTAGGACACATGCATACCCTCTACCTTCTCCTCAAGGGATCACAAACGCTCATCAAAGTCAGAACGCTGAAAGTCTGGATGAGCCACATAATCTGACTCATTCTCATCATATAAGTCATCCATATTGACATCATCTAGAGGCAAAGCACCTCCTCTTCAGTTGCTTCAGCAGCTCCTCCAGCACCCACATCAATTTGGTCAGGGGCCAACATCAAATTCATCTTATTTATGTTCGAGTTATTGAAGGTAAGATGGTTAATGTGAGCTTCACCAATAAGCATAACCACAAGACTATGGGTGATTAAGACAGTCATAAGATAGGCAAATGGAATATCACTATGACTTGGATGAAGACGAAACTGAATCATGATATAACAGATAAGAGATGGAAGATATACAGATACACCTGTAACAATAGAGTGAAGGATGCGAGCCATGAAAGTAGTGAGCTCAGTCTTGTTACCAGACCTAGGATAGACATTAGAGATAAAAATACAATGGAGAATCCTGTATCTAGGTAACATAAATTTGGAACTGAGCTCATTCCCGTAATTTCATTCCGCATTCATGTTGCATAACACTTTAGTGAGCATTCTTTTCTCAGACTCAGAAGGTTTTGCTATAAGAGTAGAAATAAGAATTCTTTCATCATTAACTGGAAGATTCATCAATCCAGGTATTAAGTGATGGTCTACATCAATAGGATCTTCTCTGGTTGTAATTGTAAAAGTTAGATTCTTAGAAGAGAAGTCAGTTATGCAAGCAAACATGGCCTATGCAATGGAACAATATGCCAGACCGCCCTAATTTAAAATGTTATCCCATCCTACAGTTTGAAGGAGGGGAACGATGCTAAATGGTTCCAAGTGATTAGAGTTGACCGTCCGTTCAACAATCACATTGCGAAGATGTATATCTCGCACATACTCGGGGTCTTCTTCAGGTGACCGAAGATGGCGCACTGTGATTGGAGCGAAACGAGAAGAAGAGGGACCACGAGTGGGTCTCTTCTTATTTCGACCTTTCATGGTGTAACGCCCTGAAATTCAGGGGTCGAGTATGAACTCAACTCCCGAGTTCCAACGCATCACTTATGCAACATACACAATGATGGTTAAATGTTGTCTGAGTTAGCGCAATAAACATGAATGAGATTATACCAAAATAGTAATTCATACTCCAGTTCAATTGTATAAAGGCAAGTGGAAGACTGAAATTTTATATTCAAAATATGTAAAGTATCAAAATTTTGTGAACTTCAGAGTATGAGTACTAACTGAGTACCAATATACACGTATTGTTTCTAAGTCAAAAATCAAAATACAATCCTCGAAAGAGGCCCTGTAAATCCCGCGATGCAGCCGGCCTAAGCATAGCCGTCAGAGTACTGCATAAAGGAGAACTCCTCCTGATCCTCCTTAAAGTCGAGCTCCGGCTCCTGAACAGAGGCGCCATCTACACTGCTGACAGAGTCTGGTGGGTGTTGCAAACACCGTCCCGTAACGTGGGAGTGAGTAGCTAACTCGGTGGAACAATAAAGCATAGGTTAACATGTTATCAAATCAATCAAGCAAGAATGATAACGCAAAAGTACAAATCAAACATTTCTAATTACTCTTGTTAAGTGCAAAATGATATGACATGATGTCGTATGCCCTTGCCAAACCACCCTCAAGCGACATCATCTTACGTTCGCGAATGCTAATTCCCTCGGTGCGCCACATCTACAAAGCACATGCGGTGCGATGATGCTCATGATTACCAAGTTTTTATTAATCCATTTCAACCGGCGTATTGGGAAACTAAGGTACCTCCCTTGTATCATTCCCAAACATGATCCATTCTAGGGTCGTCAATCCTAGCTAATCTCATACGATATTATGGTTTGAGAAGCGTAGTGAAGGCATCGCAAATGGCTCGTGGCTCACCCGTCGTCGGCGCGATACGATCTCACCGTATGCGGCTCAATTGTCGGCCGTCGGCTCAAGTACATATCTCACCGTACTTGGCTTAATCACTAGCCGTCAGCTCAAGTACAGGTCTCACCGTACTCGGCTCAACTCATACTCTAGTTACTGTGAAAGACTCGTCGCCAATCACAGACACTTGGAGTATACTCGAAGATACTACGGAGGACTCGTCGCCCGTCAGCACGAGCACAGGTCTCACCGTAGTCGGCTCTCGCCGTAAGTACCGACAGCTCGAATATAGTGTCCCATACCACCATAATCGGCTCACGAGTTTGGTTGCGCAATGGTCACTACGGGGAGGCACATGACCCCAGCGTAGGCGACAAATCGACCACGGTGTCCCATACCACCATGCCCGGCTCATGCGTCTTAGCGGATCGAGGTACCATGGTTAACGGGATCGCCACTGGTAAGTTTGGTACCCTAGGTTCAAGCAGTAGCGACCAAACATGGTGAACATACATATACACATATCGGTTTGCTTGACGAGCCTGACTAGCTCGAGCGCACCACAAGTTGAGCGATATGGAGTGCAAAAGCACTCCGTGTGGCCAACCACTATCGCCAACCAAAGTACGACTCGGGTTCGCCAGACACGTCCGTTGTGGCGATATGAATCTCAGCCACAACCGCAAGTCTGGTACCGAATGTTTAGACTATAGGCATAGTCCCAAACTCAAACAATTCTCATCAATAGCATGTGGAGTAAAGCATGATAAACAAGCAATACAGCATATTAGCAGGCATGTTATAAAGCATAAAGTAAAGCATGAAGTAAAGCATGTTGTAAAGCACTATACACATAGGAATATGATTACATACACATCACAAGTGAGTGGTCATAGCGAACCACCGCGTGGAGGGGGGTCCTACATGTCTCTAAGGGAGTCGGAAATCCTATGTCAGCACCTCTCTAAGGCACTAACAATGAAACATTTATACACACAAAGCATGTACGCGAACACTTAGAATACACTATTCCAACATACACGACGTATGTTAGCAAATGCGTATTAGGGCGATTATTTCGCCAAGTGGTTATTTTATCCGCGCATGCCATATTCATACGACAAATAATCATGACAATTATATTTCCAAAATTTGTACATAAGCGGTATTTCTGGAATACGCAATTTCAACATACATAGTGTTTTCAAGTGAACATAGATCTCGGCGATTCCTTTCGCCAAGCTAGTATTTTATTCATATATTGTATAATCATATATTAAATAAATATGTCAAACATTATTCCAAAAGAAATACGTATACGGTATTTCTAACATACACAATTTCAACATACGTCGCATTTACAAGTGAACATGTATTTTGGCGATTCTTTTCGCCAAACTAGTATTTTATTCATATATTATATAATCATACATTAAATAAACATGTCAAACATTTATCCAAAAAAAATACGTATACAGTATTTCTACGTATACCTAGAATATGTGAAATTCCATATTTCACAACGTTAATCGAAACAGGAAAAGGAAAGCACTTTGTACATGTGCATTTGCAAGCAGATCATGAATCTACCATTATCTGACATTGAAAGCGTTGAAAACCGTAACTTATACACTTAAAGTCCTCACCTTTGCCTTTGGAAACGAAACGAATCAGCAAGGGTAGTAGAACTTCCGTCTACGGGAGATTTCTAGCCTAAAGAGCGGAATCGGTTAGTCGGTACACATCCCACATCGATCCCACTTCAAATCAGACCTAGGGTTAGGGTTTCTTACCTTCAAATGGGATGGATACCGCCGGGAAAGCGCCTAGAACAGGGCGGTGTAGGCCGTGTAACAGTCCAACGCAGTAGGAGGAAGATCGGCAACAAAACCCAAGCCTTTCTCTCTCTTTTCTCTCTCTCCCTCTAGGGTTTTCTCCAAAATTCGTATGGCTGTGAGAGGGGCTGTTCTAAGCCCCTTTTATAGCCAAAAACATTCCGAAATTAGACTTAGGTTCAAGGGGTACTGCTTATATAGGATATTCGTCGCTTTTCCAGCTCAAAAGGGAAGTTCTGGTGGCCCTCCTTGAACCAAACGTCAGACTTAAGCTCACCATCGATGGATCTACGTGGGATTACGTTTTTGACTCGATCGGATACCCAGATCGCACGTGGCGGACCACTTTCAGTTCGACGGTCAGTGGGCCACGATCAGAAATTCTAAGTACATGTAAATGTTCCTGAAATTTTTCTTAATCCGAGGGTGTAATTTGGTCTGATTCTGACGGTCAGGTTGCTTAATACTGACGCGTCAACGAATGATGCCAGATCACTATTCCAGATATTTATTTTGGCATGGGAATAGTGTTTTTCACACTCCCTCGCTCCGAATCGAAAAGAATGGCCATGGAACATCGGATGGAGCTGATTTTTGAGATGATTGTTAAGCCCAGTGGGGCGGTCCTAGTTCCTTAGCTTCGGGTTAATCGGACTCCCGATGTGCGATCTAGACCTAATACAAAGTTTCGTTTCATTCCCGAGAGCAGACGGGAAATGAGTTTGGTTCTAAACTTTAGGGTAACCTAGCGTCAATGATTCTGCAACTTTTGGGTCTTGCAGATTGTATTGAAAGCGATCCTAACAGATTTCATGGCTAATCGAGTTTAGTACTTAGTTAACTTTGTTAAATTTCTAAAGAATTTAATCCTACGTGATTTCTGGTCGAGGTGGTACTCGACCCAATGTACGGAAATTTTCAGGTCGTTACACATGGAAACAAGAAAGATAAAGAATACAAGCAATGCAAGAAAGGAAGAATGAGTTTTAAGGAAATCGGATTTTTAGCAAGAAAACCCAATAAACCACCATAAACCTTGAAATAAACTATACAAACAAGGAAATGGAAGTGCAAAGAACTTAAATCCACAAGGAAATTAAAAATGATGCACTAACCATAAAGGAATCGAAGGTGAGTTCGACCGGTCGTGGTAGGGCTGGTTGGAAAAATGAAACAAATGAAGAAAAAGTGCTTTTTGCACAATTAAAACCCCCAAACCCATGTAGCTCAACTGGTCGAGTACATACTTGACTGGTCATGCGACGACTGGTCGAGTGTGTACTTGATTGGTCATGCACCTCAAAAATTCTATAATTTTCACTATTTTTGAAAATTAAAAAATTTACAAGAATAAATAAAATAAAAACATGAAATATATTACAAATAAACACAAACATTTTAGTTCATATTGCACATACCCATATCCAATTTCAACTTAGCAAACCTGTTTCTGTCAAGCGATTTTGTAAATATGTTTGCAAGTTGATTTTCAGTCTGAATATAATTCACGGCAATAATCTTATCTTTTGCTAATTTATGAGTATAATGATATTTAACGCTAATATGCTTAGTTGTGAATGCTGAATTGGATTTTTAAAAAGGTTAATTGTGCTAGAATTGTCATAATATAATACCATAGAATCTTGTGCAAATCTGTAATCACTTAACATCCTCTTCATCCACACAAGCTGGGTGCATGCATTACTAACTGTAATATACTCAGTCTCAGCTGTGGAAACTGATACGGAACTCTGTTTCTTACTATGCCATGAAACTACATCCATCGCTGGTATACTTGCGGTCATCAATATTACTAGTCCAATCAACATTCGAACAACCGGCTAATTGAACATTAGTATCATGAGGATACCAAAGGCCGAGTTTAGCCGAACCTGCGACATATCTTAAAATGTGCTTTACAGCAATCGGGTGGGTCTCTTTAGGGTCTAATTAATATCTAATACAGATTCCTACGCTGAATGCAATATCAGGTTATCTCGTAGTTAAATATAATAAATTACCTATCATACTGCGATACAACTTATGATCTATACTTTTACCCGTTGAATCCTTAGAGAGTTTAAGTATCATACTCATAGGAGTATAGAAATTTTTACTGCTCTTAAATCTAAACTTTTTAACCAAGTTTAAAGAGTATTTGGTTTGAGAGATAAAGAACCTATTAGGAAGCTTTTTACTTGCAAACCTAAGAAATAGTTCAATTCTCCAACCATACTCATTTCAAATTTTGACTTCATTAAATCTATAAACTCAATAGTCATGTTAGAACAGGTAGATCATAGATAATGTCATCAACATAAATCTGTACTATTAGTATATGATCATTGTGTTTCTTTACAAAAAGTGTTTTATCAACACTTCCCATTATAAAGTTATGACTTAGTAAAAACCTAGTCAATTTCTCGTACCATGCCCTGGGAGCTTGTTTTTATCCATAGAGTGCCTTTTTCAGGTGATAAATATGATCAGTATGTTTAGGGTCTTCAAAACTAGTAGGTTGTTCTACATATACTTCTTCATGTAGATCACCATTCAAGAAAGCACTCTTAACATCCATTTGGTAAATTTTAAACTTTTTGTAACAAGCAATGGATATAAACAGTCTGATAGATTCAAGATGAGCTACTGGGGCAAAGGTTTCATCATAATCGATGCCTTCTATTTGAGTGCACCCTTATACAACTAGTCTAGCCTTATTTCTTATAATGTTGCCAAGTTCATTAGACTTACTTTTAAAGATCCATTTAGTTCTAATAATGTGTTTATCATTAAGGTCTAGGAACTAAGTACCATACATCATTTCTTACGAATTGATTAAGTTCATCTTGCATAGCTACTATCTAGTTTTCATCAGCAAGAGCTTCTTTTACATTCGCCGGCTTAATCTGGGATGTAAAGCACACATAATTACAAATGTTTTCTAGTTGTCTACGAGTGCGTATACCGATGAGAGGATTCTCAAGAATTTGATCAGTTGGATGGTCTTTAACTGACCGCAGTTCAGGGTCATTTTGACTAGATGAAGAATCTGGTTCATCAAATAAAGAGACTTCATCATCTTCTGAACTTGAGACAGGTATATTCAAGTGATCATTTATAACTACATTAATGGATTCTTCAATAACACTGGTCCTCTTGTTGAGAACACGATACGTTCGACTATTTAGCGCATATCCTAGGAAAATACCCTCATCACTCTTAATGTCAAAATTTTTTAGATTTTCCTGGTCACGTAAAATGTAGCACTTGCTGCCAAAAACTCGAAAGTATTTAACAGTATGCTTCTTATTTAACTATAGTTCATATGTAGTCTTATTTTTAGACTTTCAAGTATAAACACGGTTAGTGATATAACATGCTATGTTCATAGCTTCAGCCCAAAGATTTTTAGGAAGTTTCATACTATTTAGCATCACATTGGCCATTTCTTGAAGTACCCGATTTTTTTCTTTCAACAACAACATTCTGTTGAGGTGTCTTGGGTGCAGAATACTCATGCGATATTCTGTGATCGCTACAAAACTTCTCAAAACTGTTATTATCATATTTAAAACCATGATCACTATGGATTTTGGTGACATGTGATTCCTTCTCTGTTTGGATACGCTTGAGTACCCTTTTCACTTCATCGAGAGTCTCAAATTTCTCTCTCATAAAAATTACCCATGTATACCTAGTAAAATCATCTACTATGACCAGTATATATTTCTTGTTGCCTTGACTCTCCGTTCTAGTCTGTCTAATGAGATCCATGTAGAGAAGTTCAAGGGATTTGGATGTGGCATTGGAGTTCACTTTCTTGTGAGCACTCCTAGTCTGTTTTTCAATCTGGCATTCGCCACAAATTTTATCCAATTTCTTTAACTTGGGTAGACCTCTTATTACTTCACATTTGCTTAGTCTATAAAGATTACAGTAGTGTACATGTCCTAGGCATTTATGCCATAGTTCGGTCTCATCGGTTTGGACCATGTAACACGATAACTTAAACGAGCTTGAATCACTGACTATATAGCAGTTCTCAGATGTTCTGCGACTAGTTAATATCACATAACCATTCTCATTAGAAATTTCACACCATAGGTTGGTAAATTTTACACTATGTTTATTATCACAAATTTAAGAAATGCTTAAGAGATTATGCTTAAGGCCCTCTATAAACAACACATTGTCAAATGGAGGAAGATTAAAGAGTTAAACCGTACCTTGGCCAATAATCTTGCAGTTGCTAACATCACCAAATGTGACTGAGCCATCAGTCATATCTTTAAGATCGGTGAACAAATCTTTATCACTTGTCATGTGTCTAGAGCAACCATTGTCTAGGTACCACTTTGATTGACTCGAAGCCTTGAAAGTGGTGTGGGTAACCAAACAAGCAACCTTAGGAACCCATTTCATTACCGTTTTGGGTTTTGGAGTATAATTGGTCTTTCTATACTTATAGTTGTTGTATATTCTACCATTCGAGTTATATTTTAGAAGCTCCTTAAGTAGATCCACAATTTTCTCAGTTAAGGGGTTACGATTCTGATTTCTATAGTTGATATGGTTGTTTTTAGGTTTCATAGCCTGAAAAGCTTTAGGATTTTTAAAACTATTTTGATTCAGACTTTTCCCTTTTGAGTTAGAGGACTCCCCTTTAACAAATTTTGGAGGAGTGTTCTTATATTTAGGAGGTGTATACTAATCGCAGCTCAGACCAAATCTATCGCCACATTTCCTTGATCCGGTTAATAATTTTCCTAGTTTAGGATCACCCTGGGCATACCTCCAAGTATCCTTCATACTCAAGAGAGAAGAGACTTCTAGTTTCAGTTTTTCATTTTTAGATTTGAGGTTTTCAACTAGGGATGTTTTGAAATCTAAATAACACTTAGCTTTCTCAAAACAATCTGAAAGGTGCGATTTTTCTAAAACTAGATTATCAAAATTTTCTTTTAGTTTCAAAAACTTTTCTTTTTAAAGTTTTAATTTTATAGCTATCTTACAACTTTCCCTATATAGGGCATCATAGGCATCTTGTAAATCCTCATCATTTTCAAGATCACTTCTCAGATTTTCTTCACTAGTTGAATCACAACTGTCTGAGAAAGTGAATTTGGCTAGAGTCATTAAGGCTTTGACTTGATTAGTAGACTTAAGTTCAGAATTATCTGACTCAGAAGAGGCATCAAAGTAAGACGATTCATCCCATGTAGCCAACATGCCTTTCTTTTTTAAACTTGTCCCTCTTTGGACATTTGTTTGCCAGATGCTCGTATTCATGGCAGTTGAAACATTGGCCGTCTTTAATGGATTTTCAAGTTTTAGATCTAGTTCTTTTCTTTTCAGAAGGTTTTTAAAAATCTTATAAAACTTCTTAGCTAATAGTGTCATATCATTTTCAGAATTTTCAAATTCAGAATTACTAACATTTTCATGAGAAATATTTTTAGAAGACTTAAGGGCCATGGACTTACCTTTAGGAGCCTTAAAGTTTAACTCGTAGGTTTGTAAAGAACCAACCAGCTCTTCAACCCTCATATTATCCATATCACGAAGTTCCTGAATGGCAGTGACTTTTAAATTGAACCTATCAGGCAATGAGAACAATATCTTTACATAGACTTTGCTTTCTGGGATACTATCACCAAGACCCCACATATAGTTGACTATGTCATTTAACTTAGTATAGAAGTCCATGAAAGGTTCACTTTCTTCCATATGTATTTCCTCAAATCGAGTGGTGAGGATTTGAAGTTTAGATTTCTTGACAATATCGTACCCTCGTGTGTCATTTCTAGAATGTCCCAAGCTTGCTTTGCAGAATCATATGATATAATTATTTTGAATTCATCTGGTGATAGTGCGCAAGTAATTTCATTTAAAGCCTTTGCATTGGCACTACTAACATTTTTCTACAGTGTGGTCCAAGAAAAATAAGGTGCTACCTTCATAGATTTGGTTTCATCAGTGCCTAGAACTTTAGTGGTAGGAGGGGTCCATCTAGTCACTGTGGCTTGCCACAGGCTCTCATCTATGGATCTTAAAAAGATCCTCATTTTGGCTTTCCAATAGGCATAATTGGAGCCATTAAAAGGTGGAGGCCTAGTGATTGAGAGGTTATCAAAATTTGATATCTTATAAGCTCAGATCGGTTAGCTTACGAAATGAATCCAAATAAAAAGAAGTTATTAGGCTCTGATACCACTTGAAAAGGTCGAGCTATACGTCCTAAGGGGGGGGGGGGGGTGAATAGGACTATGCCAAATTAAAAAATAAATGCGGAATTGAAAGAACGATAGCACAATCAAATAATAAAGAAGCACAAGTAAATAGCAACCTCAAATGTACTAGTCTTGAGAGGTTGATACAAACTTAGTTCTAAGGACAACCTAACACCAAAAACCAAAGGCTTATAGAAGGACGACCTTACTAGAACATTTGTAAGTATAAAAATCCAAACGAATAAAGAACCAAAAGAAATAGCAAATAAAATAAACTAAGTTATTACAACATTTTCAAAAGTGCATTAAATAAATTACACCATTCACCAAAAATTCTTAAAATAGATTACAACATTCACACACATAAGCACATTCAATCATCCACCACACCACTAGGAATTAAAATGGTTCACTTGTGTGTACACCAACTGTTAGAAAACAGCCATATAACTACTCCACTCGTAATATTCACTCCCTTGGGATATTAGCATTCACTATGAAAAAGGTTTTTTAAGGTTCACCTTAAAACCTTCACAATTGTGTTTTTGATTGGGCTTACACAATTCCAAAAACCCCACACTTTGAGATTTCCTGGATTACCTTAGACAAACCAAGAAGAGATTTTTCTGGCACAACCTCAAAAACCAAAAAGAGATATACAAAACGTAAATATACTTATCTGGAAATTCTCCTTTAACGAAGCCCGGTAGAACTAATCCGATGTAGACGAAAATGTTAAATGTCTAGTCTCACAGATGAAAATGTTCTAGTTCTAAATGATTGTTTAATTAAATCAACTTGGGCTAGCTTAATTTGATTTTGATCTCAAGAAAGGGAAAATCACAAATCCCTTCTTAATGTAAGATTGGAATAAAGATCTCAAAATCAAATTACAAAATTTAATTAAAGAGAATATAAAATGGGCATAATATAGCTTAATAATATCACAAACTTATCTCTCAAAGTGGTGTCTTGATTTCGCTTTAATGAATGAATAAACTCTGAAATTTGTGCTTTATTTATAGGTGAAAATACTATTCACTCGACTGGTCTAAGGGTCGGTTCGACTGGTCGAAGGACCAACAAAATTTTAAATTTTCTAGCGCGATCAGATAAGGCCGTTACTCAATTGGTCGAGTGGCTTACTCGACTGGTTGAGTAGGACCAGAAAAGGTTGCTGGACTTTGAGTCTAGCCTGCACGACCAGTCGAGCACTGTTCACTCGACTAGTCAAGCAGTCTCCACGACAGGTCGAGTGTCCAACAGAAAATTTTAAAAATTAGCAACAAACCTTGGACTAGTTGAGAAAACTCTTAGACTGGTCGAGCTAGTACTTAGACTAGTCAAATAAGGTCTAAGACTAGTCAAGAAAATGACATATAAACATATGAAATGACCTACATAAAATATGTAATGAATATGACACAACCTAAGGTCAATCTAGGGTCATCCAAACCTGTTTGTGAGTAGGAACAAATGAAACACCATTCGCTTTCAAATCTTGATATCTTGTGAAACTTGAAGCTTGAGTTACGCTTGAGTTCTTGAGTCTTTAGCGAATAGGAGTTGAACTTCAAACTCGAACTTGAGTTCTTGAATTTTAGCTTGAAACCATGAACTTCAACACTCTTCACTTCAACTTAAAGATGTAGGCAAGTTTGATGAAGATTCAGAGAACTTTGAAATGTATGAACCTGATTACTTTAACTCAAAGCATGATACAAATACTAAATGGTTTGGCACAATAAAATTTGACAATATTACGGGTTCTAGATTTACACAAAAGTATTTACACAATAAGTGCATTATTATCACTTGGATATCAAGCATGGTGGTCAACTAGCATGTTTTGTCATCAGGCATATAAATATATAATATCATCATCATTACCATGAGGATCATTTTCACTTCATGATTAACATAAGAAATGTCATAAGTAAGAGAAATAATTACTCATCCATCGTTAATGCATGTGCCATAATTCATCATCCATTAAATCATATCTATTATTTTAACCAACAACTCATAATCATCATTATCACATTACCATACATGCATCATCATCTCACCTATCACTAGGTGCGTCCTACCTAGTGTGACTTCTACACTGGACTTGAACTACATGCAAGGCATGGGGTCGTATAGGTCAAGTGTGAGTCCTACTTGGTGAACCAATAAGCCAACCCAAGGACATAAATGTCCAACTACAACGCTTTCAATGGTGTGGATCTAGTTCCACAACAAGTGGGCACCATACATTCCACCAACTAGAAACAATGCACAATCTTGAACATAAAGGATAACATGCTAACATCTTTCATGTCATATATCATATTAGGCCTATTAGCCACATACACAACAAACTAAGAAAAAGCCTAATTATCAAGTTTATGCATTGTAAAATAGGTCTCTCTAAGCGTGGACCACTAGACTAGAGGTAGTATGAAAGACACGCTACCCTAGTAGGCAATGGGCCTGCCCAACAGGCTCAAGGAAGGTTACCATTGTGGGTTTCTCACTCCCCAACAATTTCTCTTAGTGTTAGGCCCCACTTGGGCCTTAGGATTGCATCATTTAAACGGGCTTAAGGCCACCCATGTCTTAAGAGAACATTTGGACAACAAGATTTGTCCACTAAATATTTTACAAGTTATACAACACTCATTTACAAAACATGCTAGGTGGACCTCATTACATGAAAGGTAAGTCCCATACAAGATAGCCCATACTAGATGACACACTTAAGGTTTTTAAGCCTAACAATATCTAAGAGTTATTTTTAGAGTTTAGATGCTACATTAGATGCTTTGGGAAGGTGATGGACCCTACCGACATGGCCCCACATAAATTCTATGTAAAATAAACTTTTGGCGCAGGGTTGGTTCTGGGTCGTTTTAGAGTCAGATTCATGATCACGTGGGACCTACATATGATGAAAGAAAATAACCACCTAGTAGTTCTATGTATGGGATTTACAAATTATAAGGCATGCCTCATTGGTTAGGTGAGTACAATTTACGGTGATGACCTAAACATGGGTACTTGGAGAAACTGTACAGGAAATATAGTGCAGAATTAGTTTTGACCCGATCTTGAGTACGTCCCATGATCACAGGGACCACCTTTTAGTGTCCCATTAGGTGCCTTTGGTTGTACTATATATGTACTTCAAAAATTATAATCTAGGATCAACTAGTTGTGCACATAAAATATTTGGTATAGGGCTAAACATAGGTATTTTAATTTTCTGTACAACCATGCCTGACCACATTTTGGGATCTACTCCCTGATCATGTGGGGTTTGATTTTGCCTGATTAAAATATTATTTATTTATTCATTGGTATAGGTTAAAGGTTTCAAGTGGTGGCCTACTCATATCTCTAGCGTGTGGTCTACTACAGAGGCCCAAAGTTGGTACAAAACACAAATAATCAGACAATTTTCAGAAATGGCGTTTGTCACAACTTATGGCCCAATTTTCAAACAGTTAGGGATCATTCTTAACAAAAAGATGGGACATCCCGGCTCACTTATATAAGGATTAAACATCCCCCAAAGTGGGACCCTTAAATACAAAGTGTGGGGCCCACTACAGGGTGTCAAAGAGGCCTACATGCAATACAGTCAAGTACTTAGAAAATTTCAACAAGCAGAAAGTGCAAAAGAAATGAAATAGATCCAATGGCAAGTGGGGCCCACGTGCTAGCAAACCATAGATAAGAGACACAAAAATATACATGTGTTTTCAGATTGGACGAACTAATAAAATGCATAAATCACAAGTGATTCCACACCCTAGTGGGTCAATAAGAGGATGAATGTTATGTACAACATATATCCAGCATAAACATCTAGTAGCATATGAAATATATTGATCAAATCTCTATGATCAGATTCTCTTTTGGAAAATCCAATCCAATGGATGGTTTAGTAATACATCATTTAGGTTGTATATAGGTTTCCAACCATATCGAGCCTTAGATCCATCTGGATCATACAAAATAATTTAAGATTTATCCTTACGAAAGTATCTATCGGTTCAGAAATTTTTAAATTTTATCATGAAAGAATCTGATCATAGGGACCATACATATGATTATTTACTATCTCAAGTAAGTCAATAATAAATATCCAATGCATCTGACCGTTGGAATCACGGATATCGACCATATAAGAATGGTCATAACTGACCCCCAAATATATCTTTCATATAAGGCCAAGATCTCAGCCGTCTAAACTCCGATTGAGACTTATTATATACCATTGGAAAGATGATTTGATTTTTTATGAATCTAACGGAACATATATTTTTAATACATTCATTAAAGGAATTAAAAATGGGTCTGTTTTAGGTAAATCGGAATCTTGGATTTACTGCTGGATAATAGCCAAGTAAAATTGATGTTACGGATGATTGAACCATTGGATGGCTAGGAAATTTGGTCTAGAGTTACTTCATAATGTGGTTAATATTATTTTCAAGTTTCAACTTTGATCTTGACATAATTGATTTTATACAAATTTTACAAGTTGCTGTCCAGATACAAAAACGAGATTATATGTGAAGGGTATGCATATAATGTTTATCGTGGTGGGTCATACTGATGTGTGCCACTTTGCTGACCACCATAGCCATAAATACATACATGTAAGAACTCCACACCAGTGGGGGCCACACATATCAAGAAAATAAAAAAAGGAAGAAAGTGGAGGATGAGGAGGGGAGGAGGGGTGTAGACTCACCTCAATGGATAGATGGTTGGATGATGATGTGTGGTTCACTCCCTTTAGGTTAGATGATGGGCCACACCTTGGCCCCACTCTCTCTCACTCTCTCTAAAAATCCCAGAATTTTTCTAAGTATAGGAAAAAAATAAGTGGAAGAGAGCTCCTACTCTTATAAAGGGAATTGGGGGTTGAGGTGGCAAGATGATGTGGCAAGTTTATGGGATCTTATTGGTGTTAAAAGTGAGGTCGAAGGTGATGTATGGTATGGGTAGTGGATGGATGAGGTAGATGGTGCTAAGCATGCATTGGCTAAGGTGGAAGAAATCTAGATATGCATTGACTAATGGATGGATAAGGGTTATGGGTTGTAGATGATGCATGGTAGATGATGAAGTAGAGTGTTGTAATTGATTGTTTGAAGTGATGTGGCACAAATTAAGACATGCATTGGATGCATGTATAGGATGAGGTGGACATGAGCTATGATTAATTTCTAAGGCATGGGAAAAGAGCTAATGATGAGTTTTGGGATAAAATCCAATTTTGTCTTATAGTACTTGTCTTATATGTGCTAGCTTCTTATTTTATCACACAGCAATTGTCTTATTTGTTGGTAATTTTCATGTTCTAAAAGTGGGCTTTAGGCCCACATAGGCTCAAGTGCAATGGGCCTAGCATAATAAAGGTTGCCAGTGTTACTGGATACATAATTTGGGCCTTACATTTGATGGGTCATATCTTACTAATGGAGCGTCAGATTGATGCGCGGTTTTCACCATTGCGATCGCAACAATGACATGGTTCACATGATAGAGGTCTTAAGATCATCAGGAATAAATCACTTAGGTGAGTTTTCTAGGTGCACCAGGGTGTAGTGTATGGTTTATCAATGGTGCGAGTTAGGACACGTATGCACACGAGCGATGTTGCAAAAGACCGGGATCCCATAGGCAGTAATGCCTTAATTTCTGCATCACAAATATTAGTGCCAAGCATATTTTCTCAATCAGCGAATAATTACATTATGCTCCTATTAGGGTCCTACTAGGATAATGAAATGCAATTTCTTTTCCTTATTCATTCACCTGTGCTAATAGAGCTCCCAATGAATTCTCAGCTGCAGAAATATAAAGAATGAGGGGTTTGCCTTTTTCCTTGGTTGCTAATACTAGAGGCTGTCTCAGTAATTCTTTAATTGAATTGAACACATTCTGACACGACTAGTCCCACACGAATTCTATTCCTTTCTTCATTAAATGGGAGAATGGCTAACACCTTCCGGCTATATTAGAGATAAAGTGTCGGACATATGTTAGTTTTCCCTGCAAGCTCTTTAATTCTTTCAACATTTTTGGTGGTGGCATGTTCTATATAACTTTGACTTTCCCTGGGTCAATTTTAGTCCCCCTATGTCTAATGATGAAACTAAGAAATTTTCATGACAAGACGACGAAAGCACATTTAGATGGATTTATCATTAGTTGTTTCCTTCTAAGATGGAAAAAGACTAAAGTTAAATGTTCGCGATGCTCTTCATGCTCGTTCGATCTGACCACCAAATCATCCACATATTTATGCATCATGCCTTGAAATATATTCTGCATTGCTCTCTGATATGTCGAGCCAGCATTCTTGAGGCTGAATGACATTACTTTGTAACAATAAATTCTGAGGGAGGTTCTGAAAGCCATAGCTTCTTCATCTTTTGAAGCCATTCTTATTTGATTATATCCGGCGTAGCCGTCCACGAAGGACATAATAACATATTTTGTCATGTTGTCGATTAACAACTTGTTATCGGCACCGGGAAGTCATCTTTTGGGCAGGCTTCATTTAGGTCTTTGAAGTCAACGCATACCTTGATTTGTGAACGTTTCTTTTTCATCGGGACAATATTTGATGTCCATTTAGGATATTTGACTTCTCTAATGAAACCGACCTTAATCAGTGTGTTTACTTCTTCCTCTATTAGAGGTATTAAATCTGGATGGAACCGTCTCTGAGCTTGCTTGATTAGCTTCTTATCTTTGGAGATGTTTAACCAATGCATCACTACTGAAGGTTCTAGACCCGACATTTCTACATATGTCCTGGCAAACACATCTTTGTTTTCTCTCAGGAGCCTGATATACTGATCGACTTCTTGTTCGGGAAGGCTAACACATATAAACATATTCCGTGGCTCTTCTTCTGTGCACAGATTTATCTCTAACAAACTGTGAATTGTCGGTTGCCCCCCGTCTTCTATTTCTTTCTGAGCTGTCTCTGGGTGTCTGATTATTTCAAAATTTATTTTTTCACTGACTGGTGAATCTGTCACAATCATATTTACTTGTGCTTGAGAAGATTCTTCCCCCAATCTACGGAATCTTTCTCGCTTTTCTTCATTTACTCTGATTGAAATCTAAATTTCTTTTCCATTGTTTAGTCCGGTTGGTTCACAGTCAAAGCCCATATTCTTCATAATCTTTTTATTGATGGAACTGTACCTCTTCAGATCTTCGGATGTTAATCTTTCACAGCCCATCTTATTATCACCTTTTTCTTCTGAATTTGCTTCTGATGGCACATAAAACTCATTAGGCTCGGGATTCTTTAAGTTAGATTTGACGTGAATTCTTTTTGGCATATCTGGGAACAGCCCATTCCTTTTAACATACGGCAACGACATTATATAATTTGACTTCAGAATTTCCTACTACTCAGGCGATAATAATGTTAATGGAAGTTGTCCTGGTTGTCTCAAGTGTTTTGACATGAAATAAAACTTCTTTTTCATGTTCACTTTCCCAGATAGCTCTATCTTTGTGATTTTATTCTCTATTATTTTCGTCTAATTGTTTCTTGCGGTCTTATTCTCATCAATTTTCTTTCCGTCTTCTATAGTGAATCCGTCATAATAACTGACATCAACGAAAAAGGACTACTTCTGTGTATGGTCTCGCATAGGTCATTATCTTATATTGTATCCCATCTTCGCAGTATTTGAAGCATTGGTGTAAGGTAGATGGTATGATGCCATATTGATGCATCCATAGCCTACCTAAGAGGAGGTTATGTGTTGTTACCGCATTGATAACATGATAAACAACATTTGTTGTTAACTCTCCAATTTCCAGTGTTAGTGTAATCTTCCCTAATGTGCATTGCCTGTCTTGGTTAAAGCCATGTATCATCATTCCACTAGGGCGTAGATGGGAGCGACTGTATCAGAGTTTGTTCAAAATTATTAACGGTAATAGATTTACTGCAGATCCATTACCAATCATTATTCGCTTGATTTGCTTGTTGCAAATGTGGCCACAATCATTAATAGTCTATCGTGCCATCTGTCATAAGTCAGATCATAATCGAAGAAAGAAACAATAGACAAGCAGCTGTTTTGTGCTTCTTGTTCTGTATTCTCCATCTCTACCAATAGTGCTTTTCTGACATCATCATCAGATAGGGCTTGAATTAGAGTCCACCTAAAATCTTCTAATAGTCACAAGGCATTATATGCACTTAATCGAGCTGGTATGCCTTTTAAATGATTTACCACATCATAAGTTATTTTTTCAACATTATTTATCTCTTCTTTTATGCTATCATCACACATCACGGGTCCCCTTATTTGCACTATTTCAGACTTTTGTCTCTGGAGAGGGCTTGTCACTCTCTTTCCTGAATGTAATGTAATCACTGCGGCTTTACCTGTTCATTCTGGAGAATCGTTGATACTCGTACTATAACTTTCTTTCTTTTTCAATGTCCTTTTTCTCATGCATAATTTCCCAAGCAGAAATCATGTTTGTCGCCACTTCTCTACTCATTTCTTTCTCTTTTCCTATTATAATCTCACCCATGTTTATCATCTTTTGTATTATGCATTTCTGTTCGAAACAGTTTTCTGTGGGATGTCTTAGCAGACGATGGTAATGACAATAATTTCTTTCTTTCATCTTTCTTGCCGCCTTAGGTCGCTTGAATGGAGGTAACTCTATTGTCCCCGTGCTCAGTAATTGATTCATCATGGGGATGAAATCCTCCTTTCGAATATAAATCCTTTATGAGAATCGAGAGGTCTGGGCCTCTTGTCGCCGATTCTTCCTTTGTAATGGTTTGATTCCTCTCTATTTTCTATTCTCCTTCTATCACGAGGAACATCATTCTTCTTTTCTCAATCAACGACGTTTGCTATCAGCCTATTATGCCCTCTTCTGCTTATTTCGTGATGGAATGCTAGCTTTTTCCTAGTCATTAGCTCTAACGTGTGGGCTTTTATAGCCAAATCACGGAAGGTTCTTATGTCAACCTTGTAAGTCCAAACATGATTCCTGTCTTCATGGAGTTCAAGGACATCTTTACCTGTTCCTTTTCTTCGGGTAACTGCCTGCATGAAACCCCCAGAGTTTTTCATTTGTCTATGAATTTTTTCATAGGCTCGCCTTCTCTCTGTCGCATAGAAGCTAATTTTGTAATACTAACATCATGATCTGATGAGAATAAGTTTAACATAAACACGTCTTGCATTTATTCCCAAGTTCGTATTGATTCCGGTGTTAGATTGGAATACCACCGAAATGCTTTTCCTATTAAAGAAGAGCCAAATAGTCATAAGCAGTAAGAGAAGTTACCCATCGTTGTAATAAAGTGCATAAGATGTTCTTCCATGGATCCGTCCCCATTAAATTTTTGGAAGTTTGGATGTTTGAAGTTGTCTGGGATTGGTATGTCTTCAACTTCTCTCGGATACAGCATTCTGTAACAGAATCTCTATGTATGCTCACATTTTCTGACTTTTTCTATAACCACTTGTCGTTGAAATTGCAGTAATGAGCTGTAATGCATCTAAGTATGGAATGTGGCAGAGCTTATATAATGCAGACTAAGTCCTAGATGGAGGGTGGTTAGGACTAATTAAAAATTGTGCCAATTTAAAATTCTGATTGCCTAAAATAAACTAATTTGCAATTAAACTAAGCAAGGCAATATAATTCTAAAGGCTTCCAAGCCAATAAGGGGTCCAATCACTTAGGCTACACTAGATATGTAAGTTAAGTAACTAGCCTATATAAGATAGTGTATATGAGTGTGTGGGATGTGATTCCAGTTAATCCTAAACATTCATCTAATCATGCATCATATTTAAACATCCAAGATACATAAACTTAATTAAATAAATATACAAATAACAATCCCAAACATGATCATATATAGTGGTTCGGCTACATGCCTACTCCACTCCCGGTGGAAGCACTCAACCCATGAGTGTACCGGATTTCACTATTGGAGGTTTCAAATTTGGTTCACCTCAAACCTTTATAGCCCTTCATAAGGACTCAAATTTATGCTCTTCGTAAGAGCAAATGTCCTACACCTAGAAACCACATTTAGGCCACTGGCCAAGGTTCTAATCCCAAACCTAAGATTTATGCTCTTCATAAGAGGAAGGGTCCTAATCCCGAACCCAACAATTTAGGCCACATAGGCCAAGGTCCTAATCCTGAACCTAAGATTTATGGTCTACTCAAGAGCAAGGGTCCTACTCCTAAACCCAACAATTTAGGCCACATAGGCCATGGTCCTAATCCCCAACCTTCGTTTGGGCCCACCGACTAAGGTCCTAATCCCGAACCTTCATTTAGGCCCACCAGCCAAGGTCCTAATCCCGAACCTTCGTTTAGGCCCACTGGCCAAGGTCCTAATCCCAAACCTTCATTTAGGCCCACCGGCCAAGGTCCCACACAGGGCACCTACGTTTAGGCACACAAGCTAAGGTCTCACACTAGGCACCTAATCGAGTTTATGGATAATAAACTCTTAGCCTCAATCCTTCACAAGGAAGGAGGCTAACCTTTGTACTCCTAACAATGACACTTACTTGTCAGATTGAGTCCCTTTTTGTAGCTCCTCTTGGGTTGCTTGGGCTCCGCTCTCCTGTGCTTCAATTAGCTCCTTGATGCTTCCTTGATCATGTTGCCATTGCTTCTCCAAGGCTTCAGTTCCACGATCAATCTCCTTGCATTTGATTCATCTTTAAGATGACCAAGGTGATGGGAGTGGGTTGAATCTCTTACAACTAACAGGAAGTTGTTTATCATAGGTAATTCAACCGATGGACACTCTAGAGTATCATAGAGACTATAAATATACCTATAAGGTTGGTCTCAATACTTTAGAGAATGCATGAGATCATGTTCTTCCTTAGTAGAAGCATGGAATGCTTGTTGAGTGATGAATCACAAGGACAAGGACATGAATCTCAATGGAAAAGAGTTCTAGGCTATAGATTAGGCTTAGGATGCACTAGAGTCTTTAAAATGCCTTAATCCATCATTTTTGTAAGTTTCTACGAGCTGCTTTTATAAAGGAAAAGTTCCAATTGATAGAAAATGGCTAGTTCTCGATGTTACCGAAGATACCTTCGGTATCACCAAATTATATTTTGGTGGTACCGAATTATATCTTGAAGTTGTTGGACAAAAATAGCCACTTTCAGTGGCAACTTCGGTGGCACATTCTGCTAGTAAATAGCTTCGGTGGCACATTCTGCTACCTAAACAGCTTCAGTGGCGCATTTTGCTACCTAAATTGGACAGATTTTCCTGTTTAAGTTCTTTATCCTTTAAATCTTCAACAACTTCATTCTTCCTTGAGCTAACTCTAGAATGATGAAAAATATGAACTTAGAATAGCTTGAATAGATGATCTAAGTGGATTTTCCTATTTAGATCCAAATCAATTAGAGGTTAATGAGTTGTTTTGGGACTAGGGTTACGATCACCAAGGCCACTTGTTTACCTGTTCTTGCCACCTTGATGCTTCTGCTCCGCTGTGTCTTCGGTCTTCACATTCCAAGGGCTCAATCAACTTTACAACATAATGACTCACGTGATTGACAAACCAGGGTGCAAAAATGAGTGCACTAACAGTCGTACTTCTTCTTAAGTTATTACTCTCATTGTAGGGGCGGGCCCATGTGATCCTGTTCTTAGTGGTTATGATCCTTCGGTTGTTCATGTCCGTTCATAGCAGCCATCATGGGTGGGGCTATGACTTGAGCCACATTGTGAGTAAGAGTAGCCAAAGCTTCTCGAAGACTCCAACATTCTTTCATCAGAATTCTTTGAGTTTGTGCCATCTCGGCTATTCACTCATCGACAGTCGGTGGCAGACCTAACTTGTTCTTGCCACGTATACGGCAGCTTCTCCACTCCTTGATAAAGTTGTTGCTGGAGTGGGATAAGAGTGCATCGGGGTGATAGGGCTTGATAAGAGAGGAGTCCCATTGGGTCCTTTTACGCTTCCATAATATTCATTTGATTTTGATATGGTTTGGTGGGATCCTATTTGCAAAAATATGGAGGTTGACGAATTCTCTACAGGCGACTTGCCCTTTTCTTTTCTTGTCCATTTGACATTCGTGGTAGGTAATGTTGAGAAGTCTTGAGAGGATGTTAAGGAACAAGGAGATTTTCCTGGATATAGCGTCGATGGAGCTAGTGCAGGATTTTTTCTGGCTGCATTTCTTGTCATCGACCCTCTGATTTCTCTTTATGGAATTGATCTCACTGTCGCGGTAGTTTAGGTTTTGGATCTTCGATGGGATACGATAATCCATTCATTACTATTTTTCTGTGCCAATGGAGAAACAGCTATGACTCCAGTAGTGGCTTGAGGTTTGTTGTTTTTAGCTAACATGAACCATTTCTTTTAGCTTGGGGACTAGTTTTCTTCATATTCTACCACAAATCCAGTTGGCGTCAAGTAGAAGACCGTATTGCTTGTAATTACTACCGTTGATTGTAACTTGAGAGTATGTATCATATTGTAGTCGCGTATCTGTTAGATAACATAGAACAACACCAATTAACGTTTAGATAAAGGAATACTTTATCTTGAATATGAAGGGGAGGATGTTCCCATTGAGAGTTGCCATTTTGGCGTCTATATGATGCCAAACAATGATGAAATTTTCTAAACATTTTCTAAGTTAATATTGAATAAGATAGATATGTCCCTAGTAGAGTCGCCATTTTATTTCAGTAAGAAATGAAAAGCATTTGATTCGGGGAATATCTTATTCAATAATAATAAAGAAACATAAAGATAGAATAATCATCATAATATATTTCATTTATTCCGAATTCGTTTACATCCTCTTTATCCCTTGATTTTAAGATAAAGTATAAATAACAAAAATACAAGAATTGAATAAATTTGGATATCAATTTCAGCAGCATTTCGAATCGTGATATGATCTTCTGATCGCATAAGTCGTTGTGTAGAAATGGTATTATTTTAATTGGTCTTGCGGACTTGAATAACTTTGGTTTCATGGCATAAATTGAACCCTTCTTGATGTCTTCAAGATGAAATTCATCATCAAAATTTACTGTCCATGTAATAGACCTATTGCGTGGATAACAGATTGATATTCTTCTCTGGTTGCGTGAGTTACCCATTGCGCGCAGTGCAACAGGTACTCTGTGTACCTTGGGGAATCTTGAGAAGTCTTCTCCCTCACGCTCTCCGAAAACCTCTTAATCGATGCAAATGAAGAAGATGATAGGGTATTTATAGCCTCCCGCATGTGCGAGCCCTTCTATCTGCGCAATAAACAAGCACAATGTATCATTGCGTGAACATGTCCATTGCGCATCCATTGGTATTGCACTTAGACTTTCATTGCACGTCGTGGAATGGATCCTCCAATACTTATGTTGTGTACCACGCAATAAACAACTATGGATCTTTGATTTTCCTATTTTTCTTAATTTTTATGCTCCAACAGTGACAAGCCTTCTCATAGACAAGTCTAAAGGGAGACATTTCAATGGGGGTCTTGTGAGCTGTACGGTAAGCCCATAAAGCATCAAACAGTCTGATTGACCAATCTTTGTGATCGGGGTTAACTATTTTTTTAGAACTTGTTTGATTTCCCTATTGAAAATTTCAGCTTGACTGCTTGTCTGTGGGTGATAGGGGGTACTGACTTTGTGAGAGATGCCATATTTCTTCATTAAGTTCTCGAATGCCCTATTGCAAAAGTATGAATCTCCATCACTTATGATGACTCAAGGTGTTTTGAACCGGGAAAAGATGTTTTCTTTTAAGAATCGAATGACCATTTGATGATCCTTCTTCTGGCACAGGATCGCCTCAACCCACTTTGTAACATAGTCTACTGTTAACGAGATGTAATTGTTTCCTAAGGATTGGGGGAATGGTCCCATGAAATCAATGCCATAACAATCGAATGCTTTAATAATTAGAATGGGGTTCAATGGTATCATGTTTCGACAGGACAATCCTCTTAAAATTTGACAACGCTTACAAGCTTTGCAAAACTTATGAGTATCTTTACACATAGTGGGCCAATAAAAGCTGCAATGTAAAATTTTGGCCGTGGTCTTTTTTACAGAAAAGTGACCACCACAGGCCTGAGAGTGATAAAAGGATTGCTCTTTGATGTTCATTGTCAGGCACACATCTCCTTAGAATTTGGTCTGACCAATATTTGAATAGGTATAGATCATCCCAGATAAATTTATGTACCTCAATGTAGAATTTTTTTTCTTATCTTGCGCAGTCCAATGTATTGGCGTGGAACCTGTGGCAAGATAATTCACAATATTAGCGAACCAAGGTAATTGGAAAAGTTTAAACAATTGTTCATCAGAGAACATATCATTTATGGGTGTTGGCTCGATGAAATTGGGGAGGTCAAGTCATGAGAGATGGTTAGCTACTACATTCTCTACTCTCTTTTTTTTCTTTTTTTTTGAAATCTCGTATTTCAATGTCAAATTCTTGGAGTAGGAGGATTCATCTTATGAAACAGGGCTTGACATTCTTTTTAGAAAGATTTTACTTCAGCGTCGCGTGATTGGTGTAGATAATGATCTTGGATCCAATTAAGTAGGACCTAAATTTGTCAAAAACGAACACTACGGCTAAGAGTTCCTTTTCCATAGTAGAGTAGTTCACTTGGGCAAAATTTAGAGTTCTACTCACATAATGAATCATGTAGGGCTTCTTCTCATTTCTCTGGCCCAATACTACCCCAATAGCATAGTCAGATGCATCACACATGATTTCAAATGGAGCATTCCAATCGTATGGTTTCATGATTGGAGAGGTAGTCAACATGCCTTTGAGCTTAGAAAAAACTCTCTAACATTCTTCACTCCACTTGAATGGGATGTCCTTTTGAAGAAGATTACATAAAGGACCAGAGAGGTAACTAAAGTCCTTTATAAATCTTCTATAAAATCATACATGTCCTAAAAAGGATTGTATATCATGTATATTCTTGGGTGGAGGTAGGTTAGAAATCAAGTCAATTTTACCCTTGTCTACCTCAATTCCCTTGGACGAAATTATGTGTCCAAGAACTATTCCATTAAGAACCATAAAATGACATTTTCCCCAGTTCAGAACCAAATTCTTCTCCTCACATCTCTTCATCACACATTTAAGATTTTCCAGACACTTGTTGAAGGATGGACAAAAGACAAAAAAGTCTTCCATGAACACCTTTAAATATTGCCCCACCATGTCTAAAAATATACTCAACATGCATCGCTGAAAAGTAACGGAGGCATTACATAGTCTGAATGACATTATTCGATAAGCAAAGGTGTCAAAGGACATGTGAACATTGTCTTCTCTTGATTTTCGAGGGCTATCTCAATTTAGTTGTAGCCCGAATACCCATCGAGGAAGCAGTAGTAAGAGTGACTAGATAGCCTTTTCAAAATTTGATCAATGAAGGGCAAAGGAAGGTGGTCCTTCCTCGTGACAGTATTCAACTTCCTGTAGTCAATGCACATTCTCCAACCAATAGTTACTTTAGTTGGTATGAGTTTATTATCGGCATTGGCTACGATGGTGATTCCGGACTTCTTGAGAACCACTTAAGTTGGACTCACCCATTAACTGTCAGATATAGGGTATATGATACCCACATCTAATAAGTTAAGTACCTCAGTCTTAACCACTTTTTGTTTTTATATTTGGATTTAACCGACATTGTGGTTGTCGAGAGGTCTTCGCATTGTCCTCGAGGTGAAGGCGGTGAGTACAAATCAAATGGTCAATTCCCTTCAGGTCCGTAATTGACCATCTAAGGGATCCTTTATGCTCTTTGAGAGTAGTAATAAGCACTCTCTTACTCTTTCTCAAGGTGGGAAGAAATCACCACTGGGTATGTTTCATCTTGACCTAAATAAACGTATTTAAGATCGGTGGGTAAAGGTTTTAGGTCAATTTTTGGTGCCTTGAGACTAGATGGTAGAGAAATTGTATCAGTTTGGGGAAATCTCTCAAATTGTGGTCTCCACTAGTTAATTTTAAGTACTGGCATCGCATTAAGCAAGGCATCCATCTCCCTAATCATGTCATCATCTAATTTAGGGGAGTGGGCCAAACACGTCTCTAGAGGGTCATAGTATTTATTTAAAAGTGCTCTATCTTCCACAAATTAATCGATTATGTTAATGTTGTGGGTATCGTCAACATCCTTTGATTGTTTGCTCATATTAAATAAAATATTAAGCTCCGATGTCATGTTCCTAAAAGATAAATTCATCACTCCATTTCTACAATTTATGATGGTATTTGATGTAGCTAGGAATAGGTGACCAAGAATGATAGGAATTTGAGTGCCCACGTCCATGATAGATTGAGTATCCAAAATGATAAAATCCACTGGATAGTAGAATTTATTGACTTGGACCAACACGTCCTCTATAATCCCTTTCGGTACACGAACTGAATGATCAGCAAGTTGTAGTGTGGTCTGGGTGCATTTTAATTCACCTAAACTCAACTGTTCGTAGATGGAGTAAGGGATCAAATTAACACTTCCCCCCAAGTTAAGGAGTACATGTTCAATCCGGTGATTCCCAATTACACAAGTGATGGTTGGGCTACCGGGATCCTTGTATTTTTGTGGCATATCTTGCTTAAGGATGGCACTCACTTTTTCTGTCAAAAAGATTTTCTTTTGTATATTTTGCCACCTTTTGTTAGTGCACGGATCTTTTAAGAACTTAACATATGAAGGGATTTTTTTAACGACATCCAATAGAGGGATATTGACTTCCACCTATTTAAGCACCTCCAAAATATCCTCCTGGGAATTAGACAGAGACTTTGGTGCAATCAAACGTTGGGGGAATGGCATAATTGGCATATTTTGGGAGTCTGGTTCTATCTAAGGTGGGATGTTGCTAAGTCCATCATCCTTCTTAGATTCTTCCGAGTCTTTAGGCTTCTCAGCCCTCGTCGGGATGATTTTATCAATTTCCTTTCTACTTCTAAGAGTGGTGATGGATTTGGCTTGTTCTACATGTTGATTGGAAGAGTTAGCTTCACTGATTTCACATTGTGGCTTCAGATTTGGGAGAGGTTGGGTCAGAAAAGTCCATTTCTGCCCAATTACTAAGTGTGAGTCAATCCTTTTTATGGCCTTAGTAAGGTCTTGGAATGCTTGTAATGTGCCTTGATTGAAGAACTCTTAGCTTTGGATGTGTTTTAGAACTAGATCCTTTCGAGGTTTCCTTTTGTAACACTTCGAACTTTTCAATACTCGAGTATTGAAAGTTCTCGAGTGTTACCATGAAATTTAATTTAGTAAATATATGTGTATGTTACTAATTTAGCCTATCGTAACCTTATATCTATCCTCTAAACTGAATTTGACTATTGAGAATAATCTTCATCCATAAATCAAGTCATCTGACTGTTGATTTTTAGGACAAGATCATCATATATCCAAGTATTCTCACTTGTTCATAATAACCAACCATTCAATCAACTATTCACTGCTAGGTAAAGATATCTCACCGCTAGGACAAGTCATCCAACTATTGATTTTTGGACCACCAGATTATGGTAAACTAACTACCCGATTTCTACATCCGCTTGTACACGTATCGAATCGAGATGTTAATCTGTTCATCTTGTTCACCATCTATGATATATTTAACCCACCATCAAGACTATAATTTGAGGAACTTACACATGTGAACAAGTCACTTGAATCTAACGGTATACATGTTCTACCTCTTGATCACTCTAAAAATGTACTTGTGTTAATCCGTTTACAAAACTGACTGTACACCCACTTACATACATGATCAGAGTACTAACCATCAAAAATTTCTATTTTTAACCTGTCATCTGGCCATTCATCATACTTAGATCTACCAAACGGGCTACCTAAATATTAGAATAAACTACTTAGTTCAAAGATTGTAAGGTATATGCCACAACTACCAGCTGACTTCTCTATTAGATATATGAAAGCGTTGATTTAGACCTTGGGGCGGTATAGCCCGTTAAAAAGGCATCTTGGTCATCTATAAGTGATCAAGGCCCAAAATGGGGTGATGGAAAGAGAATAAAAAATAAAAAAAAATATTTGTCAAATTTCAATGATTTGGATGGTGTAGTCTGATGTTACGAATGGTGGAAGTTAGAGAAATAAAAGATGGAAAAATTGTAAATACTTAATGCCATTAACTTATATCCTTGAATTCTAGATCACATAGTTCTCATAATCCGTTTAATGTGAAATTTTATACTATGCCTATTTATCGTAAATTAACCATATATATTGAATTTCAGTAATTAGATCATTGTAAAAGTGTCCCAATTAATAAATCAACCCCTTAACCATTGATTTTGGTGTCCATCGAGTGAGGAAAGCTCGTGGGAAGTTGTAGTAGGATATTTCCCTCTATATGAATGACTTGAATTGCCCATCATATGGACCCAGTGTAAAATATGAGGACCCAACCTTGGTAAGCGTTTCCTTAGGCATGAAGTAAGCCGGTTGAGGCTTACCAACTCTTCCTAAATCTATAGCTTTCGATTGACCCACATTACACCGTCAATCGTAACTTAAATTTAGATTACACTTTGACTTCATATGACTACAATATCATACAAAATTTAGACCACAATCTATGATCCTACACCATTGAATGATAGCCGCCTTGACTCCAATTCCTTCCTTTTAGTGCAAAAGGTGAAATTTCATATTTAAGCCTTTTCCACCATTGATCAACCATGAAATTTTGTCCAACCATTTTCCTATCTTGACTACACATTTTTCCCAAAATTGGGCCCTAATCATTAAATGTGGATCGTTAATTGAAATCAAGTTCATTTTGGCACACGTTAGGAGAATTTTCAAGATATGCCAATCTAAATTTCAGATCACCAAGAAAATCATAGACCTTGATTCTATTCGATGACCCCGACATAATGAATGAATTAGATTTAAAGAAAGATCGCTAGAAAATGTCAAATTGGAGAAACCCAATCCCAGTGGGATGTGAAACACACCCCCTCTCACTCGCCTACTACTCCTTTATAAAAGAGGTGTGCATCCTTGTACACTCACACACCACCTCCCAACGTCCAAGGAGGAGAGAGAGAGAGAGAGAGTGAAAGAGAGAGAGAGAGAGAGAGAGAAAGAGAGAGAAGAAAGAGAAGCCTAGACGCTTATCATCCTCTTCCTTCTCTACACGTGTGGTGTTTCCCTCTTAGTCAAGTGATGTCATGATTCATGTATAAGCTTTCTTACATCGAGATCTACCTAGGGTTTAGATCTAAGGTTAAGGTAATGGATTTCTTTAACCTTACACTAATTTGAGTTGATATGATTTATCTTGTTTTTGCATAGTTTCATATTACTGTGATTTTTCATGTAATTGATTGATGGATCGTTATAAATTATTTATCTTTTTTGAAAATTATGGTTAAGGTATGATTTTAATTATACGTGATTTTTATGAATTTATATGGGATGATGGAAATAAGCCTTGCCCTTTGCCAATCTTGAGAGCGACGCATGTTTCCACTCTATATTGAGTTGACCTTTGTTCCTCTCCCCTTATTCTTTTTGAGTTAGTCTATTTGTTACTCTTCTCTTTTATTGAAATAGCTTAATGTTACTTTTCTCCTTTACTGGGTTAGCCTTGTGCTACCTCTATGGCTTGGGCATGTGTATTGAAATTCCAAACCTCTCATGGTTTGACTTATTTCTCTATTGATGCAAGTGATGTGCTATAAGCCTCATATATAATGGTTCATATATATTATCGTGGATGTAATGCGTTTCAGGTAGCGCCCCCCTTGGTCGACATGTAATTTCATGGGTTGGGTAGTGGTGTACAAATGATGTAAGTAAACTGTCATGCGTGTTACATCACTTTTCAGGATTGGATGTCACAAATAGTGACTCCATGAACAAATCATGTCACGTAAATCTTTCAATCGCGTTGTTGTATCGCCTTGAGATATTCACATAAATCCATGTTAACGTTGGACACGTCGATAAATCTCCGTAGTATGGGATGCACGGTGAGCCAGGTTTTCTATGAACTATATTCCACATTGGGATGCTAGGCACGCATTCATATAGATTGATTACGCATACCGATACCACTCGTAGTGGTGGACTACGAAACGTATCAGAACCCTCACATTATTCTTATGAATCTCTTGAATTATTGTCAATATTAAAGGATAACCATCACTATGAGTAGAGCATTGACCCTCTCTAACCATATAGATATTACAGGTGAATTACATGTTGATGATACGACCGATAATTATTATATGGAAGATTCTTTCGAAAAGAAAAGAAGAAGGATGGCATCACGAATTGTTTTATTTATTTTCCACTACAAACTTTGATAATGTAATAAGCTCCCATTGAGAAGGCATAAAAGAATTCTAATGGAATAATAAATATTGTCGATTTTATTCTCGTTAATGGTTACCTCTATAAATGTAACTAGATGTGATTTATCTTTTAAAAAAATAAGGTGTGATTTTGAAGCATCTAATTTTTACATTATTAACACCCGAAATTCTCGGGCACAAGTATGTCCTTAGGCCGCGAAAATTTGAGATGTTACATCTTTGATTTAAGAGTTGAGAAGGACCTCTTGAGGGGTAGCTATTTGTCCGTTCCTCCAACTAAAATTCAGATGGTTCCTCCAATTAGGATTGCATGTATTTGAGGTAGGCCCACTGAATAGTCGTTGGTAGTTGTTTACGGCATTTGATTTCTCGATTAATAGCTCTTGAAAAGCGAGAATTGTGGGACAATCATGCGTTACATGTATGTTGCTAGCACAAGATCCACACCCTTCACCGGCTTTAGCACACCGTGTTGGTCCATGACTTCAAGCTTGAAGTAGATTTGATCTCTAGGTGGACCACATGATTGGTTAATACGTGAAATGATGTTCATTGTTGAAATAAATTTGTGGTCCGTTAACATGCATTTGGCAGTAATATTTACATATTTGCCATTTTTTTCTCAACTGGCTTCCAACGTCTGTTAAGTCTGAATGCACTGTCCGATCACCTTGAAATTGGGTGGGCATTCCTTGTTTTTCGTACTCCTTCCATTGGAAAAGTTTGGCCCCCATCTCCCAAGGATGTCCAAGATGCTCTTTTAAATGGCTAACACACTCCGTGGTTCAGAATCGTGGTTGTACACATCTAGTTGAAACATTACCCGGTGGTTTGGACATATAACTTAAGATTTTCATAAGGACTGAATTATCCTAATATTCGGATGGTTCGTTTGGGGGATTCAAATATGATGGACAGTCAGATGACATGCTAAAAATAGGAAGACTTGATGGTTAGTACTCTAACCATGTATATAGGTGTATGTACGATCAGTTTTGTAAACAGATGAATAGAAGTGAGTTTTTGAAGTGATCAAGAGATCGGACATGTATAACATTTAGATTGGAGTGACTTGTTCACATGTGTGAGTTCCTCAGATTGTAGTTCTAATGGTGGGTTAAGTGTATTCATAGGTGGTGAACAAGATGAACGGATCATAATCTTAATTTGATGTGTACGAGCGGATGTAAAAGTCAAGTAGTTGGTTTACTATGATTGGGTGGTCCAAAATCAAAGTGGACGGTTAGATGTCTTTATCTATCAGTGAATAGTTAACTGAACTGTTGGTTATGAAGGACAAGTGAGAATACTTAGATATTTGATGGTCCCCTCTTGAAAATCAACGGTTGGATGACTTGATCTACGAATGAAGATTATTACCAATGGTCAAATTCAGGTTATAAAATAGATGTAAGGTTAGGATAGGCTAAATTGGTGACATACATATGTATATATTAAATTAAATTCTATGGTAACACTCGAGAACTTTCAATACTTGAGTATTGAAAAGTTCAGGTTGTTACAATAGGGCTTATGCATGGTTAACCTTCATGGGCTCACACTGCTGCTATAAATGATAAATCACCTTTGTAAATAATATAGGGCTTATGCGTGGTTGACCTTCATGGGCTCACGCCGCTTATGTAAATGATAAATTGCCTTCGCTGATCACGTGGTTAGCCTTTATGGGCTCACACCGCTGCCGTAAATGATAAATTAATATTGCTGATAATATGGAGCTTACGTGTGGTTGACCTTCATGGGCTCACACCGCTGCCGTAAATGATAATCGATATCACTGATAATATAGGGCTTACGCATGGTTGGCCTTCATGGGCTCACACAGCTGCCGTAAATGATATGGAGAGAATTGATGACACAGTCATTTTAGTGGTGATTGGTGGTGATAATATTAATTCAACGATAATATCAGTTCGGCATAATATCGATTCAGTGATAATATCAATTCGGTGATAATATCGATTCGGCGATTATATCAATTCGGCGATAATATCGGTTTGGTGATAGTATCAATTTGACGATAATATCAGTTCAGTGATAATTAACAATAACATTCCATAATTGATTATAATCTTGAATTGATGATAATGGTGATAATCGATGATGTCTCAATAATCAGCGATGATTTGCAATAATGGGAATAGAATAAGGCAGTAATTCTTCAACAGTAAATAAGACACTTGTTGACTTCTTAATTCTTCAGTAGCAAGTAAGATGCCTGTTGACCACTAATATTCACCTTGCCATTATCATTGAAAATTCTTTGGTTGTCACCTTATTGTCAATTGTTGACTCAAAAGCCTTTATAAAGGTTTGGAAATGATAATATGCTTGCGAATTCCTTTGTTCAAGGCGGCATATGGAGAGTACATGGATTTTATCCACTTTAGGGTGCCTGTCGCAATTATAGAATTGTATCTGTTATGCCACCTTTTAATTGGGTGAGATTTTTTAGACAATCTTGACAATCAAAACTTCTATCCTTCAAGGATGATATTTTTAATGAATCAAGTATTAATAGATATTCCGATGTTTTATCTGTTTTGATTTACAACTCGATGGGCCTCATTATAGTGAACCTCTATTGTGATATATGGTCCATCCTATTTGGAATTGAAATTGCCCTAAGTTCTGTGGATAACCATAATGGGTCTTTGATTATATCCGGCGTATATCTTTATGAAAGGCATGACCGCATTCTTTCATTATGGGAGATGCCCTAATCCATGAAACTTTTCTCGTTTTCTTTGATTTATACTAATCGGAACTTGAATGCCTTTGCCATTACTTAGTCTTGTTGGCTCATCACAGTCGAACCCTATATTTTGTATAATCTTTTTGTTGTCCATGTTGTATCTTTTCAGATCCTCTGAAGAGAGCTTATCATAGGCCACTATTTCATTCGTCTCTCATTCTATTTCCTTCTCTGATGAAGCATAAAATTCAATTGACTTTGGATTGCTTAAATTAGGTTGTACATAGAACCGTTTAGGCATAGCGGGGAATGGTTTGCTTCTCTCAACTCGTGGTGCTGATACCGTGTAATTTGATTGTAATATCTTCATTTGTTCCTGTGACATCAATGTTAGAGGGGGTTGCCCAGGTTTCCTTAGATGTTTTAGCATGAAATAAAATTTCTTCTTTTTGTCTGCTTTTTCAGACAATTTTATTTTTGCAACTTTTTTTCCATTGCCCGTACCTTGTCATCTTTTGGTATTATGTTTTCTTCATTTTCCTTTTTATTTTCTTCTGTCATGAATTCATTGTAGTAGCTTGCATCTACAAAGAAAGATTCTGCTTTTGTATATGGTTTTGTGTCAGCTATCACCTTATGCTGGAGCCCGTTCTTGTAATACTTAAAACACTGGCGTAGGATAGATGGTATGATATCGTATTGATGCATCCAAGGCCATCTTAGGAGGAAATTGTATGTTGTTACTGCATCGATTACGTGGCATACAACGTTTATGATTAAATTGCCTATATCCAATGTTAATGTAATCTTCCCCAATGTGCGTTGTCTGTCTTGATTGAACCCTTGAATCATCATTCTGCTGGGACGTAGATGCGAACGACAATATCCCAGCTTATTGAGCATATTTAGCATAATAGATTCATTGCAGAGCCATTGTCTAGAATTATCTGCATGACTTGTTTTTTGTATATATGGCCGGTGACCATCAATGGTCTATTATGTTCCTTATCATCCATAAGATCGTTGTTGGAAAAGATAATGACAGACATGCAACTATTCACTTCTGCCACTTCGGGCCCATTGACATGTGAAAGGCAATTTTCTTTTCCCAATTATGTATTTTCCAATTCAACAAGAAGTGCTTTTCTGACGCCATTGTTTGATAAAACTTGGATCAATGTTTGGCATAAATCCTTTAACAGTCATAATGCATCGTATATACTCAGTCGATCAGGGATACCTTTTAGGTGGCTTACGATGTCATAATTTACTTTCTTGGTTAATGGTATCTCGCTAGCTGGCAATCTGTTCCTTTTATGCATCGCTGTAAGTTCTCATTACTTCATGATGTTTTTTTCTCATTACTTCATGATGTTTTTGGTGCTTTATTATGCATCGCTGTAAGTTCTTGCTTTCGGGGTAGACTTGTTATTTTCTTTCCTGAAAGCAACATGACTGCTACTTTGCGTGTACTCATCAATGGTGTTCTAATCGGTTCATCAGATGTTTTGACAACAATCACATTATAATTTCATTTTTCTTTTCATTGCATACATGCAATCGATGTTGTCCCCGCTTAGTTCTTTCATATTTTGCTTTCTCACATGAGGTATCCCGAACAGACATCATGTTTGTGGTCACTTTTTTATTTCATTCCTTTTCTTTCTCCATCACGATCTCGCTTCTGTTTATCATTCTCTGTAATATATTATTTAATGTAAAATAATTCTCTGTCGAGTGGCCCAGTAGATGATGATAATGACAGTAGTTCTTTTATTTTGTCATCTTGATTTCTTCCAGACATTTAGACTAGGGTAATTCGATCGTTCTAGCAGTCAACAGTTGATTCATCATGGGCAGAACATTGTCCTCTTTCAAATGCATATCCTTCATGAAAATCATTCTGCCTAGGCTGCTTGTTGGTTGTTCGGCCTCTGTAATGGTCTGTCTTCTCTTCTTTCTGTTCTTCATCGGTTACAGGGGTATTCTCTTTTCTTTTCTCGGTCGGTGACATTTGTTTCTAGTCGACTTGGCCCTCGTCGCACTGTTTCATTCTGGAAAGCTGAAATTTTCTTAGTCATAACCTCAACCGTGTGAGCCTTCATAGCGAGGTCATGGAAGGTCTGTATATCGACACTTGTCAGACCGAATGCAATTCCTGTCTCCATCGAGTTCAGACATATATTCACTTGTTCTTTCTCTTCAAGGAGTTGCTTACATGATGCCCCCAGAGTCTTCCATTTGTTGATAAATTTTTTTGTTGGTTCGCCTTCTCTTTGCTATACAGAAGCCAACTTAGTAATATTGATGTCTCGGTCAGATAAAAAGAAATTTTCCATGAAAGTATCTTGCATATGATCCCCAGCACGTATGGATCCTGGTGCCAAATTAGAATACCATCTAAAGACTTTCCCAGTCAGCGATAATCCAAACAACTACAGGCAATACTACGGGACTGTCGAGAAATTCCCCATAGTGGCTATAAAATGCATCAAATGTTCTTCTGGTGATCCATCTCCATTAAACTTTTGAAAGTTTGGGTATTTAAAGTTTGTAGGAAATAACATATCCTCAACATCATGAGGGTATGACATTTTGAAATGGAATCTTTCAGGCTGTTCTCATTCTTTTTCCATGTTGACAGCCTCTACCATTACTTATCATATGTCATCTTATGTTATTGTTCGATTTGTGGGAATTAACCTGTGTGACCCATCCCTCGTTAGTTATGATCCCTCCTATTGTTTTTCATTTCTATTTCTATGGTCATTACAGGAGGAGCAACGACCCAGGCTACATTATGGGCTAATGTAACTAGTGCTTCTTTAAGTCTTCTACATTCCTCCATAAGAATTGTTTGTACCCGTGCCATTTCTGTTAAGCATTCATATGTAGATGATGTTTAATTTTTACTTGTCCTTGCCATATAGATGGCAACATTCCTGCTTACTAATTGTCCTACTATCAGAGGGGAAGGAGTATACGTTGTTATAGGGGATTTCAGAGAGAAAGAGCCCTAATTAGATCCATTGAAGCTTTACTGTGATTATGGTGATTTTTGCAGCAGGGATGTACGACGATGATGTCTATAATGACGTGGTTGTGGCGCATCTTGGAGAGGATAATTCATTCACCAAGGAGGACTTCCCTTTTCTTTTTGAGTCCATCGTAAAGCCATTACCGGTAGGATCGAGAAATCTGGCGAGGTAAAGGAAATAGTTTTGGCTTGTCCTGGGTATAGCGGAGGTAGAGTGTAACACCCCATACTTTTCAGTACCCGAGTATTGTAAGTTCTCGAGTGTTACAATGAAATTTAACCCATTATGTACATGTGTATGGTACCAATCTAACTATCCTAACCTTACACCTATTCTCCAACATGAATCTGACCATTTGGGAATGATCTTCATCTATAGATCGAGCCATCCCACTATTAAATTTCGAGTTGAACCATCACAACATCTAGAGATTTGCACTAAACCTCAGAAGACTTAATTCTAGGGACTCAATTGGCCTACAACGTCTGTCATCATATAACACTTGGTTAGATCGATTAAGCCGTACCAAAACCATTTTCGAGACTAAGGGTCACTTGATCCACAGTTTGGCTTTAAGACCCTGGTAGTACAAATTGGCGCTTAAATACACATATCAACCATCCAAATTGTGGTAACCACCATCAAATTTCGCTTAGCAAAGGCAAGGGAATTATAGAAACCTTGGAGATCAAATTTGGAAATAATCCAACCCTAGGGTAGATAGGAATCACAATCTGTACATAAAAATGAATATGATAGTGGCCCATTTGTGCAAGATGACATCCATTTAAGATAAAAAGTGGCCCTGGGTGGCTCACTAGCTAAGTAAACGATGTTGATCGAGGGATTAGACCATAGATCGTCATTGGATCATCGAAGACTCGCAATTAAAGCTTAAGATTCCAAAGTGTGGCCCACCCGAGTTTAGGATCTGCCTCATCTCAAGTCAGTGGTCTTAATGAGAGGCTAGTGAAAGTAGGTAGATGGTGCAGATTGCACAAACTAGTCGTATGGGCTCCACTTTTAGTAGTGCATGTGCACAATACACGTGCACTGGACCACCAGTCCCAATAAAAATGGCTTTACTCGATCCTTTTTTCAAAATAATTCCTGCCCACATCTGGACGAACGAACAACGTCCATTTGAGACGCGTGATTTTCTAGTTTGCCCACTCAATTGGACCTCTGACCAAGCCCCAGCAAAGGACAGAACGTAACGCACGCCGTGATCAACCGCGGGGGCCACCAGAACGTGGTTCGACTCTAAATTTGGAGCTATTAACTAAAGATTCTTTACTAAACTAATGAACAGATCAGATCTTTCAAAGGAGTAGTAGGAATGAGCCCTATAAGCCACGTGGGAAACAAAAGCCAAAGTTCGTAAATACTACCCGCAACTGCTCAAGGACTACGAATAGGTACAAATTTTGAGGATGAAATTTATTTTTAAGGGTGGTAGATTATAACACCCAGGTCTAGCGACAATGAATCCTAGGGAGTCCACCAGCGGACCCGCCTGAGGACCCTGCTAAGCTAGTCGCAAGGGAATTAAAAACACAAATTCTTAGAGACGAACATTAAGCAATATCGTGAGGGCGTTTTCACAAGTCGTGAAATGACGCTAACACATAGTTGGACCTAGGAATAATCAAGGACTGAATTAAATCTTAGGAATTTACACAACTAAGAAAACACTCGATAAGACCAAATAGGGCCCAGACCGAGTGCTGTGAGTCCGTCGGACTCGAAACAATAGGGAATTGTTTGTCTTACTGGGCTTGACGCCAATCATGAACGAAAGAATCAGGACAATGCCCGCTCAACCTGAACCTGAAGTCAAGTTCTTGAGACATGTGAACCCCCTGGGTTAGAACTGGAAGAATTTAATAAAAGGGGCCCCTCCGCTCTTTCATGAAATCGTGATACTCTGACCATCAGATTGTGGCCAGACCAGAGGAAAAAGCTAGGAACATTTCCCTGCCCATCTCCTTATGACCGTGACTCCGATCGATTAACGATGACCGTTTAATGCAAATGTGGCCCTCTCGATAAATCGAGATGTCCGATTAAGGCCCACTTGTGATAACCCGGAGATCCCATGATGAGAAACCTTTCTCATGTTACGGATGAGCTAGTGGGACCCATCAAGGTCCTATAAATTAAAAATTGACCACTCTCAGGCCAAGCCCAATGGAAAAGGTAGACTTGGGGCCATTGCACACACTTTTGGCCCTATATAAGGCCAGTTTCAGTACCCCACTCACTCCCATATGAATTTAAATGCCAAGGAAGGGAGTGAGAGTCCTGGAAAAAGAGGGAGAAAAAGAAAAAGGGAACTAGTGGGGAAAACTACACCACCTCTTGTCTACCGGCAATGCAACCACCCCTCGCCACATCGATGAGGCTTCTCCTGGCAGCAATCTGAGGTAAGGAACCAACCCCTTCATGAGGGTTTACTTTGAGAATCCATTTGCATTAATCCTCAAGAGCCCATTACCTTACTATAGGGCATTGAGGAGATAGTTTGTGAGAATCTGGCTTAGGAATCGACCCCAAACGCGACGCACCATCTTAAGGTGTGGACCATTACCTTTAGGATGCCATTTATCAAACCCTTGTCGAGATCCATGGTTTATGTAATGACATGCCAACCAACACCCACTCCTTGATTGATTGCTCTATGTAAATTGATTGTTTGCACTTATTGTAGAGTAAATAAGAGATTCAAACCTACCTTTTCCTTGCCCTATATATGCATGCTAGTTAAACATTGATTGTAAATTTCTGTGGCCTGAATGATAGGTCTGCATGTTTGACAAATTCCTAAACTAGAGTAAAAATCTTTTCATCTATTGTTTTACAACCTTACTTGCCCTTGATGTGAGTAATGGAGGAGGAATATTATTTATTATGACTAATTAATGAACTATGGATTGGTCGGCAACTGAAATGTAAGAGGGCGGCCCAATTTGGGTAGGCTGCACGGGCAAACTTGGCCAGCCCAAGGAGAGCACGGCCATCCGGCAGTAGTACGACTACATGGGTTACGTGCACTCGATGTCGGTGGTGCCGGAGCCCCCCTCAAGCTAATCAGGTCAGCCCACTAACTAGCTAATTCCCATGTGTCCACCCTATGTGATCACTTTAAATTGAATCCAAATTACCCTGCACCTATGAAGGCCCACTATGAACTAACCAGGACACGATTCATAAGACTTGGGGGGCCAGACATGGTGGTATGGGACATTGCGCCCGCACCGTCAGCCTACATTGAGGTGATGAGCCTTCTCATAGTGACGGCGAGCAATTCAAATTTAAGAATCCACCGTAACATGTGTACATTTTGGGATTTACACACCCAAATGGATTAAGATAGGGCTATTGACTCAGTAGCAGTACTTTGGCTTCCCTAATCTACTGGATGAATGGAATAAATCAAGTACTTGGCTAATATAAGCATCCATTAAATTGCATTAGCATAGGTTGTGACGACTGGGGAGTGGAGGTCGTTGTTTGAGGGAGTGCTGATATTAGTGCATATGTAGTCGGTGGCACATACGAGGGAATGTTGGAAAGTGAGGACATGCTTCATCCCATAATACCATGCATGTGCATTAATAAGAGTACTTAGGATTTTGTTGACAATGTGTTTTACCATTAATCATACTTGTGGTTTGATAGTATGCGTAGCTTAATGTTAATGGAAGAACTAAGTTGATCACTCACTCCCACTCTAGGACGGTGTTTTAAAACACCTACTAGACTTGGTGTTAGATGCAGGTACCTTGGAGTCCGATGCATTTGAGGAGGCATATGTGGACTCGGAGGAGGAGATTTCTTACTTCCAGACTCTAGGAGGGGCGATGTAGGGCGACATTGAAACACTAATGGAACCTTAGGACGGAAATATTTCATTTTTATTTTTTTTTGTATTTTAGACTAAGCACTCATATCTTGCCCAACTTTTGCTATGTACTTTGAACAAATGTTTATGATGTTTATCTAGTTTACCATTTCGGAGTATTTACTATGAGTTTGACATGCTAATGGGCCCAAAAAGGTTATACCACTGTGATACCTGGTAAAAATCATTAACTCTTGCATTATCATGAAAGCATTAGTGACATTCAGGACCTCGGGAGACGAGCATGGCTCGATTCCCGAAGTTCGGGGTATTATAGTTTATCAATTACATGAGTCGTGTTGTAAAGTTGGTTGAGCCTTTGGAAAGTGAAGATCGAAGACATAACCGAAGCAAAAGCATCAAGGTGGCAAGAACAAGTAAACAGGTGGCCTTGGTGATCCTAACCCTTGACCTAAAATAACTCCTTAACCTCTAGATGATTTGGACCTAATAGGATAACCCATTTTAATCATCCCTTAAGCCACAAGATCCTATATCCTATCATGTTTGTCTTAGCATTAGAGGTTTGTGTTACTGAAATAAACGGTTGAGATTAGTAACCTTTGGTACAACCGAAGATGGTTTCGGTCTAACTGAATTAGGCCATTGCAGGACAAAAACAAAATAGGAAAAATCTAGCCACTATTCCGTTGGACTCGGTCTGACCGAATGGCAACTTCTGTCCCACTGAAGAATGCTTCCGTCCAATCGAAAAAGGGCCAGAACAGTCCAACAAGCCTTGGCCCTAATTCGGTCTGACCGAACATAAATTCGATTTGACCGAAAATGGCCAAAATTGTCCAATAACTTTTGGTCCTTATTCAGTCCGACTGACAGAAAAATCGATTCAATCGAAGATAGTTCTGTACGATCGAAGACCTCCTTAGTGCAACTAAAATATAGTTGTTAAAGATCCGTTGGGATTTTTCCCTTATAAAAATAGCATCTAGATCTTTATGAAGGCAATGGACTTTAGCAGTTTAGAGACTCTAGTGCACCCTAAGCCTAATCTTTAGCCTAGAACTCTTTTCCATTGAGATTCATGTCTTCTTCTTTGTGATTCATCACTCAAATAAGCATTCCATGCTTCTATTAACGAAGAGCATGATCTCATGCCTTCTATAGAGTATTAAGACTAGCCTTATAGGTATATCTATAGTCTCTATAATATGCTGGAGTGTCCATGGGTTGAATCCTTTAGGAATAATAACTTTCCAATAGTTATAGGAGATTCAACCCACTCCCGTCACCTTGGTCATCTTGAAAGAAGCATCAAAAGCAAGGAGATTGATTGTGAAGTTGAAGTCTTGGCAAAGTAGCAACAACATGATCAGGAGAGTATTGGGGAGCTGACTAAAGCATGAGAGAGTGGAGATCAAGAAACCCAAGAGGCAAAACAAGCAGGGCTCAATCAGACAAGTAAGTTGTCATTTTAGAGTCAATTGTTGTGTTTCTTCCTTATGTATGTTGGAGTACAAGAGTTTGTGTTCAAACTTACCTACGTGCTTTTGTAGGACCTTGACCTATGTGGTTTAAATCAGTGGTTCTTATGTAGGACCTAGGTTATTGGTTAGCCAAAGGAAAAAACCAAATCAAGTTCTCATGTAGGCCTCCAACGGGAGAATACGTGTTGGGTTCAAGATTCGGACCCTTGTCCTTGTGTAGGACATAAAGTCTAGATTCTTATTTAGGACCTTTGCTCTTTTGTGGGGCATAAATTGTTGTGTCCTTGTATAGGACTCATTGCCTTGTGTAGGAATAGGTTGCCTTGTGTAAGCTCCTAGTTGTGTACTTATGTAGGACTTGTCGCCTTGTGTAGGTATCTAAGGTTGCCTTGTGTAGGCTCCTTAGTTAACGTTGTATAGGTTGTGAAGGTTCATGGTTAACTTGATTTAAAACCATTGATAGTGAAATCCGATACACTCTAGGGTGGAGTGCATCAGATGAGAGTGGAGTAGGAACATAGCCGAACCACTGTATATGATTGTGTTTGGGATTGTCTTTGTGCAATTATTTAATTATGCTTATGTACTTTGATTACTTAACTATGATGCATGATTAGATAAATGTTTAGGATTGATAGGACTGCTATTACAGAAGTATGAATGTATGACCAAGTGTCCTAGAGGGGGGTGAATAGGACTTTTCAATATTTATGACAATTTAAAATCCTAATTACCTAACTTAAGCTAATTTGCAATTAAACTAAGCAAGGCAATTTAACTCTAAAGGCTACCAAGATAATAATAGAGGGTCTAATCACATAGGCTATACGTAGATATGCAAGTAAAGCAGCTAACCTATAAAGATAGTATATATGAGTGTGTGGGATGTTATTCCTATCAATCCTAGACATTTATCTAAGGAAAGAAAACATGAATTTTGCGCAAAAGGAAGAAAAGACCCTCTTCTAATGTTGAGAGCGATTTAAGGATCTCATAAATTCATGTCCACAACATGGCTACGAAATATGGCATATAATAAGATTTTTCTATGAGGGATTGACCTCATCCATGCGCCAATTTGTGGAGATGATGTGTAATGGAGAATTCATGAACAAAGAAGACAATGATGCATGGGATTATTTTGATAAACTCGCTGAAATGCGTAATCATGGGATACCTCCGTAAGAACTACCACTTCTAAGCCTATTCAATCAAAGGAAAGGGGAGGAATTTATGTCTTAAAAGAGGAAGATGATGTAAATGCAAGATTGGCCAAACTTACAAGAAAAGTTGAGGCCATGGAACTTAAGAAGGCAGAACACAAAAAGGCTACGGAAGTTGTTTGTGGTATTTGTGCTTGTAACATACATACAACTGAGAATTGTCTAACAATTCTTACTTTTCAAGAGATATTGAATGAGCAATCAAATGTCATAAATAACTACCAAAGACCTTTTAGTGGACCCACATCAAATACATATAACTCAAGTTGGAGGAACCATCCAAATTTTAGTTGGAGGAATGGACAAACTGTTACTCCTCAAGGGATCATTAACGAATTTTTGAATTAAAGGAAACCTTAAGAGGATCCATTCTTAAAACGTATTCAAAATCAAGAGCTTTTTAACTAGGGTATGCTTCAAGCCTTTCAAGACCTTACAAAGGCCATACAAGGGCTTGAGATAAAAAATTCAATTGGGGAGAAAGGGATCCTTCCGGCCTACCCTCTCCCCAATCTAAAACGGCAATATGAAATAAGTTACTCAAGCTCTTCAAATCAGATGGAGCAGGCTAAGTCTATCACCACTCTTAGGAGTGGGAAGATTATTGACAAAAATATTCGGCAAGGGCTGAGAATGATAGACCTAGCAATGCTCTACATGGGTTAGAACTGGAACCTCAAAGTAAGCCGATTGCCCCATTCCCTCAACGGTTGAGTACACCAAAACCTCTAGCTAACTCATAGGATATTCTAGAGGTGTTAAAACAAGTGAAGGTCAACATTCCTCTGCTAGATGTCGTTAAATAAATCCCTTCATATACCAAATTTCTGAAAGATCTATGCATTACCGAAAGACAGAAAAACATTCAAAAGAAAATTTTTTTAACAGAAAAGGTGAGTGCCATCCTCAACCAAGATGTGCCACAAAAATATAAAGATCCTAGTAGCCCAACTATCACCTGTATAATTAGGAATCACCAGATTGAGAATGCATTTCTTGACTTGAGGGTGAGTGTAAATCTGATCCCTTACTCGGTTTACAAACAATTGGGTCTAGGTGAATTAAAACCCACCCAGACCACATTACAACTTGTTGATCGATCCAGGTTGATAAATTCTACTATCCAGTAGACCTTATTGTCTTGGATACTCAACCCATCGTAGATATGAGCACTCAAATTCTCATCATTCTTGGTCGTCCATTCCTTATTACATCAAATGCAATAATTAATTGTAGGAATGGAATTATAAATTTATCTTTCGAAAATATGACATTGAAGCTCAATATCTTTTTCAACATGAGCAAATAGTCAGAGGATGTTGATGATATCCATGACATTAACTTGATCAATTCTTTCGTAGAAGATAGAGCACTCCTGACTCTATATTCTGACCTTCTAGAGACATGCTTGGCCCACTCCCCTGTTTTAGATGATTACATAATTAAGGAGATGGATGTCATGCTTGATGTTATGTCGGTACTTGAAGTTAACTGGTGGAGGCTACAATTTAAGAAATTTCTCTAAACCGATGTAGTGCCTCTACCGTCTAGCCTCAAAACACTGAAGCTTAACCTAAAACCTTTACCTGCTGATCTTAAATATGTTTAATTAGGTCAAGATGAGACCGACCCTATGGTGATTTCTTCCCACCTTAAGAAAGAACAAGAGAGTGTGTTTATTTCCACTCTCATTAAGCATAAAGGAGGTCTTGGATGGTCAATTACGAACCTCGATGAAATTGACCCTTTGATTTGTACTCACCGCATTCATCTTGAGGATAATGTGAAAACCTCCTAGCAACCATAATGTCGATTAAATCCAAACATGAAGGAAGTGGTTAAGGCTGAGGTACTTAAGTTGTTGGATGTGGGTATCATATACCCTATATCCGACAGTTAATGGGTGAGTCCTACTCAGGTGGTTCCCAAGAAGTCTAGAATCACCATCGTAACCAATGCTGATAATGAACTCGTGCCAACTAGAGTCATTACTGGTTGGAGAATGTGCATTGACTACAGAAAATTGAATCCTGTCATAAGGACCGCTTTCCTTTGCCCTTCATTGATCAAAATTTGAAAAGGCTAGCTAGTCACTCTTACTACTGTTTCCTTGACGGGTATTCGGGCTACAATTAGATAGAGATAGCCCTTGAAGATCAAGAAAAGACGACATTCACATGTCCCTTTGGCACCTTTGATTACAGAAGGATGACATTCAGACTGTGTAATGCCCCCTCTACTTTTCAACGATGCATGTTGAGCATATTTTCAGACATGGTGGGGCAATATTTAAAGGTCTTCATGGATGACTTCTCTGTCTTTGGTCCATCCTTCAGCGAGTGTTTGGAAAATCTTAAAAATATGCTGAAGTAATGTGAAGAAAAGAATTTGGTTTTGAATTGAGAGAAATGTCATTTCATGGTTCCCAAGGGAATTGTTCTAGGACATATAATTTCATCCAAGGGAATTAAGGTGGACAAGGCTAAAATTAATCTTATCTATGGTTTACCTCTACCCAAGAGTGTACATGACGTGCGATCCTTCTTAGGACACGCTGGATTTTATAGACAATTCACAAAGGACTTTAATTATCTCTCTTATCCTTTATGTAATCTACTTCAAAATGATGCATCACATGTCACGCCCCAAACTTGAAAACTGGGCTCACAAAATTTTCGATCGTCGAATCTAGCACCGACAACCTCCATAGAAGCCCATTCTCGCCTCATAGCTCCCATTTGCCAGGTTCCGATCCTGGGATGCTACGAGGAGGATTTTCAAGATCAGTTTGAATCATGATAAGCATAACCAAAGGCATAACCCACAAACAACGACCAAAAATTCCATTACATTTTCACTATGATAAAAAAATTTACAAGTACAATGAGCATAAAGGAAATACATTAATGATGAACAAAATCTCCAAGATGATCTACAAAGCGCTCCTACCTTAGCGCTGCTACGGCCCAACCTCACTTGCACGCAACGGTTATACATAAGCTTATAAAAAGCTTAGAGGGTGGTGAAACTGTGTGCGTAAGGTGATAATGCAGTTATACAGTATCAGAGTAATGCGGAACATACTGATGAATCCATGAATACCATTAGTTGTACTAAGGTTATGCAATGCAAGACATGAATGATGTCGGCCATACCAAGGCTATGTGATGCAAAATGCAAGTCAAGCATACAAATCCTCATCTAAATTCACATATTAATACAGCTCAAATCTGGGATATCACTAGGGTCTAGTACACTCTAAACCAGATTGGCGTCCCATCGTGTGTAATAAGGTAAGTGGAAGAGACCTCACTATCTTCCTGCCAATATCGGGCTCGGCTCGTCGATAGCAGACCCATTCCTCAAGCTGGTCAGACTCAGCCTAGCTTTGCCCCCTACTCTCGGGCAGGTAAGGCCGCACCCCCTTCCAACAGTGGAAAGCATGACCACGACACAGTGAAAAGCGTGGCCTCCTAGAAATTGGCACCCTGCGCTCGTACACCCACTTAGTCTAGACGTTGGAGCAACCTCTTGGTACCATAAAGGTTTAGGGACTTTCACCCAGGGATATCTATAACACCCTATGTAGAACAAGATTTTCGGTATCCAATCCTGCCATCTACGATACGTCTGTAGAGGCTACGACCCTGATGTCGCTAGGGCGTATAGTAACCATGACACATAATGCGAATGCATGAATCACACTATCCAGTCATGTAGAAATCCTGCGCGTATCGTGCGCTTATGTAGGGTAACACTGCCTAACTAGGAGCCCATAAACAATCTGCTTGAAGGCATATGCTATGATCAGTCACTTCTCATATTAAGCATACATATGATGCGAATGATCATGAGTCATGGAACTATACTAAACATGTACTAAAGTAATGAACTATCCTTACAACACAGATGGGCCTAGACGACCTACACGCAACAAGTACGGGCCTATCAATGGACCTTAGGGAGAGTCGTAATGTGGACATTTAACTAACATTATACTTACGATGTGGACGTCAAACCATCATTGCTCCCAAGGCATAGCCTGTCGTGAAACATCTTTACACAAACCATGGAGGAATCACACATTATAATGGACCCTAAGGGCATCCCATAGGGTCTCGACCCATAGGCCTCCGATACATCAAATGGGTTGCCTCATATGGGCCTTACATAGATCAAGTGAGCCACATCAATGGGCCTTATGTACATTGCAATGGGCCATAACCATGGCCATAACCCCATAGGCCTTAGAGTACATCATAATGGGCCTCAACCCATGGGCCCTAATACATCACAATGGTTCTTAACCCATGGGCCTTATATTTATCAAATGGGCCACACTGAATGGTCCTTATATATATCAAAATGGGCTTTAACCCATGGGCCTTAGAATACATCAAATGGGCCTAATCCCATGGGCCTTAGAATACATTAAAATGGGTCTAATCCCATGGGCCTTAAAATACATCAAAATGGGTCTAATCCCATGGGCCTTATATATATATTAGATGGGCCACACCAATGGCCACAAATACATCAATATGAGCCCCATCTCATGGGCCTTGTAAATGCCAAGGTGGGCCTCAATGGACAGCCACATATAAATCAAGATGAGCCTCAATCCATGTGTCCTAATACATCACAGGTGGCCCTTAAAAGTTTAAAATGGTGGATGTCACTGTCCATATAGATGGTGGGGTCCACTTGAACCTGGATCTAACTCATTCTTAGTGTCAAACCAAAAAAAATGAGCTTTCCAAGTAGATGGATGGTTTGGATGCAGCACACGCATCATGGTGGGTCCCACTGTCGTTGGACAGTGAATAAAACACATGCATTACAGTGGGTTCCACAGTCCGCTAGACGGTGTGAGTAAGACACATAAATCATGGTGGGATTCCACCGTCCACGGCCATGGACGGTGTAGCAAAACCCATGCATCACTGTGGGTCCCACATGGGTCCCACCATAACATTTATTTTCCATCCAAGCCATTGATAAGGTCACACAGACCTGGATGAGGAGGAAAAACAAATTTCATCTTGATCCAAAACTTCTGTGGCCCAAAAAAAGGGGTTTCAATGGTAGAGGTTCAATCCCATTGTTTCTTGCAGTGTGGGCTACCTGAGCTGTGGATGGAGCTGAAATTTGGAGGGGGCCCATTGCTGGGAGTGGCCACCTCGTGAACGGTGTGGATGTAAAATATTCATCATGGTGGGGCCCACATGTAGGGTCATCGGTCTTTGGCCCATCCGTCCATACGCAGTAGCATGTTGCTGCTATTGTCAGGGGTAGCAGGTGCTGCCCCCCTTATGTATATACATATATTTTTATTTGAAAAAAATTAGAATTCCTATGGTTTTTCACAGGTGGGGCCCACATCAAGTATATCCAACCCATCCATTGCACTCTGTGGCTCAAGACCGTCCAAACGAGTCCAATATCCGATGTTTTTCCGGCACATAAAAATGTCAGGGTGACTTTCAACGGTAGAAACTACTATTTAATAGGTTATGGCCCACCTGAAGATTGGATGGACCTCATTTTTCGGCTCAAAGCCTAAAATGAGTCGTGGAAGGGAATGGACAGCGTGGATTGAATTTATACATCTATGTGGGGCCCATATAAGGGACCACCCAAAAAGGCTTGTGAACCAAGCTAATATTTGTGTTTCTTTAACGTCTAGCATCCCTAGATGCTGGACGGTTTGGACGTGGCTCCTCCAATGAGGTGGCCCCAGCTTAGGAGGACCACTAAATGATAGATGGTGTGGGTACAATACATGTAAGGTGGGACCCACTTAAAGATAGTTTGGATAAAATACATGCTTCAGGGTGGGGTCCATCCAAGTGGGCCACACAGCCATATCATGATCACATAAGAAAAATGAAATAGAGAGGGAGGGAGAGAGATAGAGAGTGGGACACGCGTGATGGAGGGACCCCGACACTATGGGCCCTCCCTTGCAACCAATCATACATTAAGTGGGTCCCATTACACATGGGCCCATTAAATCAAAAATCCAATGGTGGAGATCCCTTCTCCACTAAAATAGACGATCTAGATGACCCTAGGTATTGAAGAAAAATAAATATCATATGGGGTACATGGAGAATGGTCCCGTCATGGAATGATCATGATGATCCTAGTGGGCCATCGGCCACATCTTAGGGTCCCAAGTGAGATCCAAACCATTGATCGGTTGGCCTCACTTGGCCCATCTTAAAAAAAATGAAAACTACTTTATTAAAGCACCCACCGTTTGATGTTCTTGCTTCCTTGGCTTCCTTAGCTCCTTAGCTTCGATTCCAATGGAGGAGATGAGGTTTGGATGGTTGAGATGAGAGATCTTGGGATGGAAAGGTGGGCCTCACACTTGTATTTTTCTCTCCATGGGAGGGCTTGGACGTGTAGAGTTCTTCCTTGCTTGGGAATGGTTTGAAAAAAATGAGAAAGAGAGTTGTAAAGAGAGAGAGAAAGAGAGAGTGATGGGTGATGGATGTGTGAGTGATGGGCGTGTAAGAGATTTTTTACTTTTGTGGCAAATGGTGTAAGAAAAGTATGAGCTTTGTAAGAACTTTTTGACTTTTGGGGCTTGTTTGGGAAAGGGTGAAAGGTGATGTGTACTTGACATGTACTTGACATGTTGAGATTATGGATTGATGGATTGATGTGACAAGTCGTAGTGATTCTCTTAGGTTTTGCAACGCGCGACATTTTCCTCACACCGAATGCTGGCCCACATCTCCTGACCAGGGTATCGCTTCGGTGCACGAGTCGCAGCATCGGAACAGCGGCGATGACGTGGTTACTATGGTAAGGGTCTTGGGTTGAGTCGACTCGGGTTGATGGCGTGTGAATCAGAGTCACGCGCAAATACTGGTTAAGGGTTGAAGGTTGGCAGAATTCGACCGAGAAGACCGCAGAAGTCTGTGGAATGGTACGGTCTAGGATACGGGGCTTATAGCTCTCCCCTCCTAATAAATTTACACAATCATTGGAACTAGGCATAACTCCCAAAGACAAAGAAACATACTCATCATCATATAACATCAGAGATAACATACAAAATATAACACATGATTAATCATTAAAGAGATGGGGATAACACTCTCGAATCCCGACCTCGCTCTCCCAAGAAGCCTCCTCTATAGAATGGTGACCCCACTGAACCTTCACCAATGGAATGACCTTGGTCCTCAGGACCTGCTCCTTCCGATTAAGGATATGGACTGGCTGCTTGATGTAAGAAGCATCCTCACGAACCTCCAGCGGTTTCCAATCAATAATGAGAACTATGTCTGACCCACACTTCCTCAACATAGAGACATGAAAAATTTGTGGACGCCAGACAACTGAGGTGGCAAGGTAAGCTGATAGGCCATGGCGCCAATACGCCTAGTGATCTCAAAAGGTCGTATGAATATCGGGGCAAGCTTGCCCTTCGTCCTAAATCGAACTACACACTTCATGGGTGAGACCTTGAGATACACATGATCCCCTACATCAAACTCCAAGGGACGACGCCGACGATTAATAAAACTCTTCTGTCGGCTCTGAGCTATGTGCATCCTTTACCTGATGATATCGATAGCTTCTGATGTCTTCTGCACAAGCTCGGGACCTAGGAGACGGCGCTCTCCAACCTCGGTCCAACAACTCCGTGATCTGTATGGTCTGCCATATAGTGCCTCAAAAGGAGCCATACCGATGGTCGCCTGATAGCTGTTGTTGTATGCGAACTCAGCCAATCACAGATGCTCATCCCAGCTACCCTTGAAATCAATCTCGCAGGCCCGAAGCATATCCTCAAGGATTTGGTTGACCCTCTCGGTCTGGCCATCGGTCTGCGGATGGTACATGGTGCTGAGCTACAAATCAATCCCCATCGATCTCTGAAAGATCCCCCAAAACTGAGATGTGAACCTCGAATCTCGGTCAGAAACGATCGAGGTTGGAACGCCATGCAGTCTCACAACTTCCTCAATAAATAACCTCGCAAGCCGGTCCATAGACTAAGTCGTACACATCGCGAGAAAATGTGCCGACTTCGTCAAACGATCCACAACAACCCAAATGGCGTCATGACCGCGCTGAGTCCTCGACAAGCCCATAATGAAATCTGTCGACACGTGCTCTCACTTCCACATCGGGATGTTCAACGACTGTAATAGACCAGGGGGTCTCTGATGATCGGCCTTAACAAGCTGGCATGTGTCACACTCAGCCACAAAACTGGCGATCTGGCGCTTCATCTCAGCCCAAAAATACTATCACCTCATGTCACGGTACATTTTCGTCGAGCCAAGGTGGATAGAAAATCACGATCGATGTGCCTAAGTCATAAGATCTCTATATAACTCAAGAATATCCGGGACACATAATCGGCCTCTGAAGCGAAGTCCACTGTCTGTGCCAATTTGCCAATCTGCTGACTCTCAGATGCCGCCTCAGCCATATAACTATGCAATGACTCATCAGCCTGTTGAGCCTTGATCAACCTTGTGATAAGAGAGGGTTGAATCAACAGGCTCGATAATTACATGATAGAAGACTGCAGGCTGAACTCAAAATCATACTCTGCGATATCCTCAAGCATCCTCCACTCTCGGATCATCCTATGCGCCACCAGGCCTCGTGGCTGATGGCTGAGGGCACCTGCCACCACGTTCGCCTTGCCCGGGTGGTACTGAAGATCGAAATCGTAGTCTTTCAGGAGCTCCATCCAGAGCCTTTGCCTCATATTCAACTCAAACTGCGAGAAGAGGTACTTCAAGCTCTTGTGGTCAGAGAAGAGCTCAAACTTGACCCCATAGAGATAGTGTCGCCACACCTTCAGTGCGAAGATAACTACAGCCAGCTCTAAATCATGCGTGAGGTAGTTCAACTCATATATCTTGAGCTGGCGAGACGCGAAGGCTACTGGTCTCTCATACTGCATCAGGACAACATCCAAACCAATATGTGAGGCATCAGTAAATACAATAAATCTGTCACTCCCAGAGGGAAGAGTGAGGACAAGAGTAGACGTCAGACGGTCCTTCAACTCCATAAATGCTCACTCGTAGGCATCACTCTAAATAAACTCTGCGCCCTTCCGAGTCAACCTGGTTAGCAAGGCTACAATACGAGAGAAGCCCTCAATGAAACGCCGGTAATAGCCCGACAAACTAAGGAAACTGCGGATCTCTGACGTAGTCATGTGCTGGCCCCACTAATGCACTGCCTCAACCTTCGAGGGGTCCACTGTGACGCCCTCCCTCATCACCAAGTGACCGAGGAACTTCACTTCCTCCTGCCAGAACTCGCACTTCTCCAGCTTCGCATACAGCTGGTGTGCGTGGAGGGTCTGCAAAGTAATTTCCAAATGCTACTTGTGCTCCTCACAGGTCCTCGAATAGATCAAAATGTCGTCGATGAAGACTATAATAAACTGATCGAGATATGGGCGAAAGACCTCGTTCATCAACTGCATGAAGACTACGGGTGCATTGGTCAGTCTGAAGGGCATGACCTGAAACTCAAAATGACCGTAACGCGTTATGAATGCCGTCTTTGGAATGTCCTCATCTCGAACCTGAATCTGATGATAACCGGAATGCAGGTCGATCTTCGAAAAGAACTGTGCACCCTGCAGCTGATCAAACAAATCATCAATCCTCGGGAGCGGGTACTTCTTCTTGATCGTGACTTTGTTGAGCTCGCGGTAATCTACGCAGAGCCTCAACTAGCCATCCTTCTTCTTTACGAAGAGTATTGGCGCTCCCCACGGTAAATTGCTTAGACGGATAAAACCTAACTCGCGCAACTCATCCAACTGCTTCTGCAGTTCCCCCAACTTCAATGGTACCATGCGATACGGGGCCTTCGAGATAGCCGCGGTACCGTGCATGAGATCAATCTGAAACTCGGTGAGTCGAGAGGCGGTAATCCCAGATCTCCTGAAACACATCAGGAAAATTGCAAACCATGGGTAACTGGTCGATGCTCACTGCTATGGGCTCCTTTATGGCACACGACATCAAACAAGATAATGGCTCTCCTCTAGGCTCTGCAATGAATTGAAACTGTGGCCCGCTGGGTATATAGAATGTGACTGTCCTCGCGAAGCAGTCCAATATGACATAGTACTCGGCAAGCCAATCCATGCTCAGGATGACATCGAACTCGGACATCGGCAATGCAAACAGATCGGCAGGCAAAAAGGTATCCCTGACTAGAACGGGGCAAGACGAACAAAATCGTCCCAACACTGCAGTCTTCCCCAAGGGAGTCGATACTGACAGACTCTCACGAGTAGACTCCAACGGTAGGCCAATCGATTAGCAGAAACTCTCAGCCACAAAAGAATGTGATGCACTAGAATCAAACAACACACGTGTAGCGCATGCAGAGACTAAAAGCATGAAATGGCCAAGCTATATGTCTTAGAGGGGGGGTGAATAGGACTATGCCAAATTTAAGATAATTACAGCGGAATTTAAATAACAAGGTAGCCAAATAAAGTAAATCAATTCACAATACTGAAATGAATAGCAATCTCAATAAATAAGTATTGAGAGATTGATACAAAAGTTGTTCTAAGGACAACCTTACACCAGAAACCAAAGTTTATGGTAGGACAACCTGATTTCTAAAAAAGTCTTTGTATCAAGAACTCAAACCGTAAATAAATTCAAACTGTACAGAGGAATAGAAAGCAATTTCAAATATTGATTGTTCTTAGGACAACCGTGCACCATAAAAATGGCAGGGCAACCTTACAAGAACAATTAAAGAAATTGAAGCTCAAACTTAATAAAGGAATAACTATAAATAAATTGCTGAAATTTAAATCTAAACTATTACAACATTCCCACTGAGCTTGAAATAAAATGATTACAACATTCACAACCACATATACATTCCTCAACTGAATAATTAATGATATGAAAATAAATCACACATCCACACAACACAAAGAGTTATAGTGGTTCGCCTGTGTGTACACCAATTGTTCAACAATAGCCACACAGAATGCTATTCCACTCCTAATATCCTCACACAGGGGATATTAGCATTCACTATCAAATTGGTTTTCACAGGTTTACCAAAAACCTTCATAATTGTGTCTTTTTCAAAGGGCTTACACAATTCAAAAACCCTCTTTTCTGAGTTTTCCTGGCTCTCCTTAGATAACCAATACAATGAGATTTTTTTGGCTTAACCTTAAATAAAACCAAGTAAATTACACAAATTGTAAAATACCTATTTTTCTTCTTTGTTGTAGCAGCCCAGAAGAACCAAGTCGGAGTAGAGATTTGAATGTCAAAGTTCAATGTCCAATACTCACTATATAATGGTTCTAATTTCTAATAGATTTTAAATTAAAACAAATGGGTTAGCTTTAATTGATTTTGATTCCAAAAAAAGGAAAGACAACACTTTCTCTTTTCAAATCTAATTGGAATACAAGAAACAAAATCAATTAAGATAGTTAAAGAAAGAAGATATTAAATATGCACACTTAACTTAAACAGAGCACAGATTTATCTCTCAAAAGGCCAGATTTTAATTGCTTGAATGATCTATTTTATTCTGAGATTCGTGCTATATTTATAGATGAATAAATCACGTCTTCGACTGGTCTAAAGACCTCTACGACTGGTCGTAGGTCCAACAAAAGTTTGAAAATTCGGGCGCAATAAGATAAGACGGTTTCACGACTGGTCGTAGGGCACCTTCGACTGGTCATAAGGCACCTTCAACTGGTTGAAGGTCACACACGACTAGTCGAAGCTAAGGGCAAATCATCGCTGTAGTTTGAGTCGAAGGTCTACGACTGATCGAAGAACCGGTCGACACTGTTCCTACGATAGTCGAACAGTCCCTAGGACTAGTCGAAGCCTAACAGAAAATTTTTGAATTTTGCAACAAACTTACGACTGATCAAAGAAATCTTTAGACAGGTCAAAGCAGTGCTAGGACTAGTTAAACAAAGTCCAAGACTAGTCTTAGAACAGATCAAACTCTCTTATATAAAATATATGAATTATGTATCCAAGATGGCCTACTCTAAAGGTCAACCTACGGTCAGTCATACCTCAATAGTGAAGTAAGGACATTGAAACTTAAAGACACGTGACCTTGAAAGTAGTGAAGTTTGATGTCTTGATGTAGTTCAAACTTGAAAGCTTCTTAAGATGTTGAAATTGAACTTGAAAGCTTCTTGCATATCCTTGTCTTTGAATTAAGTCGAAAAAACTCACTTTCTCGAGTCTTGACTCGTGAGCAGTGCTTGTCCATCAAAGTTGAACTTGAGTAGAGCTTTGATCTTCACATATGTAGGCTTCCCAACAGTGTCTTTGTCACCATAAATTTGACAACAAAAAGGGCTATAAACAATAACACTTACAATCTCCCCCTTTGTCAAATTAGTGACAAAACACACTTCCAAGATATGTTACAGAACACAAAATATCTGATTAACGAATCATGCACCAGTTGTTATCAACTGGCACATAACATGAACCTGCAAATTAGTATTCAACAGTCCACATCTGTACAAAACTCCCCCTTAGTACATAAAACATATCCATTCTCCATACATATAAGACATATCCAAGAGATGAACATGAACATATCCATTCTCCCCCTTTTCGTCATAAGAGGACAAAGGAAACACAAAACAGATAGACTAAGGAGAATAAATTAGAGAGATCGATAGATGAGAGATAGCAAGACAAGATATGAGATAATAGCATAATCAACTCACATAATTCATAAACTGAGTTAAAGCAAAACTAGCACAATAGTAGTAAAGTTATTACAAATTAGATAACTAAAATAAAAACTAACGTGAACCAGATGAAGGAGAAGGGATAGACGGATCAAGTTTATGCATCCCCTTGGTCAAGCGGTTAAGATATTTCTGCATATACTTGAAATGTAAATCATTAGCAACAGACATGTTTTCCATCTTAACATTTATATTCTCAACCTTATCCTCTAATGCATGTAGACGAGCATCAAAGTCAGAAGGCTCATAATCTGGATCATTTGTAGAATCAGAATCAAGTTCTTAAAAATATCATCCATATTAATATCATCAGGAGGAAGATTAACAACATCTTCTTCATGATTAGTTTCAGTATTGCCAACACCATCACCTTGACCTGGAAGCATTTTCAGCTTCATCTTATTCAGGTTAGAATTGTTAAAAATCAGATGATGGATAGGGGCTTCACCAGCCGGCATATTGACTAACATATGAGTAGCCAACACCGTCATCAAATAAGTAAAAGGGATGTCACTGTGACCAGGATGGAGACGAAAATTAAGAATGAAGTGACAAATCAAGGATGGTAGACAGATAGACGTACCACTGGCAACAACATGAAGAACACGAACCATGAAAGAAGTCAATTCAGATTTATTACCCGATCGTGGATATAAATTAGACACAGATTTTGTTAAGAACTCTGTATTTGCCTTTTTCCCTCTAGATGCCATTTGCAACAAGGATTTCAAGAAAGTGAAGAGTGGTAAAGGATTGAGAAGATAGTTTTCTCAAAATAGATTTTTCAAAAGAAAAAAAAAAACTCAAAATCACAACGAAATAAGAAATAGACAACTTCAAGAGGAAAATAGAAGTAATCTAGACATAAATCCACAAGAAATAAGTAAATGAAACACTAACCTTGGAGGATTTGGAAGGTAGGTTCGACTGGTTGAGCGTCGACTATTCGGAGACAAAAGAAGAAATGAGGAAGAAGGTAATTTCCCCCAAATATAAGTCAATCACCACGATCTACGACTGGTCGTGGGTTTTCTTCGACCGGTCGTGCCACGACAGGTTGAGGAAATCCTTGACTGGTCGAGTACCACCAAAAAATCAGATTTTCATGCAGATTCCAAAAAATTGAAAATTTACTTTAGCAAATATATACAATATGATACAAATAGGCATAAATAATCATTTTAAAATGCACATGCTAAGATCAAATTTCATTTTGTTAAACCTACTTTTGTCAAACGGTTCAGTGAAAATATCAGCACGTTGATTCTCAGTAGGATGATATTACCTTTTCTTCTACTAAATCTCGAATATAATGAAATCTAATATTAATATGCTTAGTACGAGAATGCTGAATTGGTTTTTTCAAAATATTTCTGGCACTGGTATTATCACAATATAATAACATAGAATCCTGTTTAATTCCATAATCACTTAGCATACGTTTCATCCAAACAAGCTGTGTATAAGCATTACTAGCTGCTATATATTCAGCTTCAACTGTTGAAAGTGATATAGAACTTTATTTCTTACTAAGCTAAGAAACTAAACAGTTTCCAATATAAAAACAACCACCATTAGTTGATTTGCCCAGTCAGCATCCGAGTACCCAGCTAATTGAATACTAGTCTCATGTGGATACCATAGACCGAGATTTACAGTACTAGCGACATAGCGTATCATGCAGATTTGACCGCAATCAAATGCGATTCTTTAGTTCAGACTAATATCTAGCACAAATACCAACACTTAGAGCAATATCGGGTCTACTAGTAGTTAAATACAGTAAGCTACCAATCATACTTCGATATAATTTTGGATCCACATTTTTACCTGTAGAATCTTTTAAGAGTTTCAAAGTTGTACTCATAGGAGTATCAAAATTCTTACCATTCTCAAATCCAAATCTCTTAATCAAATTCATAGCATATTTAGATTGAGAGATGAACATTCCATCAGGTCGTTGTTTTACTTGTAACCCAAGGAAGTAATTTAATTCCCCAACCATGCTATTTTCAAATTGAGATTTCATCAAATCTGTAAACTCAATAGTCATGTCAGTACAAGTAGATCCATAAATGATATCATCTACGTAGATTTGAACCATTAAGATATCTTCGTTATGTTTCTTAACAAACAATGTTTTATCAACACTTCCCATCTGAAAGTTATGACAAAGTAAAAACTTAGTCAATTTCTCATACCATGCTCTGGGAGCTTGCTTTAGACCATAGAGAGCTTTTTTAAGACGGTATACATGATCAGTAAACTTAGGATCTTCAAACCTTGTAGGTTGTTCAACATAAACTTCTTCATGTAAATCACCATTTAAAAAGGCACGCTCTACATCCATTTAAAAAATTTTAAACTTTTTAAAGCATGCCATGGATATAAAAAGTCAGATTGATTCAAGATGAGCAACTGGGGCAAAGGTTTCATCATAATCAATACCTTTAATTTGAGTATACCCTTGTACAACTAATCTTACCTTGTTTCGAATAATATTCTCAAGCTCGTCAGACTTATTTTTAAAAATTCACTTTGTTCCAATAATATGTTTATCTTTAGGTCTAGGAACAAGATACCAGACATCATTTTGAACAAATTGACTAAGTTCTTCTTGCATTGCAACAATCCAGTTTTCATCAGCAAGAGCTTCTTTTACGTTAGATGGTTCTATCTGGGATGTAAAACATATATAATTACATATATCCTCAAGTTGTCTATGGGTACGAATACCAGTGAGAGAGTTTTCAAGAATCTGTGTGGTTGGATGATCTTTAACAGTCCTCAGATCAGAATCAGTCTGATTAGATGAAGTATCAGATTTATCAATTACAAGAACTTCATCATTATCTGAACTTGAGACTGGTGTGTTCAAGTGATCATCAATGACCACATTGATGGACTCTTGAATCACACCGGTCCTTTTGTTCAAAACCCTATAAGCTCAACTATTTAAAGAGTATCCTAAAAAGATCCCTTCATCACTCTTTGTATCAAACTTTCCCAGATTTTCATGATCTCGTAAAATATAGCACTTGCTGCCAAAAACTCGAAAGTATTTGACAGTAGGATTTTTATCAAACCACATTTCGTAAGCTATTTTATTATTACCTTTACTAATGTAAACCCGATTAATGATGTAGCAAGCTGTATTGACTGCTTCAACCCAAAGATTCTTAGAGAGCTTCATACTATTCATCATGACATTAGCTATTTCTTGAAGCACTCTATTTTTTCTTTTAACAACACCATTTTGTTGAGGAGTTTTGGGCACTGAGAATTCATGTAATATTCCCTGGTCACTACAGAACTTCTCAAAACCGCTATTCTCAAATTCAGATCCATGATCACTACGAATCTTACTGACTTGAGAACTCTTTTTAGTTTGAATCCTTTTGAGAACCTTTTTCACTTCTTTAAGGGTTTCTGATTTGTCCCTTAAGAAGACAACCCATGTATATCTGGTAAAATCATCCACTATTAACAAGATATATCTTTACTACCTCGACTTTCTGTCCTTGTAGGTCCTACAAGATCCATATGGAGAAGTTCGAGTGGTCTTGATATGGTATTGAAATTCACCTTTTTATGTGAGTTCCTTGTTTGTTTGCCAATCTGACATTCACCACATATTTTATCCATTTTTTGTAATTTGGGTAGACCTCTTATAAGTTCTTGTTTGCTCTATCTATATAGATTTCGGTAGTGTACATGTCCAAGACGTTTTTGCCACAAATTAGTCTCGTCTGTATGGACCATGTAACATAATTGATTAAATGAGCTGGATTCGCTTATAATATCGCAGTTTTCAGACGTTCTTCGTCCAGTTAATATTACCGAGCCTTTGTTATTTAGTATCTCATTGCTTTGATTAGAAAACTGCACACTATGGTTATTATCGCATATTTGAGATATGCTAAGAAAGTTATGTTTTAGACATTCTACATATAAGACATTTTTGAATAAAGGAAGGTTATAAAGTTAAACCGTACCTTGGCCCATAACCTTGCAGTTGCTGCCATCACCAAATGTGATAGAACCATCAGTCATGTCTTTGAGATCGGTGAATAAACCTTTATCACCAGTCATATGCCTTGAACATCCACTGTCTAGGTACCAATTTGAGTGGCTTGTAGTTTTAAAAGCAGTGTGAGCAACCAAACAAGTGACCTTTGGAACCCATTTCATAGCCATTTTGGGTTTAGGTGGGTAGTTGGTCTTCTTTCGTTTGTAAGAATTATAAGTATGACCTATTGAGTTAGACTTTAGAAGCTCCTTAAGTAAATTAACTATTTTTTCAGCCAAAGTGTTTTGGTTTTGTTTTTAATAGTTGAAATAATTACTTTTAGATTTTTGAAAAGATTTAGAGTTTTTCGAAAACATTTGATCTTTTCCTTTTGAGTTTAAGGTCTCTCCCTTTACAAACTTGGGAGGAGTGTTCTTTGGTTTACGAGGAATACTCTTATCAAAGCCCAGACCGGATCGATCACCACATTTTCTCGATCTTGATAAGAGTTTTTCTAATTTAGGATCACCTTGGGCATATTTCCAGGTTTCATTTAAACTCAAGAGAGAAGAGACATCATGTTTTAGTTGTTTGTTTTCAAATTTAAGATTTTCATTTTGGGAGGTTTTAAAATCCAAATCGCATTGTCTTTTCAAAACAGTCTGAAATATGAGACTTTTCTAAAACAAGAGATTCATAAATTTCTTTGAGTTTAGAAAATTTCTCTTTTTGAAGTTTCAATTTCACAGCAATTTTACAACTTTCCTTGTATAGGGCATTGTAGGCATCTTGAAGATCTTCATTTTCACATTCACTATTCAGATTTTCTTCACTTGTAGAGTCATCATTATCTAAAAAAGTGAATTTTGCTAAAGTCATAGGAGCTTTAACTTCATTGCCTGACTCGTTTTCTAAATCTTCTGATTCAGAAGAGACTTCAGAATCAGAGGACTCATCCTAAATAGCCATCATACTTTTCTTTTTCGACTTGCCCTTGTTAGGACATTTGTTAGCCAAATGCCCATACTCATGGCAGTTGTAGCACTAACTGTCTTTCAATGACTTCCTTAATTTAGTCTTAGGTTTCTTTTTATCACATGCTTTTTGAAGATCAACCCTCTTTTTATTTTTAAAAATCTTATAAAACTTTTTCGCCAAAAGGGCCATATCATCTTCAGCGTTTTCTAAATCAGAGTTTAAATCATTTTCATCAAAAACACTTTTAGAAGTTTTTAAGGCAATAGATTTACCTTTTGGAGCTTTAAAGGTTAATTCATAAGTCTGTAATGAGCCAATTAATTCCTCAACCCTCATATTATCCATATCACGAAGTTCCTAGATTGCGGTTACTTTAGAATTGAATAGTTCAGGAAGTGAGCGTAATATTTTAGCACATATCTTGCTTCCAGGGATTTTATCGCCTAGACCCGACATAGAGTCTACAATGTCATTCAATCTGGTATAGAAGTCCATAAATATTTCATTTTCTTCCATACGTATTTCCTCAAATTTGGTTGTGAGGATTTGTATCTTAGATTTCTTTACAATTGAAGTACCCTCGTGTGTCATTTCCAATATATCCCAAGCTTGTTTTGCAAAATCACAGGATATAATTCTTTTGAATTCATCCGGTGATAGTGCACATATAATTGCATTTAGTGCTTTAGCATTTGCAGTACTCTCACTTTTCTGAAGTGTGGTCTAAGAAAAATAAGCCATTATTTTTGTTGTTTTTGAACCATCAACACCAGTCACTTCAGTGGTAGGAGGGGTCCATTCATTCACTGTGGCTAGCCACACATTTTCATCTATGGATTTGAGGAAGATCCTCATCCTGGCTTTCTAATAGGCATAATTGGTGCCATCGAAAGGTGGAGGCCTAGTGACTGAAAGGCTATCACAATTTGACATCTTATATAAATCTTAGATCGTTAGCTTAAGAAATAAATCCAAGAATAACAATTAAAAATGAGCTATTTGGCTTTGATACCACTTGAAATGGCCAAGCCATATGTCCTAGAGGGGGGGGGGGGGGGGGGGGGTGTGAATAGGACTCTGCCAAATTTAAGATAATTACAGCGGAATTTAAATAACAAGATAGTCAAATAAAGTAAATCAATTCACAATACTGAAATGAATAGCAATCTCAATAAATAAGTATTGAGAGATTGATACAAAAGTTGTTCTAAGGACAACCTTACACCAGAAACCAAAGTTTATGGTAGGACAACCTGATTTCTAGAAAAGTCTTTGGATTAAGAACTCGAACCGTAAATAAATTCAAACTATATGGAGGAATAGAAAGCAATTTTAAATATTGATTGTTCTCATGACAACCATTCACCATAAAAATGGTAGGGCAACCTTACAAGAACAATTAAAGAAACTGAAGCTCAAACATAATAAAAGAATATCTAGAAATAAATTGCTGAAATTTAAATCTAAACTATTGCAACATTCCCACCGAGCTTGAAATAAAATGATTACAACATTCACAACCACATATACATTCCTCAACTGAATAATTAATGATATGAAAATAAAGCACACATCCACACAACACAAAGAGTTATAGTGGTTCGCCTGTGTGTACACCAACTATTCAACAACAGCCACACAGAATGCTACTCCACTCCTAATATCCTCACACAGGGGATATTAGCATTCACTATCAAATAGGTTTTCACAGGTTTACTAAAAACCTTCACAATTGTGTCTTTTGCAAATGGCTTACACAATTCAAAAACCCTCTTTTCTGAGTTTTCCTGGCTCTCCTCAGATAACCAATACAATGAGATTTTTTTAGCTTAACCTTAAATAAAACCAAGTAAATTACACAAATTGTAAAATACCTGTTTTTCTTCTTTATTGTAGCAACCCAGAAGAACCAAGTCGGAGTAGAGATTTGAATGTCAAAGTTCAATGTCCAATACTCACTATATAATGGTTCTAATTTCTAATAGATTTTAAATTAAAACAAATGGGCTAGCTTTAATTGATTTTAATTCCAAAAAAAGGAAAGACAACACTTCCTCTTTTCAAATCTAATTAGAATACAAGAAACAAAATCAATTAAGAAAGCTAAAGAAAGAAAATATTAAATATGCACACTTAACTTAAACAGAGCATAAATTTATCTCTCAGAAGGCCGAATTTTAATTGCTTGAATGATCTATTTTATTCTGAGATTCGTGCTCTATTTATAGGTGAATAAATCACGTCTTCGACAGGTCTAAAGACCTCTATGACTGGTCGTAGGTCCAACAGAATTTTAAAAATTCGGGCGTGATAAGATACGCCGGTTTCACGACTGGTCGTAGGGCACCTTCTACTGGTCGTAAGGCACCTTCGACTGGTCGTAAGGCACCTTCGACTAGTCGAAGGTCACACATGACTGGTCAAAGCTAAGGGCAAATCATCGCTATAGTTTGAGTCGAAGGTTTACGACTAATCGAAGAACCAGTCGACACTGTTCCTACGACTAGTCGAACAGTCCCCAGGACTAGTCGAAGCCTAACAGAAAATTTCTAAATTTTACAACAAACTTACGACTGATCTAAGAAATCTTTAGACAGGTCGAAGTAGTGCCAGGACTAGTCGAACAAAGTACAGGACTAATCTTAGAATAGGCCAAACTCTCTTATATAAAATATATGAATTATGTATCCAAAATGGCCTAATCTAAAGGTCAACCTACGGTCAGTCATACCTCAATAGTGAAGTAAGGACATTGAAACTTAAAGACACGTGACCTTGAAAGTAGTGAAGCTTGAAGTCTTGATGTAGTTCAAACTCGAAAGCTTCTTGAGATCTTGAAATTGAACTTGAAAGCTTCTTGCATTATCCTTGTCTTTGAATTAAGTCGAACAAACTCACTTCCTCGAGTCTTGACTTGTGAGCAGTGCTTGTCCATCAAAGTTAAACTTGAGTAGAGCTTTGATCTTCACATATGCAAGCTTCCTAACAGTGTCTTTGGCACCATAAATTTGACAACAAAAAGGGCTATAAACAATAGCACTTACAAAGCATACCCTCGACAACCCCTCCAGATGACTGCGGATCCTGCTGAGCCACGTAGAACCTAGCTTGAGCCGGCTGGGGTGGTGCTTGTCCCCTCTGAGCGTGCTATTGTTGCTGCTGGGGTCACTGAGGCTGTCAAAACTGCTGCCTCTGCTGTTGCGGCCTCGGAGGCTGGTGTTGATGCTACTACTAAGGTGGCCTCGGTGGTGGGGGCTGCTCTCGCTGCTGCTATGGGGGTCTCTGCTGCTACTGTGGACCTCTTGGCTGCTGCTGCAACTGGGGACGAGGACACTCCCACATATGATGTCCCATCGTACCACACCCAAAACAGGTGCCGGTGAACTATCTCGAAGGTGGTGTTGGAGGTGGTGGCGCTCGAAAGGCTGGGCTACCTGTGGGCCTCTGATGTGGTCGACGCTACTGGGAATCACTGGAAGGAGCCTGCCTCTTCTAGTCTCTCCTCTGACCACAATCAGACTGAGAACCGGCCCACTCAACCTAAAAAATCTAGGCCTTCCATACCACTCCCTCAAAAGTCGGGATCTTATGCCCAATAACACGGCCTCGAAGACCGTAACACAAGCCGTCCTTGAATCGGCGGGCTCTTTGCTCCTCGTCATCAACCAGATATGGTGCAAATCTGGACAGTGCTACAAAGCGAGCCGCATACTGAGCCACTGTCATATCACCCTGCATCAAGGCCTCGAACTCCAACACTCGCTGTCATCGGATGTGATCAGGGAAATACTATCGGTCAAACTGATCCACAAAATCCTCCCAGGTCCACACAAATTCGGTGTCTGCTGCTCGGGAGACTGATGTCCACCAGTGCTCAGCCTCACCATGGAGAAGAAATACGGCTAATTGGATTTTCCGCTTGGTCGTACATCCCATCGTATTGACTATCTTCTCCACATCAGTGCACCATCTCTCAGCTACCATCGGCTCTGGCTTACCCTGGAAACGCGGGGGATCGAGCTGTCGAAACTCACGAAGGAGGGCGCTCCCGCGCTCCTGCTCTGCCTGGGCCGGTGAAACAATAGGGTGCCTGCCCTACCCCTGGAGTGCAGCCGTCATAGCCTGTAACATCTGCTGTAACTGGGAGGCACTCACGGATATGGTCGGGTCCGCACTAGTCTCTGGTGGAGGAGTTGCATCCATAGGCTGGGCAGTAGGAATCTATGGTGGTGGAGTGGGGATCATAGGTGGTAGGGCGGGAGTCGCAGGTGGTCGAGCGGAAGTCTTAGGTGGTGGTGCAGGGGTCAATCGGGTCACTCTTCTAGGCATCTTGTCCTACAGGAAAGAGCAAAGGTGCTTATCAACTTCAAAGCTCTCGAAGGCACGCAAGTTAAGGGTCTGTAACGGAAGATCGCTAAGCTATCCGAACTTCGGGACTTAGTCATTCTAAACTCATAGTAGACATGTAATGTTGTTCTCGGTCATTCCCAAGTTATGCTCTGATACCAACTTCTGTCACGCCCCAAACTCAGAAACCGAGCTCACAAAATTCCTAATCGCCGAATCTGGCACCGACAGCCTCCATAGAATCCCATTCTCGGCTCCTAACTCCCATTCGCCAGGTTCCGATCTTGGGATGCTATGAGGAGGATTTTCAAGATCAGTTTGAATTGTGATAAGCATAAACAAAGGCATAACCCATAAACAACGACCAAAAACTTCATTACATTTCTACTATAATAAAAAACTTTACAAGTGCAATGAGTATAAAGGAAATACAATGATGATGAATAAAAGCTCCAAGATGATTTGCAAAGCGCTCTTGTCTCAACGCTGCTGCACCCCAACGTCACCTGCACGCAACAGTAGTGCATAAGCTTATAGTAAGCTTAGAGGGTGGTAAAAGTGTGTGCACGAGGTGATAATGCAGTTATGCAGTATCGGAGTAATGTAGAACATACTGATGAATTCATGAATACCATTAGCCGTACCAAGGCTATGCAATGTAAGGCATGAATGATGTCGGCCATACCAAGGGTATGCGATGCAAGATGTAAGTCAAGCATATAAATCCTCATCTAAGTCCACATATCAATACAACTCAAATCTGGGATATCACCGGGGTCTAGTACACTCTAAATCAGATCGCCGCCCCATCGTGCGCAATAAGGTAAGTGGAAGAGACCTCACTATCCGCCTGCCAATATCGGGCTCAACTCGTCGATAACGGACCCATTCCTCGAGCTGATCAGACTCAGCCTAGCTTTGCCCCCTACTCTCGGGCAGGTAAGGCTCCACCCCCTTCCAACTGACCATGACACAGTGGAAAGCGTGGCCTCCTGGAAATCGGCACTCGGCGCTCGTACACCCACTCGGTTTAGACGTTGGAGCAACCTCTTAGTACCATAAAGGTTTAGAGACTTTTACCTAGGGATATTTATAGCACCCCATGTAGAACAAGATTTTCGATATCCAATCCTGTCATCCACGATATGCCTGTGGAGGCTACAACTCTGATGTCGCTAGGGCGTACAATAACCATGACACATAATACGAATGCATGAATCATATTATCCAGTCATGCAGAAATCCTGCGCGTATCGTGCACTCATGTAGGGCAACACCGCATAGCCGGGGGCCCATAAATAATCTGCCTGAAGGCATATGCTATGATTAGTCACTTCTCATATTAAGCTACATATGATGCATATGATCATGAGTCATGGAACTATACTAAACATGTAATAAAGTAATGAACTATCCTTACAACGCAGATGGGCCTAGACGGCCTACAAGCCACAAGTACGGGCCTATCAATGGGCCCTAGGGAGAGTCATAATGCGGACATTTAACCAACATTATACTTATGATGTGGACGTCAAACCATCATTGCTCCCAAGGCATAGCCCGTCGTGAAACAACCTTACACAAACCATGGAGGAATCACACATTGACATGTAATAAAGTAATGAACTATCCTTACAATGCAGATGGGCCTAGACGGCCTACAGCCATAAGTACGAGCCTATCAATGGGCCCTAGGGAGAGTAGTAATGCGGACATTTAACCAACATTATACTTATGATGTGGACGTCAAACCATCATTGCTCCCAAGGCATAGCCCATCGTGAAACATCCTTACACAAACCATGGAGGAATCACACATTGTAATGGACCCTAAGGGCATCCCATAGGGCCTCAACCCATAGGCCTTCGATATATCAAATGGGCTGCCTCATATGGGCCTTACATAGATCAAGTGGGCCGCATCAATGGGCCTTATGTACATCGCAATGGGCCATAACCATGGCCATAACCCCATGGGCCTTAGAGTACATCACAATGGGCCTCAACCCATGGGCCCTAATACATCACAATAGTTCTCAACTCATGGGCCTTATATTTATCAAATGGGCCACATCGACTGGGCCTTATATATATTAAAATGGGCTTTAACCCATGGGCCTTAGAATACATCAAATGGGCCTAATCCCATGGGCCTTAGAATACATCAAAATGGGTCTAATCCCATGGGCCTTAGAATACATCAAAATGGGTCTAATCCCATGGGCCTTATATATATATATATATCAGATGAGCCACACTAATGGCCACAAATACATCAATACGAGCCCCATATCATGGGCCTTATAAATGACAAGGCGGGCCTCAATGGACGACCACAATTAAATCAAGATGGGCCTCAATCCATGGGTCCTAATATATCACAGGTGGCCCTTAAAAGTTTAAAATGGTGGATGTCACTGTCCACATAGATGGTGGGGTCCACTTGAACATGGATTTGACTCATTCTTGTGTCAAACCAAAGAAAATGAGCTTTCCACGTAGATGGACGGTTTGGATGCAACACACACATCATGGTGGGTCCCACTGTCATTGGACAGTGAATAAAACACGTGCATTACAGTGGGCTCCAACGTTCGCTGGACGGTGCGAGTAAGACACATAAATCATGGTGGGATTCCACCGTCCACGGCCGTGGATGGTGTAACAAAACCCATGCATCATTGTGGGTCCCACGTGGGTCCCACCATAACATTTATTTTCCATCCAAGCCATTGATAAGGTCGCACAGACCTAGATGAGGAGGAAAAACAAATTTCATCTTGATCTAAAACTTCTGTGGCCCCAAAAAAGGGGTTTCAATGGTAGAGGTTCAATCCACTGTTTCCTGCAATGTGGGCCACCTGAGCTATGGATGTAGCTGAAATTTGGAGCAAATGATGTTTGCTATTGTCAGTGCAGTGTGCCCCCCCCCCCCATTATATATATATATATATATTTGAAAAAAATTGGATTTCCTGTGGTTTTTCACAGGTGGGGCCCACATCAAGTAAATCCAATCTGTCCAATGCACTCTGTGGCTCAAGACCATCCAAATGAGTCCAATATCTGATGTTTTTCTGGCACATAAAAATGTCAGGGTGACTTTCAATGGTAGAAACTACTATTTAACAGGCTATGGCCCACCTGAAGATTGGATGGACCTCATTTTTCTGCTCAACGCCTAAAATGAGCCGTGGAAGGGAATGGACGGCATGGATTGAATTTATACATCTATGTGGGGCCCATACAAGTGACCACCCAAAAAGGCTTGTGAACCAAGCTAATATTTGTGTTTCTTTAATGTCCAGCATCCCTGGACGCTGGACGGTTTGGATGTGGCTCCTCCATTGAGTTGGCCCCAGCTTAGGTGGACCATTAAATGATAGATGGTGTGGGTACAATACATGAAGGTGGGCCCCACTTGAAGATAGTTTGGATAAAATACATGCTTCAGGGTGGGGTCCATCCAAGTGGGCCACACAACCATATCATGATCACATAAGAAAAATGAAATAGAGAGGGAGGGAGAGAGATAGAGAGTGGGACACGCGTGATGGAGGGACCCCGACACTATGGGCCCTCCATTGCAACCAATCATACATCAAGTGGGTCCCATTACACATGGGCCCATTAAATCAAAAATTCAACGGTGGAGATCCCTTCTCCACTAAAATAGACGATCTAGATGACCCTAAGTATAGAAGAAAAATAAATATCATGATGGGGTCCATGGAGAATGGCCCCATCATGGAATGATCATGATGATCCTAGTGGGCCATCGGCCACATCTTATGGTCCCAAGTGAGATCCAAACCGTTGATCGGTTGGCCTCACTTGGCCCATCTTTAAAAACGAATGAAAACTACTCTATCAAAGCACCCACCATTTGATCTTCTTGCTTCCTTGGCTTCCTTAGCTCCTTAGCTTTGATTCCAACGGAGGAGATGAGGTTTGGATGGTTGAGATGGGAGATCTTGGGATGGAAAGGTGGGCCTCACACATGCATTTTTCTCTCCATGGGAGGGCTTGGACGTGTGGAGTTCTTCCTTGCTTGGGAATGGTTTTAAAAAAAAATGAGAAAGACAGTTGTAAAGAGAGAGAGACAGAGAGAGTGATGGGTGATGGAGTGATGGATGTGGTGAGTGATGGGTGTGTAAGAGATTTTTGACTTTTGTGGCAAATGGTGTAAGTAAAGTATGAGCTTTGTAAGAACTTTTAACTTTTGGGGCTTGTTTGGGAAAGGGTGAAAGGTGATGTGTACTTGACATGTTGAGATTGATGGATAGATGGATTGATGGATTGATGTGACAAGTCATAGAGATTCTCTTGGGTTTTACAACATGCAATGTTTTCCTCGCACTAAACGCTGGCCCACATCTCCTGACCAGGGTATCGCCTCGGCTTTCGAGTCACGACATCGGAACCGCGGCGACGGTGCGGTCGCTATGGTAAGGGTCTTAGGTTGAGTCAACTTGGGTTGATTGTGTGTGAACCAGGGTGGCGCACAAATACCGGTTAAGGGTCGAAGGTTGCTGAAATTCAACCTAAAAGATCGCAGAAGTCTATGGAATGGTACGGTCTAGGATACAGGGCTTACACCACATGAGTTGACTGAACAATACCTTGAAGCCTTCACTAAGCTCAAGGGCAGGTTGGCAACTGCACCTATCATGCAGCCACCTGATTGGAGCATCCCTTTTAAGATCATGTGTGATGCATCTGACTATGCTATTAGGGCAATGTTAGGCCAGAGAAAAGAGAAGAAGTCTTATGTGATTCACTATGCAAGTGGAACTCTAAATTCTGCCTAAGTGAACTACTCTACTACGAAGAAGGAACTCTTAGTCTTAGTGTTCGCTTTGGACAAATTTAGGTCCTACTTGATCGGATCCAAGATCATCATTTATACTGATCATGCAGCATTGAAGTATATTCTTTCTAAAAATGATGTTAATCCCCACTTGATAAGATGGATCCTTCTACTCTAAGAATTCGACATAAAAATATGAGATAAACACCGACTCGGCTTGATCTCCCCAATTCCCTTGAACCAACACCGATAAATGATATGTTCCCTGATGAAAAATTGTTTAAACTCTCCCAATTACCTTGGTTTACTGACATTGTGAATTATCTTACTACAGGTTTCACGCCCACATATTGGACTATGCAAGATAAGAAAAAATTCTTCGCCGAGGTACGTAAGCTTTTTTGGGATGATCCATATCTGTTTAAATATTGCCTAAACCAAATTCTAAGGAGATGTGTTCCAGACAATGAACAACAAAGTGTTATCTCCTTTTGTCACTCTCAGGCTTGTGGTGGTCACTTTTTTGCTAAAAAGACCATGGCCAAAATTCTGCAGTGTGGCTTTTACTGGTCCACTATGTTTAAAGATACTCATGAGTTTTGCGAAGCTTGTGAGCGTTGTCATAAATTGGGAGGATTGTCTTGTCGAAATATGATGCCACTAAACCTATTTCTTATTATTGAAGCATTTGATTGCTGGAGCATTGATTTAATGGGGCCATTCCCCCAATCATTTAAAAATATTTACATCCTATTGGCAGTAGACTATGTGACTAAATGAGCTGAAGTGATTCCGTACCGGAATAATGATCATAGAACGATCATTAAATTCTTAAAATAAAACATCCATTCCCAGTTCGAAATTCCTCGAACCTTCAGTAGTGATGGAGGTTCACACTTTTGTAACAGGTCACTTAGGAAATTAATGAAGAAATATGACATCTCTCATAAGGTGAGCACTCCATACCACTTGCGAACAAGTGAGCAAGCTGAGATTCCCAACAGGAAAATTAAGCAAATTCTGGAAAAAATGGTTAACCCTGACTGTAAGGATTGGTTAATCTGCTTGACTGATGCTTTATGGACTTACCGTATAGCTTTTAAGTCTCCTATTAGAATGTTTCCATTTAGACTCATCTATGGGAACGCTTGTCACTTGCCTATGGAGTTGGAACATAGTGCAAGACCCATATCTTAGACCGTACCGTTCTGTAGACTCCAGTGGTCCTCCCTGTCGAATTCTAGTGACCCACGATCTGTAATCAGCATTTGCGCGTGACCTTGAGTTGCATCTTGTCGATCTGAGTCGTCTCGACCCGAGACTTGTACCCTTACGACCGCATCATCGCCGCGGTTCTAACGCCGCGTCTCACGATCTGATCTGATGCCCAGGCCAAGAGTTGTGGGCCTACATTTATCTTGAAGAAAACACCACGAATTGCAAATTTCAAGAGAATCTATAAAATCAATCACATCAATCAAGTCAAGTACAATAGGTACAACACCAATGCCTCTCTTACTAACAAAGCATGGCACCCCTCTCTCTCCCATCCCCAAAGTCAACCTTCATTACAACAACCCCTCCCTCTCTCCTTACATCTTCTCTCTCTCTCTATCTCTCTCTCTCTCATTTCTCCACCATTATTCCAAGCAACCCAAGGAGAGGTGACCGTCCAAGCTTCCTATGGAAAAGATATCATGTAGCCCACTCCCTACCACCTTATCACTGATCTCCACTATTCAATCTTCATCTTCCACCATCAAAGGGAAAGCTAAGGAGTTTAGGAGTCCAAGAAGCCTAGAAGGAGCGAAATCAGTGGGTGATCTACATTGATTTTCATTTTGATGGCCCACTTGTGATAGGACCCAATTTGATGTATGTGTTGTAATCATACAAGGGGTCCATAGTGGCAGGGTCCCTCCACTACACCGTCTCTCTCTCTCTCTCTTTGTTCTTGATGATGGTGATGATGATGATGATTGTATGGCCCACTTGATCCACATCGTCCACGAGATGGACCCCACCTTGAAAGCTGATTAGCTGGTGTACCTACAATACCTATATAGCTGCTGTATAACGACATCAAGTTCTGGTGGGCCACGCATGAGGGACGTACCTGGAATGGGAAAAATGGGTTGGCTGGGTACCTCACACCAGTTATATAATTGGTGTATTGACGCCACCAAGCTCTGTGGGTCCCACTGCTGTGACATTAGCATGGTCTGTGGGACCCAACTGATGTATGTGTTTTATATATGACATCCATCACATGGACCCATTACACATGTGGCATCCACACTGTCCATTACTTGGACGGTGGGCCACTTGATGTATGTATTTCCTCCAGCCGTCCATCAATGGATGTGGGACACTGTAAATCAGCCAATAAAATAAATAAATAAAATAATAAATTATACTAATATATATATATATATATATATATCAAGTGGGGTGGCCCACCACGTGGGACCCACCTTAATGAATATATATATGATATATATATATATATATATATATATGGGCCATCCATCTACTGGATGTCTAGCTATGGCCAGCAATGGCCAGCAACTACATAGTAGCTGGACTGACGTCACCAGGTCCTGTGAGACCCACCTTGATGGATGTGTCTTGAATCCCCATCGTCCATATATTTAGATGGTGAGCTAGCAGCCGCTGCAAGTAGCTGCTGCACGTGCAGCAACAACTCTGGGTCACCGTGATGTATATGCAATCCACACCATCCGTCCATCCGTGTGCCCCCCTACATGATGTATGTGTGGGTCTAATCCACACCGTCCAGACCTTGGACAGTGGGACCCACCATGATGTATGTATTGCATCCATATCGTCCAACCATTTTGAGAGATTATTTTATGGCATAAGAAAAGGAATGAGTCAGATCTAAAGTTCCAACGGACCCCACCATTCAAAATAGTGGGGATAGTGACATCCACCATTTAAAACTTCTTAAGGGCCATGGTACTTTCCAATCAAGCTAATATTTTTTTTTTTTAATTTTCACTTCATCTATCTCTATGTAAACTGGTGGATAGGTTGGATCTCAAAATACATCACGACAGGTCCTATAAATGTTTTAACGGTGGGTGTGGCTGCTCCTATGGTTTTATGCGGTGGGCCCAGTAGGATTTTAACAGTGGAAATCATTACTCCACCGCTAGTTGTTGTATGGTCTAGATGATCCTTTAATATGATTCATTTTTTTGGGAAGTTTGAGGTCCACCTTGATATATATATATATATATATATATATATATATATATATATATATATATATATATATATATATGGGGCCCATTGGTGTGGCCCGTTGTTGCAGCTCACTTGATGCTTATGAGGACTATTGGTGTAGCCTGTCGTTGCGGCCCACTTGATGTTTATCGGCCCATTGGTACGGCCCGTTGATGCAGTCCACTTGATGTTTATCGGCCCATTGGTGCGGCCCACTTGATATATATATAAGGCCCATTGGTGCATCTCGTTGAAGCGGCCCACTTAATGTTTATGAGGCCCATTAGTGAGGCCCGTTGATGCGACCCACTTGATGTTTATCGGCTCGTTGGTGCAGCCCAATTAATGTTTATGAAGCCCATTGGTGCGGCCCGTTGATGCGGCTCACTTGATGTTTATTGACACATTGGTGTGGACCGTTGATGCGGCCTACTTGATTTATACGAGGCCCATTTGTGCAGCCCGTTGATGCGGCCCACTTGATGTTTACGAAGACCATTGGTGCAACCCGTTGATGCGGTCTACTTAATGTATATGAGGCCCATATGATGAGGCCCAATGTGTTGTATGTGAAGCCTATATAATGCGACCCATTGTGATATGTGAGGCCTATATGGAAGGTCCATTATGATTGTATGAGGCCAGTTAAGATTGTATGTGGCCCATTATGTTGTGTATGAGGCCATGGGCCCACTATATGTTTGGCCTTATAAAGGCCACTCCTTGGGAGCAATGTTGGTTAAATGTCCACATTGATGGGTAATAATGGTTAAATGTCCACATTGTAACCTTCCCTTAGGCCCTTTGTTAGGCCGATTATTGATGCCGATTATCGATGCCAGTTATCGATACCGATTATGAGTATGTGACAGCATAGCATCATAATACATGCCCATACGCATTAGGCGGAGATTGTCTCACATGAGCGCATGTTATGCGCAGGATTGATGCATGACTGGATTGTATAATTCATGCATCTTGCATTGTGTGCAGTGATTACTATACGCCCTAGCGATATCAGGGTCATAGCCTCCACAGGCATGTCGTGGATGGCCAGATGGGACACCGAAAATCTGTTACTAGCATCAAGGCACCATAGATGTCCCTGGGTGAAAATCCTTAAACCTCTATGGCCAGAAGACCCTCCAACGTCTAGACCGAGTGGATACATGAGCGCCCAAGTGCCGAATACAAGTAGGCCGCGTCTCCCACTGTGTCATGGTTGGTTGGAAATGGGTGTGGCCTTACTCACCCAAGGGTAGGGGGCATAACTAGGATGAGTTTGACCAGCTTGTAAATAGGTCCATTATCTACCCGCCAGGTAGATATTAGCTGACTACTAGCCAGGCAGATAGTGAGGTCTCTTCCACTTCTATGGTTGCACATCTAGTGGGCGGCGATCGCGTGTAGAGTGTACTAAACCTCAGTGATGATCCCAAAGATGTATGGTATTGATATGTGGACTTATTGAGCAGGAGTTGCATAATCATTCATTCGTTCATTCATTCACTATCCATTCGGGCTAGTGATACACAACTAATTGTTATGTGTATCTTCGCAATGGCTAAGATTTCAGTTTGGGCATGCGACCAACCTGAGATCAGGAGTTTACAACATTGAGTCTGACATCTAAATCTGCTTTGAAAAGAAGTCCCTTGTGATGGACCCCATAGCTTATGATACTATGTACTATCATCCCAACTTCACATTCCAGCTTAGTCATTACATTCGCACCGCATACTGCATTTGTGGCATATGACAATTTGGGTTGCTAAGTTTCTACATTTATATGGCCTAGATGATCCTGATGATATTTGTGGACTCATCAGGATTATATATTCCAGTGTATTCTCAATATATGATATTTGACTTATTATGTTTTTGCATTGCATAGCCTGAATAAGGCTGATGATATTTATAAACTTACCAGTATATTTCTGCATTACTCTAATATTGTATGATTTATGGATTGCCAGTATTTCCACTTACTCTAATATTTATGTACTTAGTACGTGCATCGCACACACTTACACCACCCTTTAAGCTTTCTTTAAGCTTATGCATGATAGATGCATGCATGTGGCGTTAGGTCGCAGTAGTGTTAAGCTTAGAGCGTGCAGCGGTCTTCTGGAGCTTTGATTTTTGATATATATATTTCCTCTTTCAACATTGTATTCAATTGTTTATATTAGTGGATATGTGATGATGATGTTGCCTTTGTGATTTGGGTAAACTTGTGGTTATGCTTATTACAAGTTAAATGTACATTGGAAAATCCTCCTTATAGGATCTCAGGTTTGGAATCCGGCATATGGGCATTAGGAGCCGAGAATGGGATACTACGAAGGCTGTTGGCACCAGATTCGGAGATCAAGAATTTTGTGAGTCCAGTTTCCGAGTTTGGGGCATGACAGAAGTTGAAATCAGAGCATAACCTAGGAATACCTGAGTATAACATCACATATCTGCTGATAGCTACCCTTCACTCCATGATCGTTAAGAACTTAGAATGATCAGATCCTCGAGTTTGAATAACTTAGAGACTTTCTAATATAGCTCCCTTCCGTTGAGATTGTGAGGCTGCACGGTATCCCAGTTTCGATTATTTCTGATCCTGGATCTGAGGTTGATCAGGGGTCACCATAGTGTTGATGAGGCATCTTGGGAGCACGAGGTTGAGATTAGAGAGCGCTATCCCCATCCTTTTATAGATTGATTATACCTTGATATATATATATATATACATACATATGATGATGTTTCCCCTTCCCTTGCTTTGTCCTACGTGATAGTAAATTTCGAGGATGAAATTTTTATTAGGAGGGGAGAGTTATAAGACCCGTATCCTAGACCGTACCATTTTATAGACTCCTGCGGTCCTCCTTATAGAATTTCGGTGACCCGCGATCTGTAATCAGCATTTACGTGTGACCCTGAGTTGCATCCTGTTAATCTGAGTCTGCTCGACCTGAGACTTATACCCTTGTGACCGCATCATCGCCGTGGTTCTAACACCGCATCTCCTGCTCCGATCTAATTCCCAGGCTAGGAGTTGTGAGCCCACTTTTATCTCGAGGAAAACACCGTGCATTGCAAATCCCAAGAGAATCTATCAAATTAATCACATTAATCAAGTTAAGTACAATAGGTACAACACTCATGCCTCTCTTACCAACATAGCATGTCACCCCTCTCTCTCCCATCCCCAAAGTCAACCTTCCTTACAACAACCCATCTCTCTCTCCTTACATCTCCTCTCTCTCTCTCTCTCTCATTTCTCCACCATTATTCCAAGCAACCCAAGGAGAGGTGACTGTTTAAGCTTCCCATGGAGAAGCTATAGTGTGGCCCACTCCCTACCACCCTATCACCCATCTCCACCATTCAATCTTCATCTTTCACCATCAAGTGGAAAGTTAAGGAGCTTAAGAGTCAAAGGAGCCTAGAAGGAGTGAAATCAGTGGGTGATCTACGTTGACTTTCAATTTGATGGACCACTTGTGATGGGACCCAATTTGATGTATGTGCTATAATCATATGAGGGGCCCATATTGGCGGGGTCCCTCCAGTACACCATCTCTCTCTCTCTCTCTCTTTCTTTTTGTTCTTGATGATAATTATATGGCCCACTTGATCCACGCCACCCATGAGATGGACCCCACCTTGAAAGCTGATTGGCCGATGTACCTACAATACCTATATAGCTGCTATACAATGACAACAAGTTTTGGTGGACCACGCATGAGGGACCCACCTGGAATGGGAAAAGTGGGTTGGCTGGGTACCTCACACCAGTTATACAGCTGGTGTATTGACGCCAGCAAGCTCTGTGGGTCCCACTGCTGTGACGTCAGCAAGGTCTATGGGACCTAGCTGATGTATGTGTTTTATATATGTCGTCCATCACATGGACCCATTACACGTGTAGCATCCACACTGTTCATTACTTGGAAGGTGGGCCACTTGATGTATGTATTTCATCCAGCCGTCCATCACTGGACGCTGTAGATCTACCAATAAAAAAATAAATAAAATAATAAATTGTACTAATATATATGCATATATATATATATCAAGTGGGGTGGCCCACCACGTGGGACCCACCTTAATGAATATATATATATATATATATATATATATATATCTGGGCCGTCCATCTACTGGACGTCCAGCTGTTGCCAGCAATGGCCAGAAGCTACATAGCTGCTGGACTGACGTCACCAGGTCCTGTGGGACCCACCTTGATGGATGTGTCTTAAATTCCCACCATCCATCTATTTTGATGGTGGGCCAACAGCTGCTGCCAGTAGCTGCTGCACGTGCAGCAGCAGCTCGGGGTCACCATGATGTATGTGCAATCCACTCCATCTGTCCATCCGTGTGCCCCCCTACATGATATATGTGTGGGTCTAATCCACACCATCCAGACCTTGGATGGTGGGACTCACCATGATGCATGTGTTATATCCATACTGTCCAACCATTTTGAGAGATCGTTTTATGACATTAGAAAAAGAATGAGTCAGATCTGAAGTTCCAGTGGACCCCACCATTTAAAATAGTGGGGACAGTGACATCCACCGTTCAAAACTTCTTAAGGGCCACGGTACTTTCCAATCAAGCTAATATTTTTTTTATTTTCATTTCATCTATCTCTGTGTTAACTGATGGATAGGTTGGATCTTAAAATACATCACGGCGGGTCCGATAAATGTTTTAACGGTGGGTGTGGCTGCTCCCACGATTTTATGTGGTGGGCCCAGTAGGATTTTAACGGTGAAAATCATTATTTGCACTACTAGTTGCATGGTCCAGATGATCCTTTAATATGATTCATTTTTTTGGGATGTATGAGGCCCACCTTGATATATATATATATATATATATATATATATATATATATATGTATATATATATATATGGGGCACATTGTTGCTGCTCATTGATGTGGCCCACTTGATGTTTATGAAGCCCATTGGTGCGGCCCGTTGATGCAGCCCACTTGATGTTTATCGGCCCATTGGTGTGGACCGTTAATGTGACCCACTTGATGTATATGAGGCCCATTGGTGTGGCCCATTGATGCGGCCCACTTAACATTTATGAAGCCCATTGGTGCGGCCCGTTAATGTAGTCCACTTGATGTATATGAGGCCCATATGATGAGGTCCGATGTGTTGTATATGAAGCCCATGTAATGCGGCCCATTGTGATATGTGAGGCCCATATGGAAGGCCCATTATGAATGTATGAGGCCCTTTGAGATTGTATGTGGCCCATTATGTTATGTATGAGGCCCTTGTGTGAGGCCATGGGCCCACTATATGTTTGGCCCAATGAAGGCCACTCCTTGGCAGCAATGTTGGTTAAATGTCCAGATGATGGGCAATGATGGTTAAATGTCCACATTATGACCTTCCCTTAGGCCCTTTGTTAGGCCGATTATCGAAGCCGATTATCGATGCCAGTTATCGATATCGATTATGACTATGTGATAGCATGGCATCATGATACATGCCCATATGCATCATCTATATGTTTGTTATGAGATGTGGTTGACCATTACATATGCCATTGGGCAGGTTGTTATGAGACTCCCTGATAGGCAGAGATTGTCTCACATGAGCGCACGGTAAGCGTAGGATTGATGCACTGGATTGTATGATTCATGCATCTTGCATTATGTGTTGTGATTACTATACGCCCTAGCGACATCAGGGCCGTAGCCTCCATAGGTATGTCGTGGATTGCAAGATGGGACACTAGAAATTTGTTACTAGCATCGGGGCGCCATAGATGTCTCTGGGTAAAAATCCCTAAACTTCCGTGGCTAGAAGACCCTCCAACGTCTAGACTGAGTGTTTATATGAGCGCACGGGTGCCGAATACCAGTAGGCCGCATCTCCCACTGTGTCGTGGTCGGTTGGAAATGGGTATGGGTTACCCACCCGAGGGTAGGAAGCATAGCTAGGATGAGTTTGAGCAGCTTGTAAATAGGTCCGCTATCGACGTGTCAGGTAGATATTGGCTGACTACTGGCCAGGTAGATAGTGAGTTCTTTTCTACTTGCTTAGTTATTCGTCTAGTAGGTGGTGATCACGTGTAGAGTGTACTAGACTCCGGTGATGATCCTAGAGATGTAAGGTACTGATATGTGGATTTATTGAGCAGGAGTTGCATACTCATTCATTCACTATCCATTTAGGCTGGTGGCGCGCAACTGATTGTTATGTGTATCTTCGCAATGGCCAGGATTTCAGTTGGGGCGCGCGACCAACCTGAGATTAGGAGTTTACCACATTGAATCTTACTATCCAAATTTAGTTATGAGACTGGTTTGTATAAAAGTCCCTTGTGATGGACCCTATAGCCTGCGATACTATGTACTATCATCCCGACTTCACACTCCAGCTTGGTCATCACAATCGCACTGCATACTGCATCCACGACTTATGACATTTTGGGTTGCTAAGTTTCTACATTTATATGGCCTAGATGATCTTGACGGTATTTGTGGACTCACCAGGATTTGTATATGCACTGTATTCTCAGTATATGATATTTGACTTATTATGTTTTTGCATCGCATAGCCTGGATAAGGTTAATGATATTTATAGACTTACCAGCATGTTTCCACATTACTATGATATTGTACGATTTATTGATTGTTAGTATTTCCACTTACCCTGATATTTATGTGCCTGGCACGTGCATCGCACACACTTACACCACCCTCTAAGCTTTCTATAAGCTTATGCATGATAGATGCATGCAGGTGGCATTAGGTCGTAGCAGCATTGAGCTTGAAGCATGCAGCGGTCTTTTGGAGCTTTGATTTTCGATATATGTATTTTCCCTTTCAACATTGTATTCAACTGTTTATATTAGTGGATATGTGATGATGATGTTACCTTTGTGATTTGGGTAAACTTGTGGTTATGCTTATTACAAGTTAAATGTACGTTGAAAAATCCTCCTTGTAGGATCTCAGGATCGGAATCTGGCATATGGGAACTGGGAGTCGAGAATGGGGTAATACGGAGGCTGTCAGCACCAAATTCGGTGATTGAGATTTTTGTGAGCCTGGTTTCCAAGTTTAGGGTGTGACACATAGAGCCTATTGGGCTATCAAAAATCTGAATTTTAACTTGAACAACATTAACTCACTACGCAAACTTCAATTGAATGAACTCGAAGAAATCCAGAATGATGCTTATAAGAATTTAAGAATTTACAAGGACAAGATGAAGGTGTTCCATGACCGAAACATCATTCGGAAATCATTTATACTTGGTCAAAAAGTCCTTCTGTACAATTCCCGACTACATCTTTTTTCTGGTAAGCTTCGATCTCGTTGGACCGACCCTTTCACTGTTATTAATGTCTATCCTCATGGGGCCGTCGAGATAAAGAATCTAACGAATGACAATGTTTTCAAAGTGAATGGACATTGTCTAAAGAAATTTGTTGGCAAGTTTGATTCAGAGGACATGTCCATACCTCTTATTGATCTTGTGTAGCAGGATTGACCTCCTAATCCGATGGAAGTGTAGTTAGGTTTATTACTTTCAAAGAATTTAGGATTAGGATAATTTATTTTTTAATAAGTTTAGTCTTCTTGATAACCCATCTACATGTTGAGAACTTTGGAAAAGCTTCAATTCTCCTTCTTTAGGTACTACCTTTCCATCACTTCTCATTTCTTTTTGTTGTCTCATGTACGATGCATGCTTATATCTTTTACATTGAAGACAATGTAGATTTTAGGTTGGGGGTGTGGATTAGGTAAACTAATCAGTATTTTCTTAGCCTTTGAGCAAAAAGTTTTGAAATTTTTTAATTTTTCAAGTAAAAGAACTATTTGGAAAGCGATAGTGTGTGTAATTAAGAATGCTTTAAATATGATAATAAGATAGAGATTGAATTTTGAATTGGTGGAGTTTGATCAACTGAGTAGACTATCACTTAAGTTCTCTCATCTAATTGACTAAGAGGAAGTTTGAATATCATGTTGATTTAAATCACAAGACACATTCAACCTATTTTTTATGAATTGTGCTAGAATTTCTTATTGTTAGTATGTGAATCATTGATAGATGTTGAGAATTATGTCTGGAGAATTTTATCCACCTTAAAAAGATGAAAAGAACCAGTTAAAAAATAGTGAGATCGACAAAAAGGTCATGTATGATGAAAAGAATGAAAAGACCGAAAAGAATGAATAAAAGTGACCATTAATATAAAATTAAAATTTGGAAAAGAAGAAAAATAAAATAAGTTCAGAATCAGTACTTGATTATTCAATCAATCCTGAGGTGATGAGCATGGCTAACATTATGAAATGATAGTACTTTTATGGAAGGTAAGTTAGAATTCACTAAGTTCTCATCTTGCTAAGTTCTATTTCTAGGTATTTATTTATCTTTTTTAAGTCAGCCAAGTCACTCTTGTATGAGGCACTTTCCTGGGCATAGTTGGCATAATCTCTTACGTGTTCTTGAATCTCATTAGCCAATCAGTCATTTTCAGCTTGACTTCTTCAAATTTCATGCTCAACTGCTTATTTTATGTCTTAGCCTGACCAAGCTTTTGAAGAACTTTTAAGCTTTAGGTGTAAAGTTGGTCATAGGCTTCTTACAAACCGGTATTGTCAACTTCCTCCTCTTCTTCTTAAGAGAAAGACTTTTCTTCTATATGTTCATCTTTATTCCCAATATCCCTGTTCTTAACCCCAAGTGTAGGGTCGCGATGTAGTAATAATCTTAGTGAGACCGAGGTCGAATCCATAGGGACTAATCTCATGTGTTTTTTGAAAGCAACTAGAAGAAGAACTAGAAAAAGATGAAAACCTAAATTTGAAATATTTGAGAGTAATTGTGAGAGATTTAATGTAAAACTTAATAAATTCAAAAGTGGGAAACTAGGGTTTCCAAGGATCCACTTGCAGAGATCAGGGAGATCTATGCTTGATTTAAGTCACATGATTGGAATCGAAGTCCCATCTTATCTAATTGGAAGATATCTCAGTAAAATAAAATCTAAACTTCCTTTAACTTAGTTCTCAATGGATGAGAGGTGTGAGCACTGGAAGTGATTCCATCACAAAACCATGCCCATGAGACAAGGCAAACAATAGGATTTACCAATCCCATAACCAATATGGGAGAATTGTGAAAGTTAGGGATGATTCCATCACCCAACCATGCCCAAGGGATGATAGTGAACAACAAGATTTTCGAATTTCACAATCTCAATATATGAAAAGAACATACTCAAAGCTATCGCAGATCTATTGTAATTTGAGTCACAACAAACCATTAAAAACTGAAAGTATTCCTTATAATCAAACTAGAATCAAAGAGAGTTCAATATAAACATGAATCATAGCAATAGAAACATCCCATCATGCTACAAGCTTTACCTCTTAGCCCTTGCTAAGAGGTTTAGTCAACCATAGATATGATTGAACTAGAATCTCTTAAGAAAAGTATAAAAACTACCAAAGAAAATGAAGAAAAACTCTTGGTGACGGCTTCTCCACGCTTTTGCTCCACTCCTTAAACCCTAAGTGATGCCTAAGAGTGACTTAGGGACCTCTATTTATAATTTTAGGCCTTAACCTTTCGCACCAAGTGAAATTTTTTGGAAACCGTCTCAAATTTACCCAATCCGTGTAAAAATTGTGTAACCCTCGACTGGTCGTGGGCCGTCCTCGACCGGTCGAGGGTCGTCCTCGACTGGTCGAGTAGGTCAGGGATTTTGAGATTTTACTTGGTGGAGTTCAAGTTGAGACACCTTTGACTGGTCGAGCAGAGCCCAGGACTAGTCGTGCGTAGCCAAGACTGGTCGAGTCGAGGCCAGGACTGGTCGAGCGTACGTAGGACTGGTTGAGCCGGAGCTAGGACTAGTCGAAGATGGCCGAATTTCACTTCAAAACTTCAATTTTCTTCATTCTTGACTTAAATTTGTTGGATATTCAGTATGTGCATTCTTCATTCTTGGTTTCATCAGATCCAATCTTGGCTTTGGTGATTCTTGAGTGTTAAATCCATGCTTTTACCATCCTTTCCAATCTAAGCTCTTGAATTCAGTTTGTAACACAAACATGATTAAAATAGAACATTAAGCATTATCATGTTCAAAAAACCAAGTAATAGATGGGGTCCAATATGCAATATTTGACCCTCAACACAATCCCCAACCAGCATTTTACTAGTCCCGAGCAAAGTATGCGAAAAATAAACCTTAATGCGCAATGTTAAAACCTTTTTCAGAAAATGATCTTTTGTGTAATCAAGTATGAGTGAGTAAACTCAAGATGAGAAATTGACATTTTGAAAACCTAGAGTTGAATCACATAAGCAACTAATCAAATAAGTTCTTTATCCATTAGGTTAGAGTATAGTTCACATATCAACTTTTTCAACGTGCTCAGTGAAAATATTATCTTTTCATAATGTTAGCCATGCTCACTAGTTAAAGATTGGTTGAAAACACAAGTATTGATTCTGAACTTATCCACTTTTCCTTCTTTTTCTGGTTTTTGATTTTATATCGATGATTATTTGTACTCATTTAGTCTTTTCATCTTTTTTTTTTTCTTTCAGATTTCTCATTCTTTTATAGACCTTGCATTATTTTCTAGTCTTTTCACCACACATGACCTTTTTGTCGATCTCCTATTTTTTTAACTGGTTCTTTTTCTTCTTTTAAGGTGGATAAAATTCTCCAGATTCGATTCTCAATATCTTTCAATGATCATCATACTAACAATCAGAAAATCTAGTGCTATTCATAGAGAACAATTTGAATAACATAATATTCGAACTCACTCTTAAACAATTGAATGTAAGAACCATAAGTGATAAGTTAGTTGCTTCAACTCTAACAATTCAAAATTCGATTTCTATCATATCAACATACTCAAAATATTCTTAAATACACAACTTATCGCTCTCCAAATAGATAAACATTGAAATTTTTTCAAAATTTTTGCAAATTTTACTCAAAATTGGGAAAACACTGATTTGTTTACCTAATCTCCCATCCCCAACCTAAAATCTACATTGTCCTCAATGTAAAGAAATAAGCATGATTTGCAAAAGTACAACATAGTTGAAAGATAAGTGATGGAAAGATAGTACCTAATGAAGAGATTTTGCGGCTTTTTCCAAAGGATCTTAGCATGAAGGTGGGTTAACACAAGAGTTAATCAACCAAAAACAAATTATCCTAAAACAAACGGAAAGCAAACTATACTAAGTATCATAAAGCCGACTATCCTAAAATGGCATAAAGTAATAAACCTAACTACACCTCCATCAGACTAGGAGATCAATCCTGATAAACAGGATCATTCAGAGGTATGGACATGTCCTCTGAATCAAATCTCTCAACAAATAGCTTTAATCGATGTCAATTTACTTTAAACTCATTATCATTTTTTGGATTCCGAATCTCGACAGCCCCATGAGGATAAACATTAGTAATACTGAAAGCGCCGTTCCAACGAGATCAGAGTTTACCCAGAAAGAGATGTAACCGAGAATTGTACAAGAGGACCTTTTGACCTGGTGTGAATGATTTTCGAAGAATGTGTTTGTAACGCCCCGGATTTTTGCCAACCTGGGATTAGATGTCCTTAGGCAATGGGTCAATCCTGACACAGGTTTAACTTCTTAAACGCTCAATTAAAGCCTCAAATCGCTCCTTAAACCATTTTCTTCACGAATCCTACCCTTCACTACCTTGTGCTTTCAATTTTTCAAAGCACCTTCGCCCTAGACACTATCTTAAACTAGCTAAGTAGTATAACTTGGATCACTTTATATACAAACTATAATGGACTAAGTTCCACCTCAGACGAAAATCACTTAGGATTAAATCCTTTAGAAATTTGACAAAGTGAACTAGGTGTTAAACTAGATTAGCCATGAAATCCATTTGAATCGCTTTAAATACGATCTGCAAGACCCAAAACTTGCAGAATCATTGACGCTAGGTTACCCTAAAGTTTAGAACCAAACTCATTTCCTGGCTGCTCTCGGGAATGAAACGAAACTTCGTATTAGGTCTAGACCGTACATCGGAAATCCGATTAACGCAAAGTTAAGGACTTAGGATCGCCTCATTGGGCTTGACACTCATCTCAAAAATCAGGTCCATCCGATGTCCCACGGCCATTCGTTTCGATTCAGAGCGAGGGTGTGTGAAAAACACTATTCCTATTCCAAAATAAATATCAGGAATAGTGATCTGGCATCATTCGTTGACGCATCAGTATTAAGCAACCAGACCGTCAGAATCGGACCAAATTACACCCTCGGATTAAGAAAAATTTCAGGAACATTTACATGTACTTGGAATTTCGGATCGTGGCCCACTGACCGTTGAACTGAAAGTGGTCCGCCACGTGCGATCTGGGAATCCAATCGGGTCGAAAACGTAATCCCACATAGATCCATGTGTGGTGAGCTTAAGTCTGACGTTTGGCTCAAGGGGGGCCACCAGAAACACTCATTTGAGCTGGAAAAGTGACGAATATCCTATATTAGCAGTAACCCTTGAACCTGAGTCTATTTTGGGAATATTTTTGACTATAAAAGGACCTTAAACCCTCTCCCATTCCAGCCATACGAATTTGGTTTTGAGAGAGGGAAAAGAGAGAGAAAGTGAGGGAGATGTGGGAGGAATTCCCTCTTTCGTTCCCTGCCGCTATTAGGCCTACACCGCCCTGTTCTAGGCGCTTTCCCGGCGGTATCCATCCCATTTGAAGGTAAGAAACCCTAACCCTAGGCCTGATTTAAGATAGAATCATTGTGGGTTATGAAAAAGCTAATCGATTCCGCTCTTTAGGCTAGAAATCTCCCGTATACGGAAGTTCTACTACCCTTGCTGATTCGTTTCATTTCCAAAGGCAAAGGTGAGGACTTTAAGTGTATAAGTTACGGTTTTCAATGCTTTCAATGTCAGATAATGGTAGATTCATGATCTGCATGCAATTGCACATGTACAAAGTGCTTTCTGTTTTCTGTTTCGATTAGAATTGTAGAATTTGGAATTTCACATACTCTAGGTATTCGTATAAAATACCGTATACGTATTTTTTATGGAAATGTGTTTGACATGTTTATTTGTTGTATGGATATACGATATATGGATAAAAGACTTATTTGGCGAAAGGATTCGCCGAAATACATGTTTTACTAATATACACTATGTATGTAGAAATACTGTATTGTAAGTAGTGCCGTATACATGTATATTTTGGAAATGTGTTTGCCATGATTATGTGTCGTATGATTATATGACATATGGATAAATTACTTATTTGGCGAAAAGAATCGCCGTAATACATGTTTGTTTGTATACACTATGTATGTTGAAATTGCGTATTCTAGAAAATACTGTATACGTATAAATTTTGGAGATATAGTTATCATGATTATTTGCTGTAGTAATATATTATACATGGATAAAATACTCACTTGGCTAAGGGATAGCCCTAATACATGTTTTGCTAACATACACCATGTATGTTGTAATAGTGTATTCTAAGTGTTGTGAAAATGACTAAATGAGTATAGAATTCTCATTCGTGCTCGCCATGACTAATTGTCATGGATAATTGATTGTTGTATTGGCAATACCCCTTTGACGAAAGGATTTACCCTAAATCACGCCACGGCCAATACACACTATATATGCTAAAATGTGTGGCCCAAGTGTTTGTGGAAATGACTGAATGAATATGAAATTTGGTTTCCTGCTTGCCATGACTATCCGTCATGGGTGTATGCGTGTTATGATTGGGGTAACTCCCTAGTGAAAGGATTTGGCCTTATACCTCTGTGATCAACATATGTCATGTATGTTGATTCCTGTATTTTAAAGTGTTTGTTGAAATGTCTGAATGAGTAGTAGTTAGTAAATTGTAATGTTTAAGGATGTTGAGATTGGATTCTCAACTACCCTAGCGACGTGTATGATTACCTCCATGAGGTTGATCACTTAAAACACTTACTTACAATACATGTGTTTGTATTACTATTAATGTAGTGTTTTACAACATGCTTTATATCATGCTTTATAATATGCTTTTAACATGCCTACTAGCATGTTTGAATTACTTTATTTATCATGCTTGAATTACTTTGTTTATCATGCTTTACTCCACATGCTATGGATGACAATTGATTGTGCTTGGGGCTATGATTATAGTCCAGACAATCGGTACTAGATTGGAGATCGTGGTTGAGTTTCATGTCGCCACGTGAGATGTGTTCGACGAACTCGAGTCGTACTTCGGTTGGCGATAGTGGTTGGCCATGCGAAGTGCTTATGCACTTCATGTCGTTCAACTTGTTGTGCGCTCGAGCTAGCCGAGCTCGTCATATAACCCGATTTGTCTAATGTATGTTCACCATGTTTGGTCTCTACTGCTTGAACCTAGGGTACCAAACTTACCAGTGAAAACCCTTTTAACCATGGTACCTCGATCCGCTAAGACTCATGAGCCGGGCATGGTGGTATGGGACACCGTGGTCGAGCCGTCGCCTGCCACGCTGGGGCTACGTGCCTCCCGTAGTGACCAAAGAGCAACTTAACTCGTGAACCGATTATGGTGGTATGGGACACTATATTCGCCTGTCGGCCTACATTGATAAGGTGATGGGGAGTGGTGCAACCTTTGTGCGTAATGTACACAGCGGCACCCTTTGTAGTGACCGCGAGCATATTCTCGTCGCAAAGTGCGCCTTAGGGTTCGCCGCGATATATAGAGTATGAACTAGGCCTGTTTACGTATAGTGATGAATCGTTTAAGGGGTGATGGGGAGTGGTGCAACCTTTGTGCGTAATGTTGACCACGGCACCTCTCTGCAGTGACCTAGAAAACACACCATCGTCTGATATTAACTAGGACTGACGACCCTATAATGGATCATGTTTGGGAATGATACAGGGGAGGTACCTTAGTTTCCCAATCCTGCTGTTTGAAATGGACTAATTAAAAACTCGGTAATCATGCTCATCATGCATCGCATGTGCCCGGAAGATGTGGAGCACTTGTGGGATGTAAGCATGCCGCGAACGTGAGATGGTGTCGCATGAGGGAGTATGTCGGTGAGGGCATCCATCATACCCGCATTCATACTTGCATTAATCAGAGTAACTAGGAGTGTTTAATTTACTGCTTTATCATTACTGCTTGACTGTATTGATAACATGATAACTTATGCCTTATTGTTCCACTGAGTTAGCTACTCACTCCCACGTTACGGGACGGTGTTGTACACACCAAACAGATTTGTTGAATTTCAGATGATGGTGATGCTTATGAAGCGAAGGCAGCCGACTACTTCTATGGTGATGAGGAGGAGATCTTCTATCATGTAACCCTCTGACGGGTCTCTGAAGACCTGGTACCGTATTGTCGGGGCTGTGGTACTGGGGATAGAAGACATTAAACTTACACATTTGGTATATTTTAGAACTGTACTTGTATTTATTTAACCTGGTAATGTTATCACACTCTGGAGACTCATCATAGTTTATATATTTTATCTATCTATCATAGTCTTCCGCTTGCAAAATTAACTGTCTCTGGAGTATGATATGCTGTTTTGGCTTAATCTCACTCATGTTCAATGTACGAATACAGTCAACATTCAATCATCATTCATTTTGTTGCATAAGTGATGTTCTGGAACTCGGGAGTTGAGTTTATGCTCGACCCCCGATTTTCAGGGCGTTACAGTGTTAGTCATGAAACACCTGGTGTGAATGATAGCCAACATTCCTTTCCTTTTAGGTTTGTCCTTTTTAGGACACTTGTTTGCTAAATGCCCATATTCTTGGCAGTTGTAACATTGACTATCTTCTAAAGATTTCCAAGTTTTAGATTTAGACTTAAATCTTTTCTTATCATTTAATTTTTGAAAGTCTATCTTCTTTTTACTTTTGAAAATCTTATAAAACTTTTTCGCTAAGTTTTTAAAATCAGAATTTTCTTGAGAAATACATTTGGAAGACTTAAGGGCTATAGATTTACCTTTAGGAGCTTTAAAGTTTAACTCATAGGTTTGTAAAGACCCAACTAATTCTTCTACCCTCATATTGTCCGTATTACGAAGTTCCTAGATCGCAGTCACCTTTGAGTTGAACCGTTCAGGTAGTGAGCGTAGTATTTTTGCACACGCTTTACTTTTTGGGATTTTATCACCAACACCCCACATAGAGTTTATAATGTCATTCAGTCTAGTATAGAAGTCGACGAACATTTCATTTTCTTTCATATGTATTTCCCCAAATTTAATTGTGAGGATTTGGACTTTAGACTTCTTGACAATTGATGTACCCTCGTGTGTTAATTCTAAAATATCTGAAGCTTGCTTTGCAGTATCACAAGATATAATTCTTTTGATCTCATCCGGTGACAATGCACAAGTGATTGTATTTAGTGCTTTTGCATTGACACTACTCTCACTTTTTTGAAGTGTGGTCCAAGAAAAATAAGGTGATATTCTCATTAATTTTGATCCATCGATACCAGTCACTTCAATGGTAAGAGGGATCCATTCAGTCACTGTGACTTGCCACACACTCTCATCTATTGATTTGAGGAAAATCCTCATCCTAGCTTTCCAATAGGCATAGTTGGAGCCATCAAATGGTGGAGGCCTAGTGATTGAAAGGCTATTAAAATTTGACATCTTATAAATAACTTAGATCTATTAGCTTAAGAAATAAATCCAAATAACAATTAAAACGAGCTATTAGGCTTTGATACCACTTGAAAAGGCCTAGTTATATGTCCTAGGGGGGGGGGGGGGAGTGAATAGGACTATGCCAAATTAAAACTTTAACAGCAGAATTTAACTGAATAAGATAGCCTTGAAAGATAGAACTTTAAACAAATCATAGTACTGAAATGTAAAGCAATGTTCAAATAATAAAATAGAGAGGTTGATTCCAATGTTGTTCTAAGGACAACCTTGCACCATAAAAACCACGGGTTTATAGCAGGACAACCTTACTAGAACAATTTGAATATTAAAAACTTAAACTGAATGGAAATAAAGGAAATAATAAGAAATTAAATTCAAAACTATTACAACATTCCCATAATGCTTGAAATGTAAAAGATTACAACAATGACATCCACATATACATTCCACAGCTTTGAATGATAAAAGATATAGAAATTTAAATAAACATTCAAACCACAAAACACAAAGAATTATAGTGGTTCGCCTGTGTGTATACCAACTGTTAAACAACTGCCACACAGATTGCTACTCCACTCCTAATATCCTCACACAAGGGATATCAGCGTTCACTATGAAAATAGGTTTTACAGGTTCACCTAAAACCTTCACAATTGTGTCTTTTAAATGGGCTTACACAATTCAAAAAATCCCACTTCTAAGTTTTCTGGCTCTCCTCAGATAACCACTAGATAGAGATTTTTCTGGCTTAATCTCAAACAAAATCTAAAAACAAGGAAATTTACAATAAAGTAAAATACTTGGATTTCTCTTTTCAATATAGCCTAGAAGAACCAATCGGAGTAGAAGTTCGAATATAAAAGTTCAATTGTCCAATACTCACTTTGAAATGGTTCTAGGTTCTAATTGATTTTAAATTAAACCAGTTGGGCTAGCTTTATTTAATTTCGATTCCAAGAACAAGGAATATAGCAATTCCTCTTTTGAATTCAAATTGAAATGCAGAAACAAAATCTAATAAATAAAGCTAACAAAAGAGAATATGAAATATGCACATCATAGCTTAAATAACACAAACTTATCTTAGAGTGATGCCTAAATTTTACTTGAATTGAATTCTTGAAAAACTCTGAAATTCATGTTCTATTTATAGTTACAGAAATCGAGTCTACGACTGGTCATGTGGCCACCATGACTAGTCAAAGGTCGAACTGCATTTTGAAAATTTAATCGTGATTGGATAAAACCATTCCACGACTGGTCTTAAGGTGTCCATGACTGGTCGTGAGGCCTCCACGACTGGTCGTGAGGAATCGAGAATGGTTGCTAGAGTTTGAGTCGTAGCAGAATGACTGGTCATGAATGAGTCAACATTGTTCCTACGATTGGTTAAGCAGACTTCAGGACTGGTCGAAGTTCAACTAAAAAATTTTAAAAATTTACAACAACTTAGGACTGGTCTTGGAATTTCTTGGACTGGTCGAGCCAGTTTTAGAACTAGTCGAACAGAGTCCAGAACTGGTCTTATAATAGACCAAACACTTATAAAAATATTTTATTTGAATTATGTATACAAAATGACCTACCCTAAGGTCAAACTAAGGTCATTCATATCTTAAATGTGAAGTATGGACATTGAGTCTTCATTTCTTCAGATGTTGGTTGACCTTTGAAGATTGTGAAGCTTGAGATCTCTGATGTAGCTTAAACTTGAGATCTTCTAAAGCTTGAACTTTATCTTGTACTTTTATTCTTGAGTTGTACTTGATCTTGAGTTATACTTGAGATTTGAACAAGAACTTGTCTTCTGATGTAGCTATTGAAATATTCTGATCATTGAAGCTTGCAGAAGTAGACAAATAACTTGAACTTGAACTTCTTGAAGTAGATCACCGTTCTTAGCTTGTAACATTGATGCAGTGACTTGAACATACAAATCAATATGTTATACAAGACATAGATTATGTTTTTTGGCACCACAAAATTTGACAACCAAAGGGGCAAATAACTATTGCACTTACAATCTCCCCCTTTGTCAAATTTGTGACAAAGCACACTTAAAAAATATGATCAATATGAACACAACAGAAATCATGCACCAGTTAGAAAAGTAAGCCAGTTACAACCTGATTAACGAATCATGCACCAGTTGTCATTCACAAATTCACAAATTCTTCATTACTTACTCCCCCTGAGAAGCACAACAAAATCCAGCATAAAAATGATATGCTACTCTACTCTCCTACAATCCATATTTATCTCCCCCATATCCATATTTATCAAACTTAAAGTATTCTCCCCCTTTTTGTCATAATAAGACAAAGGAAGAAAGGAAGAAATGGAAGTCAAAGACCAATAAGAGAGTAATGAAAGGAATAACTAGTTAAGATATGCAAGTAAAAAAAAAGTAAATTCAAAGTTTACATAGCATTAACCAGTTGAAACAAAAGTCAGTCATACCAACTGAAGTAAAATCAAAGTCCACACACCAACAAAAGTAGTATAAAAGTTATTACAAGCCAAAGACTAGAACACTTAATCAGATCCTAAGGAAGGAGCAGCTATGGTAGGATCAAGTTGATGAAGCTCCTTGTTAATGTGCCTAAGATACTTATGCATATACTTAAATTACAAATCATGGGCAACATTCATGTTCCCTACCTTCTCTTCAAGAGCACGAAGACGAGCATCAAAATCAGATGGCTCATAGTCAGGATCATTTATAGAATCTGATTCAATTTCATCAAAAATATCATCCATATTTATATCATCAGGAAGAAGATCGCCACCTTTTTCATCATTCCCTGCTTCAGCACCACCACCACCCACATCTCTTTGGCCAGGAGCCAATTCCAACTTCATCTTGTTTATATTAGAATTGTTAAAAGAAAGATGACAAATAAGATCCTCTTCAACAGGCATAGCAACTAGTATATGAGACTCTAACACAGTCATAAGATATGCAAATGGAATATCACTGTGTCCTGGATGAAGTCGAAACTAAATGATGAAATGACATATCAAGGAAGGCAGACAGACTTTAATACCAGTGACGATAGAATGTAGAACTCGAACCATATAGGAAGTCAGTTCTGTTTTGTTACCAGAACGTGGATATAGATTTGAAGTAAAGATTCTATGGAGAACCACATATTTGGGTAACAAATACTTTGCGGGAAGTGCATTCCCTTTATGAGTCCATTGAACGTCCATGTTACATAAATCTCTAGTTAACATACGCTTTTCTGTTTCTGATGGTTTTTCCACTAGAGTCTGAATAGGAATACTGTCATCATTAATAGGTATTTCAATTAGATCCGCAATCAGATGACAGTCTACTGTAAATGGACCCTCTCTAGTATCAATATTAAATGTTAAATTATCAGATGAAAATTCAGAGATACATGTAATCATAGCCTGTGCAATGGATTGGTATGCCGGCCCACCCAAATATAGGAAGTTATCCCAACCTAAAGATTGGAGAAGAGGAAGGATACCAAAAGGATTGTCAATGACCACATTGATGGACTCTTGAATAACACCGGTCCTTTTGTTCAATACTTGATATGCATGACTGTTTAAAGAGTACCCTAAAAAGATACCTTCATCACTTTTAGTATCAAACTTTTCTAAATTTTCACGGTCACGTAAAATATAGCACTTGCAACCAAAAACTTGAAAGTATTTGACAGTAGGCTTCTTATCAAACTATAGTTCATAAGCGGTTTTATTATTAAATTTACTTGTATAAATTCGGTTGATATTATATTAGGCAATATTTACGGCTTCAGCCCAAAGGTTTTTAGGGAGCTTCATACTATTCAACATTACATTTCCCATTTCTTGAAGCACTCTATTTTTCCTCTCCATAATTTCATTTTGTTGTGGTGTTTTAGGCGCAGAAAATTCATGCGATATTCCCTAATCAGTACAGAATTCCTCAAAACTGCTATTCTCAAACTCAGATCCATGATCACTACGGATCTTACAAACTTGAGATATTTTTTCAGTTTGGATCCGTTTGAGAATCCTTTTTTACTTCATTAAGGGTTTCTGATTTATCCCTTAAGAAGGCTACCTAAGTGAATCTGGTAAAATCATCCATGACTACTAGTATCCTTTAAAAGTTTTTCTAATTTTAGATCACCTTGGGCATACCTCCATGTATCCTTTAAACTCAAAAGGGAAGAGACTTCAAGTTTAAGTTTATCATTTTTAGATTTCAAATTTTCAATAAGGGTGGTTTTGAAATCTATATCATATTTGCATTTTTCAAAACAATCTGAAAGATGAGATTTTTCTAAAACAATAGTTTCAAAATTATCTTTAAGCTTTGAAAACTTTTCCTTTTGAAGCTTTAATTTTACTACAATCTTACAACTTTCCTTGTATAGGGCATTATAATCATCTTGAGGATCTTTTTCATGTTCATGATCACTATTCAAATTTTCTTCAATAGCAGAATCATCACGATCTGAAAAAGTGAACTTGGCTAGAGTCATAAGAGCTTTGACTTCATTGCTCGACTCGGTTTTAGAATCTTCCGATTCAGAAGAGGTTTCAGTGATAGAAGATTCATCCTAAGTAGCCAGCATTTCTTTCCTTTTAGGTTTGTACTTTTTAAGACACTTGTTTGCTAAATGCCAATATTCTTGGCAGTTGTAACATTGACTATCTTTTAAAGATTTTCAAGTTTTAGATTTAGACTTAGATCTTTTCGTATCATTTGATTTTTGAAACTCTACCTTCTTTTTACTTTTGAAAATCTTATAAAACTTTTTTCACTAAGAGAGCCACATCATCTTCAGAATTTTCAAAATCAGAATTTTCTTGAGAAATACATTTAGAAGACTTAAGGGCTATAGATTTACCTTTAGGAGCTTTAAAGTTTAACTCATAGGTTTGTAAAGACCTAACTAATTCTTCTACCCTCATATTGTCCGTATCACGAAGTTCCTGGATCGCAGTCACCTTTGAGTTGAACCGGTCAGGTAGTGGGTGTAGTATCTTTGCACACACTTTACTTTCTGGGATTTTATCGCCAAGACCCCACATAGAGTTTACAATGTCATTTAGTCTAGTATAGAAGTCCATGAACATTTCATTTTATTCCATATGTATTTCCTCAAATTTAGTTGTGAGGATTTGGACTTTAGACTTCTTGACAGTTGATGTACCCTTGTGTGTCATTTCTAAAATATCCTAAGCTTGCTTTATAGTATCACAGAATATAATTCTTTTGAACTCATCCGGTGGCAGTGCACAAGTGATTGCATTTAGTGCTTTTGCATTGGCACTACTCTCACTTTTCTGAAGTGTGGTCCAAGAAAAATAAGGTGATATTCTCATTGATTTTGATCCATCGATACCAATTACTTCAATGGTAGGAGGGATCCATTTAGTCACTGTGACTTACCACACACTCTCATCCATTGATTTGAGGAAAATCCTCATCCTGGCTTTCCAATAGGTATAGTTGGAGCCATCAAATGGTGGAGGCCTAGTGACTGAAAGGCTATCAAAATTTGACATCTTATAAATAGCTTAGATCGATTAACTCAAGAAATAAATTCAAATAACAATTAAAACGAGCTATTAGGCTTTCATACCACTCAAAAAGGCCTAGCTATATGTCTTAGAGGGGGGGGAATAGGACTATGACAAATTAAAACTTTAATAGTGGAATTTAACTGAATAAGATAGCCTTGAAAGATAGAACTTTAAACAAATCACAATACTAAAATGTAAAGCAATGTTTAAATAATAAAATAGAGAGGTTGATACCAATGTTGTTTTAAGGACAACCTTGCATCATAAAAACCAAGGGTTTATGGCAGGACGACCTTACTAGAACAATTTGAATATCAAAAACTAAAACTGAAAGGAAATAAAGGAAATAGCAAGAAATTAAATTCTAAACTATTACAACATTCCCACAATGTTTGAAATGTAAAAGATTACAACATTCACATCCACATATACATTCCACAGCATTGAATGATAAAAGATATAGAAATTCAAACGAACATTCAAACCACAAAACACAAAAAATTATAGTGATTCACCTGTTGTACCCCAACTGTTAAACAACAGCCACACAGATTACTACTCCACTCCTAATATTATCACACAAGAGATATCAGCGTTCACTATGAAAATAGGTTTCACAGGTTCACCTAAAACCTTCACAATTGTATCTTTTAAATGGGCTTACACAATTCAAAAAACCCCACTTTTGAGTTTTTTGGCTCTCCTCAGATAACCACTAGATTGAGATTTTTCTAGCTTAATCTCAAACAAAAATCAAAAACAAGGAAATTTACAATAAAGTAAAATACCGGGATTTCTCCTTTTGTTGTAGCCCGGAAGAACCAATCGGAGTAGAAGTTCGAATATAGTCGTTCAATTGTCTAATACTCACTTTGAAATGGTTCTAGGTTCTAATTGATTTTAAATTATACCTGTTGGGCTAGCTCTATTTAATTTTGATTTCAAGAAGGAATATAACAATTCCTCTTTTCAATTCGGATTGGAATGCAGAAACAAAATCAAATAAATAAAGCTAACAAAAGAGAATATGAAATATGCATAACGTAGCTTAAATAATACAAACTTATCTCGGAGTGATGCCTTGATTTTACTTGAATTGAATTCTTGAAAAACTCTGAAATTCGTGTTCTATTTATAGTTGTAGAAATTGCGTCTACGACTGGTCGTGTGGCCACCACGACTAGTCGTAGGTCGAACTGCATTTTGAAATTTTAATCACGATCGGATAAAACCATTCCACGACTGGTCTTAGGGTGTCCATGACTGGTCGTGAGCCTCCACGACTGGTTGTGACCATCCCACGACTGGTCGTGGGGAACCAAGAATGGTTGTTGAAGTTTGAGTCGTAGCTGCAGGACTAGTCGTGAATAGTCAACATTGTTCCTACGACTGGTCGAGCAAACTCTAGGACTGGTCGAGGGTCAACCAAAAAATTCTAAAAATTTGTAACAAATTAGTACTGGTCTTGAAATTTCTTGGACTGGTCGAGCCAATTCTACAACTAGTCAAACAGAGCCTAGGACTGGTCTTAGAACAGACCAAACACTTATAAAAATATTCTATTTGAATTATGTATACAAAATGACCTACCCTAAGGTCAAACTAAGGTCATTCATATCTTAAATATGAAGTATGGACATTGAGTCTTCATTTCTTCAGATGTTGGTTGACCTTTGAAGATTGTGAAGCTTGATATCTCTGATGTAGCTTAAACTTGCGATCTTCTAAAGCTTGAACTTCATCTTGTACTTTTATTCTTGAGTTGTACTTGATCTTGAGTTTGTACTTGATCTTGAGTTGTACTTGAGACTTGAACAAGAACTTGTCTTCTGATGTAGCTATTGAAATATTCTGATCATTGAAACTCACAGAAGTAGACAAATAACTTGAACTTGAACTTCTTGAAGTAGATCACCATTCTTAGCTTGTAGCATTGATGCAGTGAGTTGAACATACAAGTTAATATGTTATACAAAACATAGATTGTGTTTTTTGGCACCATAAAATTTGACAACTAAAGGGGCAAATAACTATTACACTTACACCTTCCTGTAGACAAGTCTAAAGGGAGACATTCCAATAGGGGTTTTAATGTTTTATGGTAAGCCCATAAGGCATCGGTCAGTCGGATTGACCAATCCTTACGGTCAGGGTTAATCATCTTTTCCAAGATTTGTTTAATTTCCCTATTAGAAATCTCAACCTGTCCACTTGTATGTAGGTGGTATGGAGTGCTTACTTTGTGAGAGATGCTAAATAGCATATTACATAAATGTGAACCTCCATCACTAATAACAGCTCGAGGCATTCTGAACTGGAAAAGGATGTTCTCTTTTAAGAATTTAATGACCGTTTGATGGTCATTGTTCTGGCACAGAATCGCTTCAACCCATTTAGTGACATAGTCTACGACGAGCAAAATATATAAATTTCTAAAAGAATGTAGAATGGTCCCATGAAATTAATGCCCCAGCAATCAAATGCTTCAATGATCATAATGGGGTTAAGAGGCATCATATTCTGATGGGACAATGCTCCCAACTTCTAACAATGCTCACAAGTTTTACAAAACTCATGAGTGTCCCTCAACATAGTGGGCTAGTAAAAGCCACACTGCAGAATCTTGGTCGTCGTCTTTTCAGCAGAAAAGTGACCACCACAGGCGTGAGAGTGATAGAAGGAGATGACGCTTTGGTGTTCATTGTCTGGCACACATCTCCTTAATATTTGGTCTGGGCAATATTTAAACAAATATGGATCATCCTATAAGAACTTACGAACCTCAACGAAGAATTTTTTCTTATATTGCGCAGTCCGATGTGTCGGCGTGAAACCTATGGCAAAAAAATTAGTGTAAGACCCGTATCATAGACCGTACCATTCCATAGGCTTCCACGATCTTTTCGGTCGAATTTCGGCAACCTTCGACCTCTATCCGATGTTTGTCCGTAATCGTAAGCCGAGTCCTGTCAACCCGAGTCGACTCAACCCGAGACTTGTACCCTAGCGACCGCATCGTCGCTGCGGTTCCGATGCTACGTCTCACGCGTTGAGGCGATACCCAAGTCAGGAGATGTGGGCCTGCGTTTAGTTCGAGGAAAATGCCGTGTGTGGCAAAGCCCAAGAGAATCACTACAACATGTCATCTCAATCCATCAATCCATCCCATCAAGGGTCAAGTACACCATCACCTCACACCCATCCCCAAGCAACCTCAAAAGTCAAAAAGTTCTTACACCATCTACCCCAAAGTCAAAAAGTTCTTACACCCATCACTCCATCACCCATCTCTCTCTCTCTCTTTACAACCCTCTCTCTCTCTCATTCTCAAACCACTCTCCCAAGCAAGAGAAAACATCACATGTCCAAGGCTCTCCCAAACCTCCATGAGAGAGTTTTGTATGTGGCCCACTTCCTACCCTCTCATCTCCCATCTCAACCATCAAAACTCCATCACCTCCATTAGGATTGAAGCTAAGGAGCAAAGGAAGCCAAGGGAGTAAGAAGAAGACGGTGGGTGATCTTGAATCTCCATTTCTTTATTCTTTTTTTTTTTGTGATGTAAGGGCCCACTTATGGTGGGACCCACCTTGATGTAGGCTTTGTATCAAAGAGGGGCCCATAGTGGCAGGGCCCCTCCATCCTCGGCGATCTCTCTCTCTCTCTCTCTCTTTCCCATGTATTGTGGACCCCACCATGATGTTTGATCCAGACTCTCCCATCCGTAGGGCACACCTTGCTAACCATCTTTGGGTGGGCCTGGATGCAAGAGAAACACAAATATTAGAATCAGGTGGGCCACGTCCAGGTGGGACCCACCATGATGCCCGTGTTGTATGCACATTGTCCAGCGTATAGGGATGCTAGACGTGGGATAGCAATGAAGTGTGGACTAATGTGGACATGGGGCTAACCAGTGGAGTGTGGTTGATAGTGGGAGTAGCTAACAGTAAAGTGTGGTTGACAATGGGAGTAGCTAACAGTGAAGTGTGTAGGAACAGTGAGTCCATGGGACCCATCCAGGCCCTCCACCCCACGTGTGAGGCCACACCATAGTGTATGTGTTCTATCCAAACCGTCCACCACCCCTGTATGGTGAGACCCACGTCCATGTGGGGCCCTCCTTGAGATGTTATCCACGCCCAGATCCATAGCTCTAGTGGTAGGCTAAGTGAAAGGTACCTCGTTTCAATGCAGAGGTCTTAGCATTGATTGCCTGTGCAGGTGGCTAGCAGGGAGGTGTGTGCTAACGGTGGGGTCCATGGGACCCACCTACATCGTCCATCCATTGGGGTGGGCCACACCATCAAGTATGTGTTGTGTCCATTGTCCAAGGACGGTGGGACCCACCTCACGTGTGGGGCAACACCATGATGTATGTTACTGTCCAGGCCTTGGACGGCCTAGACATTAGATATATAATATATAATATATTATATTATATAATATATATTATATATGAATGTTGTGGTGGGCCCTACATGGGACCCACCTCTGTTTTGTTTTTTAAAAAGAAAAAGAAAAAGAAAAAGTAAAGGAGGCAGCCATGTTGCTCGTACAAGCAGCCATGTAGCTGCTCTCTCTGTCCCTCTCTCTTAACGTCCAAAGTTCTGCAGGTCCCACGTGATGTACGTGTACATTCCAAGCTCTTCTAGCGGTGGGACCCACTCCAGGTGTATGTGTTTCATCTATGTGGTGTGGGCCGCAATGATGAATATGCTTTATCTACACTGTCCACTGTTTGGACGGTGGGGCCCACCATGATGCATGTGTTGTATCCAAAACATCCAACCATTTATGAGATCATTTTGTGGCATGAGGTACATGGGTGAGTCAGATCTAAAGTTCAAGTGGACCTCACCATTTAAATAGCGGACAGTGACATCCACCGTTCAAATTTCTAAGGGCCACAATAGTTCCTAATTAAGCTAATATTTGTTTCACTTCATCTACCTCTATGTTAACTTATGAATAGGTCAGATCTCAAAAATACATAAGGGTGGGCTCGATTTGATATTTAGGAGGCCCATTGATTTAGCCAATTTGATCGGCCCATTTGAATCGGCCCATTTGGTTGGCCCATTTAAATCGGCCCATTTGATTTAGCCCATTTGAATCAGTCCATTTGATTCAACCAATTTGAATTGGTCTGTTTGAATTGGCCCAATTTGATTCGGCTCATTGACTCAGCCCATTTGACTCAGCCCATTTGATTAAGCCCATCAACTCAGCCTCGGCCCATTCGTTTCGGCCCATTTGACTCGGCCAATTGATTCAGCCCATTTGAATCAGTCCATTTAAATCAGCCCAGTGATTTGGTCCAATTTGAATCGGCCCATTGATTGAGATTCTACCATGATGTATGTGATGATGTTTTTGGCGATCATGTCTTGGGAGCAATGATGGTTTGACGTCCACATTGATGGGCAATGATGGTTAGATGTCCTCATTATGACCTTCCCTTAGGCCTTGTTAAACCCATTCTCTTCGTGGGTTAACCCAAATAAGTGGGCCCCATTCACCGCAAATGGTCAGTTTCGTACTATTAGATTTGATATAACCACGGTCAAGGGCTGATCTTTATATTATGGTTAGATTGGCAGTTCATATATGGGCCCCGCCTTATAGGCTGATAATTGATTTCGATTATCGATTCGGATTTTTGATTTTCAATTACCGATTCCAATTTTTTATTTCCATTATGAGTATATGGCAACATAGCATCATGATACATGTCCATACGTCCCATCTGCATCCCTATGATGAGATGAGTGATTGATCACCGCACAAGCCATTGGGCAGATTGTTATGGACTCCCTAGTAAGGGAAGTTGCCGCACAAGCACGAGGTACACACATGTTTGTTGTATGACTGGATTGCGTGATTTATGCATCTTACATTGCGTGACATGGTTATTGTACGCCCTAGCAACATCATGGATGTAGCCTCCACCGGCGTATCATGGTTGATAGGATTGGATACCGAAAATCTTGTTCTGCATGGGGTGTTATAGTTATCCCTGGGTGAAAGTCCTTAAACCCTTTTCGTACCAGGAGGTTGCTCCAACATCTAGACCGAGTGGGTGCATGAGCGTCGAGTGTCGATTACCAGAAGGCCACGCTTTTCACTGTGTTGTAGTCGGTTGGAAGGGGGCACAGCCTTACCCACACGAGAGGAGGGGATAAAGTTAGGCTGAGTTTGACTAACTCAAGGAATGGGTCCGTTATCGACGAGCCGAGTCCGATATTGATAGGCGGATAATGAGGTCTTTTCCACTCACCTTGTTGCGCACGATGGGGCGGCAATCTAGTTGGAGTGTACTAGACCCCGGTGATATTCCAGAGTTGAGCTATATTGATATGTGTACTTAGATGAGGATTCGTATGCATGAGTTGTATCTCGCATTGCATGCTTTGGTACGACCGACATCATTCACGCCTTGCATCGCATATCCTTGATACGGCTAATGGTATTCATGGATTCATCAACATGTTTCACATTACTCTGATACTGCATAATTGTATTACTACTATGCGCACACACTTTCACCACCCTCTAAGCTTTTCGTAAGCTTATGCATGACCGTTGCGTGCAGGTGACGTTGGACCGCAGCAGCGCTGAGGCAGGACTGCATAGCAGATCATCTTGGAGCTTTTTGTCCATTATCATTGTATTTCCTTTTATGCTCATTGTACTTATGAAGTTTTTTTTATCATAGTAGAAATGTGATGGAGTTTTTGGTTGTTGTTTGTGGATTATGCCTTTGGTTATGCTTATTACAAATCAAACTAATATTGAAAATCCTCCTCATAGCATCCCAGGATCGGAACATGACGAATGGGCGCTGGGAGCCGAGAATGGGGTTCTACGAAGGCTGTCGGTGTCGGATTCAGCGATCGAAAATTTTGTGAGCCCGGTTTCTGAATTTGGGGCGTGACAGAGGTTGGTATCAGAGCATAACTTAGGGAATAACTGAGAACAGTATTACATGTCTACTATGAGTTTAGAATGATTGAGTCCCGAGTCCAAATAGCTTAGTGATCTGTTGTTACAGACCCTTAACGTGTGTGCCTTTAAGGGCTTTCAAGTTGATAGACACCTTTGCTCTTTCCTGTAGGACATACATCCCAGGAGAGTGACTCGATTGACTCCCACACCACCACTTGAGACTCCTGCTCCACCACCTGTGACTCCCGTCCTACCACCTATGATCCCCACTCCACCACCAGAGATTCCTACTGCCTAACATGAGGATGCAGCTCCTCTACCAGAGACCAGTGCGGATCCGACCGTACCGGTGAGTGCTTCCTAGTTACAACAGATATTGCAGGCTGTGACGGTCGCCCTTCAAGGGCAGGGTAGGCACCCCGTTGTTTCACCGAACTAGGCAGAGCAAGAGCGCTCGAACACCCTTCTTCGAGAGTTTCGACAGCTCGATCCTCCACGTTTCCAGGGTGAGCCAGACCCAACAATAGTTGAGTGATGGCGCTCCAATGTGGAGACAATATTTGATACAATGGGATGTACGACCTAGCGGCGAGTCCGATTAACAGTATTTCTTCTCCATAGTGAGGCTGAGCACTAGTGGACATCGGTCTCTCGAGTAGCAGGCGCCGATTTTATATGGACTTAGGAGGCTTTTGTGGATCGGTTTGACCGACAGTATTTTCCTGATCACATCTGATGATAGTGAGCATTGGAGTTTGAGGCCCTGGTATAGGGAGATATGACAATGGCTTAGTATGTGGCTCGTTTTGTAGCATTGTCAAGATTTACACCATATCTAGTAGATAATGAGGGGCGAAGAGCCCACCATTTCGAGAATGGTTTGTGTTATGGTCTTCGAGGCCGTGTTATTGGGCATGAGCTCCCGACTTTCGAGGGGGTGGTGCAGAAGGCCCAGATTTTTTAGGTTGAGTGGGCCAGTTCTTAGTCTGATCGCAGTCAGAGGAGAGACTGAAAGAGGCAGGTTCCTTCTGGTGACTCCCAGTAGCGTATACCACAGCAGTAGAGGCGTACAGGTCGTCCAGCCTTCCGAGTACTAGCAGCACCTCTAGCACCACCTCCAATGCAGTTCACCGGCACCTGTTTTGGGTGCGTAGCGACGGGGCACTGTATGTGGGAGTGTCCTCGCCCCCAGCAGCAGCAACAATAAAGAGGTCCACAACAGCAGCAGAAACCCCCATAGCAGCAGCGACAGCAGCCCTACCACTGAGGCCCCCTCAGTAGTAGCATCGACACCGGCCTGCGAGGTCACAAAAGGCGGCGAGCTAGATGGGACGGCCTGTTTCGACCGCCTCGGTGACCCCAAGAAGAAGAAACGCTCGAGGGGACAGAAACCTCCCCAACTAGCTCAGGCTAAGTTCTATGTGGCTCAGCAGATCTGTAGTCATCTGGAGGAGTTGTTAAGGGTATACTTCCAGTCTCTGCATGCATCGCTCGAGTTTTATTTGATTCCGGTGCTTCGCACTCGTTTATGTTCGAGGGATTTTGTCGTTTGACTGAATTGCCGACAGAGTCTGCTCGAGAGGGGTTAACCGTATTGACCCCTTTGGGGAAGACTACATTATTAGGCCGCTTCTGTTCATCTTGCTCCGTGTTAGTGGGAGAGATTTTCTTGCTCACCGACTTATACATACTGCCGATGTCAGATTTTGACGTTATCTTGGGCATGAATTAGCTTGCCAAGTACCATGCCATCTTGGACTGCTCCGCGAGGACAGTCACATTTTGTATACCAGACTTGCCGTAGTTTCAGTTTATTGCAGAGCCCGGGGGAGAGCCATTATCTTGCTTGATGTCCTATGCCATTGAGGAGCATGTTGCAGCTTGTATCGACCAGTTGCCCATGGTTTACAATTTTCTCGAAGTATTCCAGGATTACAGCCTCATCGACACACCAAATTTGAGATTGATCTCGTGCCCGGTACCGTGCCTATTTCGAATACCTCGTATCGTATGGCACTGTTAGAGTTGTGGGAACTGTAGAAATAGTTGGACGAGTTACGAGAGTTAGTCTTTATCGTCTGAGTAGTTCGCTGTGGGGAGCGCCGGTACTCTTTGTGAGGAAGAAGGATGACTCGTTGAGGCTCTGCGTGGATTACCATGAGCTCAACAAAGTCACGATCAAGAACAAGTACCCACTCCCATGGATTGATGATTTATTTGATCAGTTGGAGGGTGCATGTTCTTTTCAAAGATTGACCTGCATTCCGGTTATCATCAAATTCGGGTCCGAGAGGAGAACATCCTGAAGACGGCTTTCAAGACGTGTTATGGTCATTTTGAGTTTCAAGTCATATCCTTCGGACTAACCAATGCACCTGCGGTCTTCATGTAGTTGATGAACGAGGTCTTCCGTCCGTATCTCAATCAGTTTGTTGTAGTCTTCATCGATGACATTATGATCTATTTGAGGACCCATGAGGAGCACGAGCAGCATCTGGAGGTTACGTTGTAAACCCTCCGCGCACACCAGCTCTATGCAATGCTGGAGAAGTGTGATTTCTGGCAGGAGAATGTGAAATTCCTCTATCACGTGGTGACGAGGGAGGGCGTCGAAGTGGACCCCTTGAAGGTTGAGGTAGTGTGTTAGTGGGGCCAGCCCACGACTGCGTCTGAGATCCGTAGTTTCCTTGGTTTGGCGGGCTACTATTAACGTTTCATTGAGAGCTTCTCTCATATTACAGCCCCGCTGACCAGGTTGACTCGGAAAGGCGCAGAGTTTATTTGGAGCGACGCCTATGAGTGAGCATTCATAGAGTTGAAGGAATGTCTCACATCCTCTCCTATTCTCACTCTTCCCTCTGGGAGTAATGAGTTTATTGTATTTACCAATGCCTCACATATTGGTTTGGGTACTGTCCTGATGCAGCATGGGAGACTAGTGGTCTTCCCGTCTTGTCAGCTCAACGCCCATGAGCTGAACTACCCCACGCATGATTTAGAGCTGGCTGCAGTTGTCTTCGCACTCAAGGTGTGGAGACACTATCTCACGGGGTTAGGTTCGAGCTCTTTTCTGATCACAAGAACTTGAAGTACCTCTTCTTGCAGTCTGAGTTGAACATGAGGAAGAGGCGCTGGACGGAGCTCCTGAAGGATTATGACTTCAATCTTCAGTACCACCCGGGCAAGGAAAACATGGTGGCAGATGCCCCCAGCCGTCAGTTACGAGGCCTGGTGGTACATATGATGATTCAGGAGTGGAGGATGCTTGAGGATATAGCAGAGTATGATTTTGAGTTCGGCCTATAGTCTTCTATTGTGCATTATCAAGCCTGTCGATTTAACTCTCTCTTGTCGTAAGGGTGATCAAGGCTCAGCATGCTGATGAGTCGTTATAGAGTTATATGGCTGAGGCAGCATCTGAGAGTCAGGTAGATTGGTAGCTTGGTTCAGACGATGGACTTCGCTTAAGAGGCTGGTTATATGTCTCGGATATTCATGAGTTACGAAGAGGTCTTATGACCGAGGCACATCAATCACGGTTTTATATCCACCCTGGCTCGATGAAGATATACCGTGACATGAGGCGACAATATTTTTGGGCAGGGATGAAGCTCCAAATCACCAGTTTTGTGGCCGAGTGTGATACGTGCTAGCGTGTTAAGGCCGATCATCAGATACCCCCTGGTCTATTGCTGCTGATGAGTGTCTCGATGTGGAAGTGGGAGCACATATCAACAGATTTTATTATGGGCTTGCCGAGGACTCAGTGTGGTCATGACGTCATCTGGGTTATTGTGGATCGTCTGAAGAAATTGATACATTTCCTTGCAATGCGTGCGATTTGGTTTATGGACCGGCTTGCGAGGCTATTTATCGAGGAGATTGTGAGGTTGCATGGCATTCTAGTCTCAATCGTTTCTGACCGAGACTCGAGGTTCACATCTCAGTTTTAGGGGAGCTTTCAGAGGGCGATGGGGACTGATTTGCAGCTCAGCACCGCGTACCATCCTCAGACTGATGGCCAGACCGAGAGGGTCAAACAGATCCTTGAGGATATGCTTTGGGCTTGCACAATTGATTTCAGGGGTAGCTGGGATAAGTATCTGCGATTGGCTGAGTTCGCATACAACAACAGCTATCAGGCGATATCGACATGGGTGCTTTTGAGGTACTATATGGCAGACCATGCAGATCACCGAGTTGTTGGACTGCGGTTGGAGAGCGCTGTCTCCTAGGTCCCGAGCTTGTGCAGAAGATGTCAGAGGCTATTAATATCATCAGGCAAAGGATGTGCATAGCTTAGAGCCGGCAGAAGAGTTTTGCTGATCGTTAGCGTCGTCTCTTGGAGTTTGATGTAGGGGACCATGTGTATCTCAAGGTCTCGCCCATGAAGGGCGCAGTTCGATTTAAAGCGAAGGGCAAGCTTGCCCTGAGATTAATAGGACCTTTTAAGATTACTAGTGTAAAAATTCCGTACAATGGCCGAATACCACCTCGACCAGAAATCACTTAGGATTAAACCCTTTAGAAATTTGACAAAGTTAACTAAGTGCTAAACTAGATTAGCTATGAAATCCATTTGAATCGCTTTAAATATGATTTACAAGACCCGAAACTTGTAGAATCATTGACGCTAGATTACCCTAAAATCTAGGATCAAACTCATTACCCGACTACTCTCGGGAGCACATTGAAACTCCGTATCAGGTCTGGACCGCACAATGGGAGTCCGAATAATATGAAGTTAAGGACTTGGGACCGCCTCGCTGGGCTTGACGACCATCTCGGAAATCAAATCCAGATAGTGTCCCACGGCTGTTCGCTTGAGTCCGGAGCATGAGAAGGTGAGAACACTTGTTTTCTTTACAAAATAAATATCTCAAATAGTAATCTAAGACTTTTTACTTGCGGACATTTTATAAGAAACCAGACCGTCAGAATCTGACCCAAATACACGCTCGGATCAGGAAAAATTTCATGAATATATCCATGTACTTGGAATTCCAGATCGAGATTCACTGACCATTAAACTGAAACTGGTCCGCCATGCGTGATCTGGGAATCCGACTGAAACAAAAACTTAACTCCAGCTGGATCCAAGGTTGGTGAGCTTAAGTCCAACCTTTGGCTCAAGGAGGCCCACCAGAAGTCCTCCGTTAAGCTGAAAAGGTGTCACTTTGGTTATAACCTAAGTATACGTTGACCATAAGTCTATTTTAGAGTGTTTTTAGGCTATATAAGGACCTTAGAACCTTCTCTCTCATAGCCATACGAATTTGAAAGAAACCCTAAAGAGAGAAGAGAGAAAAGAGAGAGGATGTGTGAGAGAAGTGGGAGAAACTCCCTGCTACTATTTCCTGCCGCTACCCAAGCTCCACTACTGGCGTAGAAGGCACAAACTGTGTTCTCACATGCAAGCGACTCGCCTTCAAATATAGGACCCCATCCGACGACATCCACCAAATGGTCCATCATCTGGTGTAGCCCAAACATCCGCTCATCCACGTGGGCTTCAAATATGACCCTACGGTCACTGAAACGACCGTACTCAAAGCCAATCGGTAGTGCATCGCTGATCGGCAGTTCAGGATCCAGGTCTCGCTTCGACCTATGCTCCCGAATAGTGTTAGTGCCGGCTTCAACGTCAGCCCTTCTTCTGGAACGGGCTGGGCTGCTCGGCCTAGCTTCATCTGCAGCAATTTTCCTCTTTCCCATGAGAGAGAGGATGGAGGAAATGGAGAAAATGGCCATAATCAACTTGAAAAGGGCCATGAAAATGGGCAGCATTTGAGATCCAGTTCCACGAGAAGTATTACCCACAGACCTACAGACACGAGCGGGAGGATGAGTTTTTATGCCTCAGGCAGGGAGGCATGACTGTTACTGAGTACGAGCATCACTTTACGGAGTTGGGCCTCTTCGTCCCGACCATCCTTGTTGATGAGAAGATGCGGATACACCATTTTTCTAGGGGTTTGCGCCCTGATATACGGTCTAAGATGTGCTGTATCAGTATACCTTCTTACGCGGAGCTAGTTCACATGTCTATGATGGCCGAGCAGGATGTTGATCCGCTGACACGTTCTCGTGGTACTATGGTTGCGAGACCACGACCAGAGATGCAGAGCAGGCCTTTCTTAGGCAAGAGGCCTCGTATCGACTCTCCCCCTAGGGCCGCGACATCAGTAGTTCCGATGCGGCGCCCAGGAGTGACCTGTTCTTTCTGCGAAAAACCGGGTCATTCTGCAGAGAGCTGTTTTTCACGTATGAGGGCTAACGGGTTCTCACCACCGCAGAGGCTGGATCGCCCTCACCCCCAGGCCATATCAGCTCCACCTCTACAGACTGCCCCTGCTCATCCATCTTTCAGACCTCCTGTATCACACTTTAGGCTGCCTCAACGGCCCATGGTATCACAGCCCAGCTGATCACAACAGGCTCAAGTGCATGCGCTTGTAGCTGAAGCACCTGAGACATCGATTACAGCCCTGATGGCTTTTGAGGGTACGACCCACATTCAAGGTACATCCGTCTCCATGTTGGTGGACACTGGGTCCATTACTTCTATCATTTCATGTGGGGCAGTTAAGCGTCTAGCTTTACATACTACTCTCACGAAGGGAATGAAACTCACTACAGCTACTGGAACCTTTTCGGATGTTACACAGGTGTGTGAGGGTTGCTCCGTGGATTTGGGTAGCAGAAAAGTGTTCGTTGATCTCATTGTCGTCCCACTATGGCACTACGACATTATCTTTAGTATGAACTGGCTCACTAAGATGAAGGTAGAGATTGATTGTGATAACCGGGTGGTAACTGCCTATGGACCTGATGGCACAGTCTTTACTTTTCCAGTGCAGGTTAGTTGGCCATGTCGTGTTGGATGTTATGCTGCTTTACTAGAGCATGTTGATGGTCCGACGTTGGGAAATGTGCCTGTGGTTCGGGATTTTGCAGGTGTGTTTACTATGATTGCCTCCTCGGCGCGAGATCGACTTCACCATTGATCTTACGCCCAGTGCGACACCCATCTCCTTACCGACGTATTGCATGCCTCCATGTGAGATGGAGGAACTGCAAAAACAGATTGATGGGCTGGTAGAGAAAGGCTTTATACGACCTAGTGTGTCTCCCTAGGGAGCATCTGTACTGTTTGTAAAGAAGAAAGATGGCTCACTACAGTTGTGTATTGATTACCGTAGGTTGAACCAGGTCACCGTGAAGAACAAGTATCCTTTGCCTAGGATAGATGATCTGTTTGATCAGTTGAAGGGGGCGAAGTACTTTTTAAAGATTGATCTGCAGTCAGGGTATCATCAGCTGGGCATCAGAGATGAGGACGTGCAGAAGACGGCTTTCAGGACATGCTTTAGGCACTACGAGTTTCTAGTGATGTCGTTCGGTCTTACGAACTCACCTGCTGTGTTCATGGACCTGATGAACTGGGTATTTCGGCCATTCCTATACCGATTCGTCATCGTCTTTATTGATGACATTCTGATATACTCTACGAGTCAGGAAGAGCACGAGGAGCACCTAAGATTGGTGTTGGATGCTTTGAGGAAGAATCAGTTGTTTGCACAGTATAAGAAGTGCGACTTCTGGCAGGAAGAAGTCAAGTTCCTGGGACATGTGGTGTCCAAGGATGGTATAGCTGTGGACCTTACTAAGGTAGCCACGGTTTAGGATTGGTAGCAGCCTGGCATGGTTATCGAGGTGAGGAGTTTCCTTAGTCTGGCAGGGTATTATAGACGCTTCATTCGGGATTTCTCGAAGATTGCCAGGCCATTGTCTCAGTTGACATGGAAGGACCTAAAGTTCACCTGGAATGAGAAGGCGGAAGCAGCTTTCAAGGAGCTGAAGGACAGGTTGACGTCTACCCCTGTGCTACTATTGCCAGAGCAAGGGGTCAAGTATACGATATATACAATGACGCCTCTCACGTTGGTTTAGGTTGTGTCCTTATGCAGAAGGACAGAGTGATTTCGTATGCCTCGAGACAATTAAGGAAGCACGAGGAGAATTACCCTACACACGACCTGGAGTTGGCAGCTATCATCTTTGCATTGAAGCTTTGGAGACATTACCTTTACGAAGAGGAGTTTGAGCTTTTCTGCGACCACAAGAGCTTTAAGTATATATTCAAGCAGCAAGACTTGAATATAAGACAACGCCGATGGATGGAGACCTTGAAGGACTTCATGTTCGAGGTTTCCTACCATCATAGTAAGGCGAGCCTTGTGGCAGACACGTTGAGCTGCAAGAAGGCTATAGTATTTGCGGCTCCATTGATGATAGCAGAGTGGGACATGGTTGAGTTGGTGCATGACTTCAAGCAGAGCTCACCGTGGAGGAGCCATTTGAGTATGTTGCGCACGTTCGGTTGCGACCACTTATTGATGACAGGATCATTGAGGCCTAGAAGGGCGATGAGCAGTTGTCTGACCTTCGAGAGCAAGCTAGCGACGCCGAGGACTCCGAGTGAAGAGTTGGTTCAGATGGAGGTTTACGATTCCGTTGCCGCCTATGCATTCCTGACATACCTGACTTGAGACATGAGCTTCTCGAGTCTGCCCATAAATCGAAGCTTGCGATGCATCCTGGTAGCACGAAGATGTACCGGGATATAAGACGGTCGTATTGGTGGGATAACATGAAGGCCCACATCGCTGAGATCGTTTCTCGTTGTCTGACGTGCCAGCAAGTCAAGGCAGAACATCGCCGACCTCCTGGACTGCTTCAGCCCATGCCCATAGCGGAATGGAAGTGGGACTTCATTTCCATGGATTTCATATCGGAGTTGCCGAAGATGAGGAAGGGACACGATTCCATTTGGGTGATTGTGGACTGGTTGACCAAATCGGCCCATTTTCTCCCTATCAGAGTTGCGAACTCTGCTGATGATTTGGCCAGATTGTACATCAGAGAGATCATCCGTCTGCATGGAGTTCCTTTAGAGATCATGTCGGACAGAGACACTCGGTTCACATCTATCTTTTGGACTCGTATCCAGGAAATGATGGGTGTGAAGTTGAAGTTCAGTACGGCGTTTCATCCTTAGACTGACGGGTAGACGGAGTGGGTGAATCAGATTCTGGAGGATATGTTGCGAGCATGTGTGTTGGACTTCAACGACAGTTGGGATGACTGTCTTCCTTACACAGAGTTCGCCTACAACAACAACTTTCAAAGTAGTATTGGTATGGCTCCATATGAGGTCCTTCGGTTCGAGAAGTATGGTCGCCATTTGAGCACCGCATGGCATATTGGGCCGAGGTTGGCGAGCGTAGCTTGATTGGCCCAGCATTCGATCAGGTGGTTCAGGATTCTCGCATGCTCGGAGAAGCATTATCGTGAGGATCGACTTCTCAAATCAATGGATGAAGGTGTAAGAGCGAGAGAAGATCGACATTATCGTGAGTCGACTTCTTACACGCAAGCATTCGTCAAGAGGAGGCTAGGTGGGAGAAGAGAGCTACACCGATACGAGGCGGCGATCGCTTGAGTTTGAGGTTGGGGACTATGTGTTCCTCGCAGTATCACCATATGAGTTTTCCCTATGAAGGAGTCCTTCTAGAAATACGATCTTCGAGAAGAAGGGGAAGCTCACACCGAGGTTTATCGGTCCATTTCAGATACTGGATCAAGTGGGTGCTATGGCATATCATCTCGCTTTGCCCTCACCACTTGCAGCTATATACAACGTATTTCATGTATCTATGCTGAAGAAGTACGTTCCTGATCCTTCACATATCATCAGATGGGAGCAGGTACAGTTGAGCGAGGATGCTACATATGAGCTGCACCCGACGCGTATACTTATGAATTTGAGAGAGGAAGAAATACAGTTTTCTTCTAAATATTTGTACTTCTGAGAAGTGAGCAAGGTCATTTTATACTTTTTGTGAAGGTACTTATGAACGCATCATTTCATTCATAAGAAACTTGGAGGCTACGTGGGAGACAGAGGTGAGAGGTCGAGAAAGAACTACCCTCGTATTCTTTAGAGGAGTACGAAAAGGTACAAATTTTGAGGATGAAATTTTTGTTTAAGGGGGGCTAGATTGTAACGACTCGAAAATTTCGTACAATTGAAAATTACCACCATCGGAGATGTGTTTTGCCATGATTATTTGTTGTTTGAATATATTATAAAGCCCTAAATGACTTTGAAAGGATTTGCCCTAAGTTTTGCAAATGCTACACTATATATGTTGAAATAGTGTATTCAACTTTTGAAAAATATTGCCTTAGAAACTAATAGTTATAAAACTTATGAAATAATGATCTTTATATGGATGCTTATAATGTTTTTAAAAAGTTGTAACATGTGAACTAGCTTTATTAGATTAAACCCTTTAGAAATTTGATAAAGTTAACTAAGTGCTAAACCAGATTAGCCATGAAATCCATTTGAATCGCTTTAAATACGATCTGCAAGACCCGAAACTTGTAGATTCATTGACGCCAGATTACCGTAAAATCTAGGATCAAACTCATTACCCGACTACTCTCGGGAGCACATTAAAACTCCGTATCAGGTCTGGATCGCACAACAGGAGCCTGAATAATACGAAGTTAAGGACTTGGGACCGCCTCACTGGGCTTAATGACCATCTCGAAAAGGTAAATCAAATTCCAAACAATTGAAATGTATCCCAAACTTTTAAATATGCTTAAGTCCTTATCTCGGTATAGCCTTAGGGTGAGAATACTTGTTTTCTTTACAAAATAAATATCTCAAATAGTAATCTGAGACTTGTTACTTGTGGACATTTTGTAAGCAACTGATCAGGGTCATTCTCACCCAAAATACACCTCTTAGGTCTTAGAACCTACGAATCAGGAAAAATTTCATGAACATATCTATGTACTTGGAATTCCAGATCGAGATCCGCTGACCGTTGAATTAAAACTGGTCCGCCACGCGTGATCTGGGAATCTGACTGAAACAAAAACTTAACTCCACCTGGATCCAAGGTTGGTGAGCTTAAGTCTAACCTTTGGCTCAAGGAGGCCCGCTAAAAGTCATCTGTTGAGCTGGAAAAGTGTCGTTTTGGTTATAACCTAAGTATACCTTAACCATAAGTCTGTTCTAGAGTATTTTTAGGCTATATAAGGACCTCAGAACCCTCTCTCTCACAGCCATATGAATTTGAGAGAAACCCTAGAGAGAGAAGAGAGAAAAGAGAGAGGAAGTGTGAGAGAAGTGGGAGAAATTCCCTGCTACTATTTCCTGCCGCTACCCAAGCTCCACCACTCCATTCTTGTCGCTTTCCCGGCGAATCCGACTTCGTTTCTAAGTAAGAAACCTTAACCCTAATCTGTTTTGGAGTTGTAAGGGTTGTAGGTTATGAAATAGCTAACTTATTTCATTCTATAGGTTACTAAACTACCGAACACGGAAGCTTAGCAAACCTATCATATTCGTTACGATTCTACGGAAAGAGGTGAGGACTTTAGGGTATAGGTTATGATTTTCTATACTCTCAATGTCAGATAATGATAGATTCATAATCTGCATGCAATTGCACATGTACAAAGTGCTGTCTGTATTTCATTTCGATTAAAGACGAAGAATATGGAATTTTACATATTCTAGGTATTTGTAGAAATTACTGTATACGTATAAATTTTGGAAATGTGTTTTCCATGATTATTTGTTGTATGAATATAATATACATGGATAAAATACTTAGTTGGTGAAAGGACCCGCCATAATACATGATTTGTTAATATGCACTATGTATGTAGAAATAGTGTATTCTAGAAAGTACCGTATACATATAAATTTTGGAGATGTGTTTGCCATGATTATTTGTTGTTTGAATATATTATATATGCGTAGAATACTTGTTTGGTGAAAGGATTTGCCCTAAAACATGTTTTGCAAATGTACACTATATATGTTGAAATAGTGTATTCTAAGTGTTTGTGAAAATGCCTGGGAGAGTAAGTGCTTGGATGATGGTGCCTTAGGTAGGTGTTAAGATAGGATTCTCAACTACCTTAGAGACGTATATGATTTCCTCCATGTTGGTTGTTTACTTTAACCGCTTACTTATGAAATATATGTGTCTGTATTTCCTGTTTATATGGTGCTTTATAACATGTTTTATAACATGCTTTGTAACATGTGAAAGGGCCTAGCTATATGCCCTAGAGAGGGGGTGAATAGGGCAATGCCAAATAAAACTTAAAACAACGGAATAATAAAAGATATAAATAACAATGCTGAAATAATCTTATATCAATGAAATTAAATATCTGAACCTAAGTCTATCAATCTCAAAGCACATGAAATATGAGAATGATACTAAATCAGTTCTAAGGACAACCTTTACACCAAAACCAATGGCTTATGGTAGGACAACCTTATTTCTAGAACAATCTAGCAATCACAAATGATATGGAAAATAAATCAAGAATAACTTACAGAAATAAATCCTAAGTTATTACACCATTCAACCACACTTGCTTAAAATGAAAATTACAACATTCATCCACAATACTGAAGGAATAAATGAATAAAGAAATCAAGCACATCCACAACACAACGATATATAGTGGTTCACACATGTGTTCACCAAGCCTTGAAGCCATGGTTGGGCTACTCCACTCCTAATATCCTCACATAGGGGATATTAGCATGCACTCTCAAAAATAGGTTTTCATAGGTTCTCGAGCTTACACAATCCAAAAATCCCCACAATCTGAGTTTTCTGGCTCTCCTCAGATAACCAATACAATGAGATTTTTCTGGCAAATCTTAAACAAAACCAGAGAAAGTAAATTACAAAGTAAAATACCTGGATCTCCTTTTGAAGTAGCCCATGAGCAACCAATCGGAGTAGATGTATGATACGTCTGTTCAATGTCCAATACTCACTTAAAGAAAGGTTCTATGTCTAATTGATTTTAGATTAAATCAAGAAGAGCAAGGTCTATTTGATTTTAATCCTAGAAGAAGGAATGTCACAAATTCCTCTTTTTTAAATGAGATTGAAATGTGGATCAGAATCACAATAGAATAATGCTATCAAAAGGAATATTAAATATGCACAATAGCTTAAAAAAATAATCACAACTTATCTCAGAGTATAGCCTTAAATCGCTTGAATTGAATGGAATGTAATGAATAAACTCTGAAATTTGTGCATTATTTATAGCCTGAAAAATCCCATCTTCGACTGGTCTTAGGTTCCTAGGACCGGTCGTAGCTTCAAAGATTTCCACGGGATTAGATTAGCTGTTCTCATGACTGGTCTTAGGTAACCTACGACCGGTCGTGGACCACTACGACTGGTCGTGTGTCACCTACGACTGGTCGTAGGACTCTATATACTCATCCCATGTTCGAGTCGTAGGACTACGACCGGTCGTAGGATGAGTCGTAGAACTTCCCAGGGACTGTCGAAGCAAGTCCGGATCGGCCGAACGTGAGATGACAGGAAAATTCGAACAACCTAGGATTGGTCCCGAGAAACCTAAGATTGGTCCAGCAAAGCTAGGATACTTGCTTAAGATTTATAGGACTAGTCTTAGATTTTGCTTTATCATAACAAGCATATTATAAATATTTAGATTATGTATCCCTCGAATGACCTATCATACCCAACCTAAGGTCAATCTAAGGTCAAACAAACCTTGAAGTGAGATGAACATTGAAGTCTTGAAGGTCTCAGTATTCTCGAGATGATCTTGAAGGAGAAGAGCTTGAATCGAGTTGACAACTTTGGTACTTTCTTGACTTGTCTTGATGAAGTCTTTAATCTTGAATTTGTTAGAAGCAAACTTGAAGTCTTCTATTCTTGTAGACTCCATCATCCATGACATTCTTCATTTATGATCTTTCTTAAACATTCTTCATTTATGATTATGTCTTGAAGCATTGTGTAGTCACAAACAAGAAACACAAGAAGTATCAAGACATATAGGTTTTGTCTACATTAAATTTGACAATCAAAGGATATGAAATCATAGCACTAACAATCTCCCCTTTGTCAATTTGTGACAAAACACATTTATAATATAAGAGTACAATGAAGAAAGAATCATGAGCCATCAATAAGTGAAAAATACTTTACTCCCCCAAGTAAGTAGAAGTTACAATCAATTCCCCTATTTTCAATTACTCACTCTCTCCCTTTCTCCCCCTTTCCATACTACTCCCCCTTTTTGTCACAAAATGAAAAGGGAAGGCCAAAGAAAAGAAGAGAACACCATATGAAGAGTCAAGATTAATTATCAAATTAGTACAACAGTTCAATGTCATCAATCCAAATAAGGATATACAATAAAACAAAACATACAACTAAAGTCATCAATCGTAATAGAAATATAGAATCCATCATATTCAAATATAAAACAAACCAAAAAAAAAAAATCCACCTAATCAGATCCAGATGAAGGAGCAGGGATGGTTGGATCAATCTAAAGTAAGCCCCTATTAATGCAACGAAGATATTTTCGCATATATTTAAATTGCATATCATGGGCTACACTCAGGTTATCAACCTTCTCCTCCAATGCACTTAGACGCGCATCATAACAAGAAGAGGGATCATAATCAGGATCATTTTGGGAGTCAGTTTCAATGTTTTCAAATATATTATCCACATTTATATCAGCCTGTGGAGGAAGATCAGCAGCTTCCCCTTCATTTTCTGCTTCAGCACCTTCACCACCACCTTCATAGAATTGACCAGGAAGCAAATCCAACTTCATCTTATTTAAATTAGTATTATTGAATGTAAGATGATGAATTGGTGCCTCATTCTCAGGTAAAGCAACAAGCATATTTGTGGCTAAACAAGTCATAAGATAACCAAATGGAATATCACTATGACCCGAATGAAGACGAAACTGAATGATAAAATGACATATCAAAGAAGGTAAACAGACAACGATGCCGGACACAACAGAGTGCAAAACCCGAACCATGAAAGCAGTCAACTCGGTTTTATTGCCGGACCGAGGATACACGTTTGAGATGAAGATCCGGTGCAAAACTCTATATCTGGGTAATAAAAATTTTGAGGGGAGCGCATTTCCTTTGTGCGTCCATTGTACTTCCATATTGCATAAATCTCTTGTCAACATTTGTTTTTCCGATTCAGATGGTTTGTCATATAATGTATGAATCGGAATACCTTCATCCTTGACAGGTATATCCATAATACCTGATATCAAGTGTCGATCTATTAGAAATTTCCCTTCTCTAGTAGCAATTGAGAATGTTAAATTATCAAGAGAAAAAATAGAGATACATGCAACTATAGATTGTGCAATGGATTGGTATGCAGGCCCACCCCAAAACAAAATGTTAGCCCGGCCAACAGATTCAAGAAGAGGGGCAATCCCAAATTATTCAATGTGATTGAGACTTACAGGACGCTCAACAATAACTTTACGGCTACGTAAATCCCGTACATCATTGGGATCATCTTCCGGTGACCAAAGGTGCCGTTTTGTTATAAATGTAGATCTAGATGAAGATGGACCACGGGATGTTTTCTTTTTCCCTCTAACATCCATTTTCAACAAGATTTACCAAGAAGCAAGCACAAAGACCACTAGAAGTGGTGGGTTTCTCTAGATCAGAAATTTTAGAGAGGAAACCCTAAAAAATCAACAAAAGACGAGATTTAGCTTATGGAATAAGCAAATCAAAGCATAAATCTTCAATAAAAATGAAGAAAAACGACTTATCTTGAAGAAAATCACGAACTCTTAAGACTGGTCGAGCCACGACTCGTCGAAGGAAGAAGAGGAAATGAAGAACAAAGTGATTTTCCTCAAATTATAAGATGCTCACAATCTCCACGACCGGTCGAGTGCAGTTTACGACCGGTCGAGCATCAACAAGAATAAATATTTTTATGCAAAAATTGAAATTTATACACATAAAAATTCAAAATATAGTACACTATGATACATGCAGACAAGTATATTCAATTTAAAATGCACATACCAAGATCAAATTTCATTTTAGTAAACCTGATTTTGTTGAGCGGTTTAGTAAATATATCAGCAAGTTGGACATCGGTTGGTATATATTCCAAAGAGAGAGCTTTTTCTTCAACTAATTCACGAATGTAATGATACCTAATGTCAATATGCTTAGTACGCGAATGCTGAATTGGATTTTTGGAAATATTGATAGCACTGGAATTATCACAATGTAAGATCATTGAATCTTGATTAATTCCATAATCGCTTAACATGCGTTTCATCCATACGAGTTGAGTACATGTATATCCTGCTGCGATATACTCAGCCTCAGCAGTGAAAAGCGATACTGAGCTTTGCTTCTTACTAAACCAAGAAACCAAACAGTTTCCAATGTAAAAACAACCACCACTGGTTGATTTTCTATCATTAATATTACCAGCCCAATCAGCATTTGAATACCTAGCTAATTTAACATTAGTATCAAAAGGATATCAAAGACCCAACTTAGTTGTACTTGCGACAATCTAATAATCTGTTTGACAGCGGTGAGATGTGAATCTTTAGGATTAGACTGATATCTCCAACAAATACCAACGCTAAAAGTGATATCAGGTCTACTAGCAGTTAGATATAGTAAACTACCAATCATACTACGATATAGCTTTGGATCTACATCTTTACATGTAGAGTCTTTTGAGAGTCTCCAGGTTGTACTCATAGGAGTATCAAATTTTTTACCATTCTCAAATCCAAACCTTTTAACCAAGTTTGTAGCATACTTGGTTTGAGAAATGAAGATTCCATCAGGTTGTTGTTTCACTTGTAACCCTAGAAAGTAATTTAGTTCACCAACCATGCTCATTTCGAATCTTGATTTCATCAACTCTGCAAACTCAATAGACATGTTAGAACAAGTTGATCCATAAATAATATCGTCTACATATATTTGAACCATTAAAATCTCACTATTATGTTTCTTAACAAATAGCGTCTTATCGACACTTCCCACTTGAAAACTATGACTAAGTAAGAATTTAGTCAATTTTTCATACCATGCCCTGGGCACTTGTTTCAGACCATAGAGAGCCTTTTTAAGACGAAATACATGATCAGAAAGCTTGGGGTCTTCAAACCCTGAGGGTTGTTCTATATAAACTTCTTCATGTAAATCGCCATTTAAGAAGGCATTCTTTACATCCATCTGATAAATTTTAAACTTTCTAAAGCAAGGGATGAAAATAAAAAGTCTGATAGATTTAAGGCAAGCGACTGGAGCAAAGGTTTCATCGTAATCGATGCCTTCAATCTGAGTGTACCCTTGTACAACCATCGAGCCTTATTTCGTATAATATTTCCAAGTTCATCAGACTTGTTTTTAAAGATCCATTTCGTTCCAATAATGTGTTTATCTTTAGGTCTAGGAACAAGATACTAGACATCATTATGAACAAATTGATTAAGTTCATCCTGCATAGCTACTATCCAATTTTCGTTAGAAAGAGCTTCTTTTACATTGACCGGTTCTATTTGGGATGTAAAACAAACATAATTACATATGTTTTCAAGTTGTTTACGTGTACGAACTCCAGTGAGAGGATTTCTAAGGATTTGATTGGTTGGATGATCTTTGACAGTCCTAGGTTCAGATTGAGATGAAGAGGTATCTTGATTGTCGATTATAAGAATTTCATCATCATCTGAACTCGGAGCAAGTGTATTCAAATGATCATCAATGACCACATTGATGGACTCTTGAATCACACCTGTTCTTTTATTTAGAACCCTATAGGCTCGACTATTTAAGGAATATCCAAGGAAAATACCTTCATCACTCTTCGTATCAAATTTTTTCAAATTTTCATGATCACGTAAAATGTAACACTCACTGCCAAAAATTCGAAAGTATTTGACAGTAGGTTTCTTTTTAAACCATAACTCATAAGCAGTCTTATTTTCAGATTTACTAGTATAAACACGATTAATAATGTAGCAGGCAGTATTAATTGCTTCAGCCCAAAGATTTTTGGAGAGCTTCATACTATTCATCATGACATTAGCCATATCCTGAAGCACTCTATCTTTTCTCTCAACTATACCATTTTGTTGAGGAGTTTTGGGCGCAGAGAGTTCATGTGATATTCCCTGATCGCTACAGAATTTCTCAAAACTACTATTTTCGAATTCAGAACCATGATCACTACGGATCTTATAAACTTAAGAACCTTTTTCATTTTAGATTCGTTTAATGATCTTCTTTACTTCATCTAGGGTTTCAGATTTGTCTTTTAAGAATGATACCTAAGTGAATCTAGTAAAGTTATCTATGATAACCAAGATGTATTTTTTGCTACCTTGACTCTCCATTCTAGTTGGTCCAATGAGATCCATGTGGAGAAGCTCGAGAGGTCTAGATGTAGTATTGGAGTTCACTTTCTTGTGAGAGCTCCTAATCTGTTTGCCCAACTGGCATTCACCACATATTTTGTCTACTTTTTGTAATTTGGGTAGACCTCTTATAAGTTCTCTTTTGCTCAATCTAAACAAGTTCCGGTAGTGTACATGTCCAAGGTGTTTATGCCATAATTCAGTCTCATCAGTATGGACCATGTAACACGATTGAGTAGATGAGCTAGCATCACTAACGATGTAGCAGTTTTCAGAAGTTCTGCGACCAGTTAATATAACAGAACCCTCTTTATTAATAATCTCACAACCATGATTAGAAAACTTTACATTATGGTTATTGTCACAAATCTGAGATATACTCAGTAGGTTGTGTTTCAAGCCCTCAACATATAAAACATTTTCAAATAAGGGAAGGTTATAAAGCTGAACCGTACCTTGGCCAATGATTTTGCAATTGCTTCCATCACCAAAAGTGACTGACACATCAGTCCTATCTTTTAGATCGGTGAATAAAGCTTTGTCGCCTATCATATGCTTGGAGCAACCACTGTCTAGGTACCACTTTAAATGGCTTGTAGCTTTGAAAGCAGTGTGGGAAACCAAGCAGTCAACTTTAGGAACCCATTTCAGTACTATTTTGGGTTTAGGAGTGTAGTTGGACTTTTTCTGTCTGTTGTTATATGAATGACCTGTAGAGTTAAATTTCAATAGCTCCTTGAGAAGATCAATAATCTTTTCAACCAAAGGATTTCGGTTTTGAAGATTGAAGTTGGCATGGCTATTTTTAGGTTTTTGAAGGGTCCTCAAATTTTTTGGAAGACCTTGATAAGTATTCTTTACTTTTGAGTTCGAAGACTCTCCTTTCACAAACTTAGGAGCAGTATTCTTTTGTTTAGGAGAAGTCTTCTTATCATACCCCAACCCGGATCGATCGTCACATTTTCTTGATCCGGATAACAATTTTTCTAATTTAGGATCACCTTGGGCATATCTCCAAGTGTCTTTCAAACTTAAAAGAGAAGCTACTTCATTTTTTAGTTTCTCGTTCTCGGATTTCAAATCATCAACTTGGGAGGTTTTGATTTTTAAATCACATTTGATCTTTTCAAAAAAATCAGAAATATGAGATTTTTCTAAAACAAGAGACTCATAATCTTCTTTAAGTTTAGAAAATTTTTCCTTTTGTAATTTAAGCTTGACAACAATTTTACAACTCTCCTTATAAAGGGCATTGTATGCATCCTGAAGATCATCTTCATTGTCGCAATCACTATTCAGATTCTCTACGCTAGTTACTTCATCATAATCTAAAAAAGTGACTTTGGCTAGAGTCATAAGGGCTTTAATATCATCTCCCGACTCGTTTTCAGAATCTTCTGATTTCGAAGAGGATTCCGAATCAGATGATTCATCCCAAGTAGCCAACATACTCTTCCTTTTTTATTTGTCCTTTTTAGAACATTTGTTAGCCAAGTGCCCATACTCTTGACAGTTGTAACATTGACTATCTTTCAAAGATTTTCAAGCTCTAGGTTTAGATTGTCTCTTATCGTTTGATTTTTGAAAATCTACTTTTTTTCTTATTTTTGAAAATTTTATAAAACCTTTTTACAAAAAGTGTCATATCATCTTCGAAATTTTCAAAGTCTGAAGTGCTCTCTTGTGGAATATTTTTAGATGATTTGAGAGCAATTGATTTTTCTTTTGGAGCTTTAAAGTTCAATTCGTAGGTCTATAAAGAACCAACTAGTTCCTCAACCCTCATGTTATCCGTATCACGAAGTTCCTGAATCGCGGTTACTTTTGAATTAAAACGTTTAGGAAGTGAGCGTAGTATCTTTGCACACACTTTACTTTCTGGGATTCTATCACCGAGACCCCACATTGAGTTTACAATGTCATTCAATCTAGTGTAAAAGTCCATAAACGTTTCATTCTCCTCCATATGAATTTCTTCAAATTTAGTTGTGAGGAGTTGGACTTTAGATTTCTTGACAATAGATGTACCCTCGTGTTTCATTTCTAAAAGATCCCATGCTTGTTTAGCATTTTCACACGAGATGATTCTTTTGAATTCATCTGGTGACAATGCACAAGTAATTGCATTTAGTGCTTTTGCATTGGCACTACTCTCACTTTTCTGAAGTGTGGTCCAAAGGGCATAAGATATTAGTTTAATTGATTTTGAACCATCTTCATCAGTTACTTCAATGACAGGTAGTTTCCATCCGTTCACTGTGGCCAGCCACACACTTTCAACCATGGATTTGAGAAAGATTCTCATCCTTGCTTTCCAATAGGCATAGTTTGTGCCATTAAAGGGTGGTGGCCTAGTGACAGATAAGCTATCAAAATTTGACATCTTAATATAGCTTAGATTGTTAGCTCAGGAAATAAATCCAACAAATATGCAATAAGCAGGAGCTATTTGGCTCTGATACCACTTGAAAGGGCCTAGCTATATGCCCTAGAGGGGGGGTGAATAGGGCAATGCCAAATAAAACTTAAAACAGTGGAATAATAAAATATATAAATAATAATGCTGAAATAATAACAATCTCAAAACACATGAAATATGAGAATGATACTAAATCAGTTCTAAGGACAACCTTACACCAAAAACCAATGGCTTATGGTAGAACAACCTTATTTCTAGAACAATCTAGCAATCACAAATGATATGGAAAATAAATCAAGAATAAGTTACAGAAATAAATCCTAAGTTATTACACCATTCAACCACACTTGCTTGAAATGAAAATTACAACATTCATCCACAAAAGCAATCCACAATACTGAAGGAATAAATGAATAAAGAAATCAAGCACATCCACAACACAATGATATATAGTGGTTCGCCTGTGTGTTCACCAACTGCATAGCCAACAACCACACACGATGCTACTCCACTCCTAATATCCTCACACAGGGGATATTAGCATGCACTCTCAAAAATAGGTTTTCACAGGTTCACCCAAAACCTTCATAATTGTGTCTTTTTATCTCGGGCTTACACAATCCAAAAATCCTCACAATCTGAGTTTTCTGGCTCTCCTCAGATAACCAATACAATGAGATTTTTCTGGCAAATCTCAAACAAAACCAAAGAAAGTAAATTACAAAGTAAAATACATGGATCTCCTTTTGAAGTAGCCCAGTAGAACCAATCGGAGTAGATGTATAATACGTCGTTCAATGTCCAATACTCACTTAAAGAAAGGTCTATGTCTAATTGATTTTAGATTAAATTAAGAAGAGCAAGGTCTATTTGATTTTGATCCCAGAAGAAGGAATGTCACAAATTCCTCTTTTCTAAATGAGATTGAAATGTGGATCAGAATCATAATAGAATAATGCTATCAAAAGGAATATTAAATATGCACAATAGCTTAAAAAAATAATCACAACTTATCTCAGAGTATAGCCTTAAATCGCTTGAATTGAATGGAATGGAATGAATAAACTCTGAAATTCATGCATTATTTATAGCCTGAAAAATCTCATCTTCTACTGGTCTTAGGATCCCTAGGATCGGTCGTAGCTTCAAAGATTTTGAAAGATTTCTGCGGGATTAGATTAGCTGTTCTCACGACTGGTCTTAGGTAACCTACGACCGGTCGTGGACCACCTACGACTTGTCGTGTGTCACCTACGACTGGTCGTAGGACTCTAGATAGGTCGCTGGAGTTCGAGTCGTAGGATTACGACCGGTCGAAGGATGAGTCGTAGAACTTCCCAGGACTGGTCGAAGCAAGTCCAGGACTGGTCGAAGGACAACAAGAAAAATCCAAAAATCTGTAACAACCTAGGACTGGTCCTGAGAAACTTAAGACTGGTCGAAGCAAAGCTAGGACTGGTCTTAAGATTTCTATGACTGGTCTTAGAACAGTCATAACAAGCATATTAAAATATTCAGATTATGTATCTAGAATGACCTATCATACAAACCAACCTAAGGTCAATCTAAGGTCAAACAAACCTTGAAGTGAGATGAACATTGAAGTCTTGAAGGTTTGTATTCTCAGATGATCTTGAAGGAGAAGCTTGAATCGAGTTGGCGACTTGGGTACTTCCTTGACTTGTCTTGATGAAGTCTTCTAATCTTGAATTTGTTAGAAGCAAACTTGAAGTCTTCTATTCTTGTAGACTTCATCCATGACATGTCTTGCAAACATTCTTCATTCATGATCTTGTCTTGAAGCAGTGTGTAGTCACAAACAAGAAACACAAGAAGTACAAGACATACAGGTTTTGGCACTATAAAATTTGACAATCAAAGGGATATGAAATCATAGCACTAACAACATGCTTTATGACATGTTTATTAACATGCTTGAATTACTTTGTTTAATATGCTTTACTCTACATGCTCTAAATAAGGATTCATTGAGTTTGGGACTATGTTTATAGTCCAGACAATCGGTACCGGACTTAAGATCGTGGTTGAGATTCATTTAACGACGTAAGATATGTTTGACGAACCTGAGTCGTACTTCGGTTGTCGACAGTGGTTAGGCCACGCGAAGTGCTTATGCACTTCATGTCGTTCAGTTGATTGTGCGCTCAAGCTAGTCAGGCTCGTCAAGTAACCCAATGTGTCTAATGTATATTCACCATGTTTGGACGCTACTGCTTGAACCTAGGGTACCAAACTTACGAGTGAAAATCCCGTTAACCATGGTACCTCGATCCGCTAAGACTCATGAGCCGGGCATGGTGGTATGCGACACCGTGGTCGAGCTGTCGGCCTACGCTGGGGCTACATGCCTCCCCGTAGTGACCAATGAGTGACTAGACTCGTGAGCCGATTATGGTGGTATGAGACACTATATTCGTGCTGTCGGCCTACATTGATAAGGTGATGGGGGAGTGGTGTAACCATTGTATGTAACAGCCCTGACAGCCCTTTGTAGTGACCTCGAGCATACTCTGAATTTGCGATTAGGTGACGAGTTTTACCACGGTGTATAGAGTATGAACTAGGCCTGTATCTGTATAGTGATGAATCGTTAATGAGGTGATGGGGGAGTGAAGTAACCATTGTGCGTAACAACCCTGGCAGCCTCTGCAGCAACCTAGAAATACATTATCATATGAGATTAAATAGGACTAACGACCCTAGAATGAATCATGTTTGGGAATGATACAAGGGGGGTACCTTAGTTTCCCAATCCTACCGTTTGAAAGGACTAATCACTACTTGGTAATCATGCTCATCATCGCACTGCATGTGCCTGGTAGATGTGGAGCACTGAGGGATGAACGCATATTGCGAACGTAAGATGGTGTCGCATGAGGGTGGTTTGGCAAGGGCATTCATCATGTTATTTCATACTTACATTAAATAAGAGTAGTTAGGATTATTTGATTGTATTGCTTTATCATTACTGCTTGACTGAATTGATACATGTTAACCTATGCTTTATTGTTCCACTGAGTTAGCTACTCACTCCGACGTTACAGGATAATGTTGTACACACCAACCAGACTCTGTCTCAGGTGTAGATGATATGTTGATTCAGGAGGCTGACCCAGACTACGATGAGGACCAGGACGAGTTCTCATACATGCAGTACTTAGACTGCTTTGCTTAGGTTGACTGGATCGCGGGGATTTCAGGATTTATTTTTTTTAGTTGTATTTTAACCTTTTGATTCAGAAACAATACATGTATATGGTTACTTAGTTAGTGTTCATACTCTGGAGATTAAGATGGTTTTGTTTCTTTACATACCTTATATATACAGTTTCAGTCTTCCGCTTGCCTTTATACAATTGATCTGGAGTATGAATTACTATTTTGGTATAATCTCACTCATGTTTATTGCACTGACACAGACAACATTCAATCATCATCATCTATGTTGCATAAGTGATATTCTGGAACTTGAGAGTTGGGTTACTACTCGACCCTCGAATTTCAGGGCGTTACAACTAGGCGCGTTGGCGTCGTGGCTTATCGGCTTGCCTTGCCATCTCAGTTGTCTGGCGTCCACAATGTTTTTCATGTCTCTATGTTAAGGAAGTGTGGATCAGACATCATTCTTGTTATTGATTGACAGCCGTTAGAGGTTTGGGAGGACGCTTCCTATATTGAGCAGCCGGTTTGCATCCTTCATCGGAAGGAGCAGGTCCTCTGGACCAAGGTCATTCCGTTGGTGAAGGTTTAGTGGGGTCACCATTCTATTGAGGAGGCTTCTTGGGAGCGCGAGGTCGATATTCGAGAGTGTTATCCACATCTTTTTTATGATTGATTATGTGTGTATTTTGTATGTTGTCTCTGATTTTATATGATGATATTATGTTTCTTCTTCCTCATGAGTTATGTCTAATTAGGATGATTGTGTAAATTTCGAAGATAAAATTTTTATTAGGAGGGGAGAGCTGTAAGACTCGTATCCTAGACTGTATCGTTCCATAAGCTTCCGTGATTTTTTGATCGAATTTCGATAACCTTCGACCTTTATCCGACGTTTACACGCGATCGTAAGCTGAGTCCTGTCAACCCGAGACTTGTACCTTAGCGACCATGTCGTTGCCTCAGTTCTGATGCCGCATCTCGCCCACCAAGACGATACCCAGGCCAAGAGATGTGGGCCCGAGTTCAGTTCGAGGAAAACGCCATGCGTTGGAAAACCTAAGAGAATCTCTACAACATGTCACCTCAATTCATCAATCAATCCCATCAAGGGTCAAGTACACCATCACCTCACACCCATCCCCAAGCAACCCCAAAAGTTAAAAAGTTCTTACACCATCTACCCCAAAGTCAAAAAGTTCTTACACCCATCACTCACCACATCCATCACTCCATCACCCATCTCTCTCTCTCTCTCTCTCTCTCTCTCTCTCTCTCTCTTTCCAACCCTCTCTCTCTCTCTCATTCTCAAACCACTCTCCTAAGTAAGAGAAAACGTCACACGTCTAAGGCTCTCCTAAACCTCCATGAGAGAGTTTTGTATGTGGCCCACTTCCTACCCACTCATCTCCCATCTCAACCATCAAAACTCCATCTCCTCTGTTAAGATCGAAGCTAAGGAGCAAAGGAAGCCAAGGGAGAAAGAAGAAGACAGTGAGTGATCTTAGATCCCCATTTCTTTATTCTTTTTTTTTTTAATGTAAGGGCCCACTTATGGTGGGACCCACCTTGATGTAGGCTTTGTATCAAAGAGAGGCCCATAGTGGTGGGGCTCCTCCACCCTCGGTGATGTCTCTCTCTCTCTCTTTCTCATGTATTGTGGACCCCACTATGATGTTTGATCCATGCCGTCCCATCTATAGGGCCCACCTAGCTGACCGTCTTTAGGTGGGCCTGAATGTAAGAGAAACACAAATATTAGAATCAGTAGGTCACATCTAGGTGGGACCCACCATGATGCCTGTGTTGTATGCACACTGTCCAGCATCCAAGGACGCTGGACGTGGGCTAGCAATGAAGTGTGGACAGACGTGGACGTGGGGTTAACCAGTGGAGTGTGGTTGACAGTGGGAGTAGCTAATAGTAAAGTGTGGTTAACAATGGGAGTAGCTAACAGTGAAGTGTGTACTAGCAGTGGATCCATGGGACCCATCCACGCCCTCCACCCCACGTGTGGGGCCACACCATAGTGTATGTGTTCTATCCAAACCGTCCACCACCCCTAGACGGTGGGACCCACGTCTGTGTGGGGCCCTCCTTGAGATGTTATCCACGTCCAGATCCATAGCTCCAGTGGTAGGCTGAGTGAAAGGTACCTCGTTTCAACGTAGAGGTCTTAACATTGATTGCCTGTGCAGGTGGCTAGCAGGGAGGTGTGTGCTAACGGTGGGGTCCATGAGACCCACCTACGTCGTCCATCCATTGGGGTGGGCCACACCATCATGTATGTGTTGTGTCCACTATCCAAGGACAGTGGGACCCACCCCACGTGTGGGGCAACACCATGATGTATGTTACTGTTTAGGCCTTAGATGGCCTGGACGTTAGATATATAATATATATTATATTATATTATATTATATATATATATATTATATGTTATATATGCATATTGTGGTGGGTCCTACGTGGGACCCACCTCTGTTTTGTATAAAAAAAAAAGAAAAAAAAAGTAAAGGAAGCAGCCATGTTGCTCGTACAAGCAGCCATGTTGCTACTCTCTCTCTCTCTCTTAACGTCTAGAGTTCTGCAGGTCCCATGTGATTTACATGTACATTCCAAGCTCTTCTGGCGATGGGACCCACTCCAGGTGTATGTGTTTCATCCATGTGGTGTGGGCCCCAATGATGAATGTTCTTTATCTACATCGTCCGCTATTTGGATGGTGGGGCCCACCATGATGCATGTGTTGTATCCAAAACATCCAACCATTTGTGAGATCATTTTGTGGCATGAGGTACATGGGTGAGTTAGATCTAAAGTTCAAGTGGACCCCACCATTTAAATATTGGACAGTGACATCCACCGTTCAAACTTCTAAGGGCCACAATAGTTCCCAATTAAGCTGATATTTGTTTCACTTCATCTACCTCTATGTTAACTTATGAATAGATCGGATCTCAAAAATACATAAGGGTGAGCCCAATTTGATATTCAGGAGGCCCATCGATTCAGCCCATTTGATCGGCCCATTTGGTTGGCCCATTTAAATCGGTCTATTTGAACTGGTCCATTTAATTCGACCCATTTGAATCAGTCCATTTGAATCGACCCAATTTGATTCGGCACATTGACCCGGCCTATTTGACTCAGCCCATTCGACTCGGCCCATTTGACTCGGCCCATTTAATTTGACCCATTTGAATTGGTCCATTTAAATCAGCCTAGTGATTTGGCCCAATTCGAATCAGCCCATTGATTGAGATTCCACCATGATGTATGTGATGATGATTTTGGCGGTCATGCCTTGGGAGCAATGATGGTTTGACGTCCACATTGATGGGCAATGATGGTTAGATGTCTTCATTGTGACCTTCCCTTAGGCCTTATTAGGCCCATTCTCTTTGTAGGTTAACCCAAATAAGTGGGCCCCATTCGCCACAGACGGTCGATTTCGTACTATCAGATTTGATATAACCACGGCCGAGGGCCGATCTTTATATTATGGTTTGATCAACAATTCATATATGGACCCCGCCTTACTTATAGGCCGGTAATCAATTCCGATTACCGATTCCTATTTTTTATTCCAATTATGAGTATATGGCAACATAGCATCATGATACATGTCCATACGCCCCATTTGTATGCTTGTGATGAGATGAGTGATTGATCACCGCACAGGCCATTGGACAGATTGTTATGGACTCCCTGGTAAGGGAAGTTGCCCGCATGAGCATGCGGTACGCATATGTTTGTTGTATAACTGGATTGCATGATCAATGCATCTTGCATTGCATGACATGGTTATTGTACACCCTAGCGACATTAGGGTCGTAGCCTCCACAGGCGTATCTTAGTTGGCAGGATTGGATACTAAAATTCTTATTCTACATGGGGTGCTATAGATATCCCTGGGTAAAAGTCCCTAAATCCTTATGGTACCAGGAGGTTGCTCCAACGTCTAGACCGAGTGGGTGCATTAGCGTCGAGTGCCAATTACTAGAAGACCGCGCTTTCCAATGAGTCGTGGTCGGTTGGAAGGGGGTGCGGGCTTACCCACCCGAGAGGAGGGGGCAAAGCTAGGCTGAGTTTGACCAGGTTGAGGAATGGGTCCACTATAGAGAAGCCTAGTCCGATATTGGTAGGCGAATAGTGAGGTCTTTTCCACTCACCTTGTTGTGCGCGATGAGGTGGCAATCTGGTGGGAGTATACTAGACCCCAGTGATATTCCAGAGTTGAGCTATATTGATATGTGGACTTAGATGAGGATTCGAATGCTTGAGTTGCATCTCACATTACATGGCCTTGGTACGGCCGACATCATTCACGTCTTGCATCGCATAACCTTTGTACGGCTAATGGTATTCATGGATTCATCAGCATGTTCCGCATTACTTTAATACCGCGCAATTGTATTATTACCTTGTGCGCACCCTTTCACCACCCTCTAAGCTTTCCATAAGCTTATGCATGACCGTTATGTGCAGGTGACGTTAGACCGCAGCAGCACTGAGGTAGGAGCGCATAACAGATTATCTTGGAGCTTTTTGTCCATTATCATTGTATTTCCCTTTATGCTTATTTTACTTATAAAGTTTTTTATCATAGTAGAAATGTGATGCAGTTTTTTATTGTTGTTTGTGGGTTATGCCTTTGGTTATGCTTATTACGAATCAAACTGATGTTGAAAATCCTCCTCGTAGCATCCCAGGATCGGAACCTGGCGAATGGGCGCTGGGAGCTGAGAATGAGGTTCTATGGAGGCTGTCGGTGCCAGATTCAGCAATCGGTAATTTTGTGAGCCTAGTTTTTGAATTTGGGGCATGAGCATTAGCAATATCAGCAAACCAAGGTGAATGGGAGACTCTGAACAACTGTTCGTCAGGGAACATGTCATTTATATGTGTTATCTCAAGAGAATCAAAGAGATCAAGGTGGGAAAGATGGTTAGCCACTGCGTTCTCTACTCCCTTTTTATCTTTTATTTCAAAATCAAATTCTTGGAGTAGGAGGATTCATTTTATCAGGTGAGGCTTAGCATCATTCTTAGAAAGAAGATACTGGAGCGCCGCATGATCTGTGTAAATGACGATCTTGGATCTAATCAAGTAGGACCTAAATTTGTCCAAAGCGAACACTACGGTAAAGGGAAGTGGTCCTTCCTCGTGATGATATTTAATTTCTTGTCATCAATGCACATTCTCCAACCAGTAGTAACTCTAGTTAGCACGAGTTCATTACTGGCATTGGCTACGATGGTGATTCCGGACTTCTTAGGAACCACCTGAGTTGGACTCACCCATTGACTATCGGATATAGGGTATATGATACCCACATCCAATTGTTTAAGAACCTTGGCCTTAACCACTTCCTTTATGTTTGGATTTAGTCTACATTGTGGTTGTCATGAGGTCTTCACATTATGCTCAAGATAAATGTAGTGAGTACAAATCAAAGGGTCAATTCCCTTGAGGTCTGCAATAGACCATCCAAGGCCTCCTTTGTGCTCAATGAGAGTAAAAATGAGCATACTCTCCTGTTCTTGCTCGAGGTGGGAAGAAATCACCACCAGGCATGTCTTATCTTGATCTAAATAAACATATTTCAATTCAGAGGGCAAATGTTTTAGGTCAAGCTTCAGTGCCTTGAGGCTAGATGGTAAAGACACTGCATCAGTTTAGGGCAATTCCACGAATTGTGGCCTTCACCGGTTAACTTCAAGTATCAGCACATTATCAAGCATGGAACTTGTCTCCCTAATCATATTATCATCTAAATCATGGGAATGGGCCAGACATGTCTCTAGAGGGTCAAAGGATAAGGTCATCAAAGTTCTATCTTCCACGAAAGAGTCAATCATGTTAATGTCGTGGAAATCGTCATCATCCTCTAACTGTTTTCTTGTGTTGAAAAAGATATTCAACTCCAATGTCATATTCCCGAAAGACATACTCATGACCCCATTCTTGCAATTAATGATTGCATTTGAAGTGTCAAGGAATGGGCGACCAAGAATGACGGGAATTTGAGTGCTCATGTTACAGATGGGTTCCGTATCTAGGATGATAAAATCTACCGGGTAGTAAAATCTGTCAACCTGGACCAACACATCCTCAATTACCCCTATCGGTACACGAACTGAGTGGTTAGTAAGTTGTAATGTGGTTAGGGTGGGTTTCAATTTACCTAAACCTAACCGTTTGTAGACCTAGTAAGGAATCATATTTACACTTGTTCCTAAGTCAAGAAGTGCGTGCTCAATCCGGTAGTTTCCATTTACGCAAGCTATGGCTGGGCTACCGAGATCTTTGTACTTTTGTGGCACATCTTGCTTTAGGATGACACTCACTTTTTCAGTTAAAAAGATTTTCTTTTTGATACTTTGTTGTCTTTTAGTTGTACACAAGTCTTTTAGGAATTTGGCATATGAAGGTATTTGTTTAACCGCATCCAGAATGTCCTGAGAGTTAGAGAGAGGTTTTGGTGGGCCACCATCAATACATCAATCCCATCCCTTCCATCCATCTCAACCATCCATTAATCCATCAAGGTGAGTACACCCACCCACTTATTCTTATTTTGTTTTCATTACATTTATGGATGGTGAAGATGATACACTAATGTTAGGAATGGTGTGGATGATGAAGATAATATGATTGATGGTGAAGATAATTGTAATGATGATGATGATGTTATTAATGGTGTGGATGCATAGGAGAAAATATATAAAAAAAATTAAATTATTTTAGACTTCTTGTGGGACCCATTGATAGTGGGCCCCACCAAAATGTTTGTATGTCATCCAAACTGTCCAAGAATGGCCCTTTTGGGCTGGCCAAACTCTCTCTCACACACACACACACCCATGCACACATCATGTAAAAATAAATAAATAAACAAATAAACAAAAAAAGAGAGGAGGGTGGATCCTGCTACCAGCGTCAAGAAAACGATGTAGCAAATAACGTCCCAGCTGCAAATAAGGGGTTGGGGCTGTGGGACCACAACAGGCCCCACCCATGATGTATATATTTAATCCACGCTGTTCATCCGATTCCCCAGCTCATTTTAGGCATTGAGCTGAAATATGAAGCCAATCCAAATCTCTGGTAGGCCTCACCATAAAAAAGATCGTATTAATGGTAATAAACTATTAGGGCTCATTGTGATGTTTCTATGCTCCAAAAAATGTTGAATATTAGGTTTATTGGGTCTGTCACGAGTCATAAAATCTAACAGATGGGATGGATCATCCTGATGTGCACCCCACCTATGAAAAACTACACTATATATATATATATATATATATATATATATATATATATATATATATATATATATATATATATATATATATATATATAGCCAAGGGGCTAACGCCCCTGGCTGCTGACGTCCAGCGTCCAAAGGACACTACAGCTCCTACTACTTGTAACAGGCAGGGACGGTGGGCCCTGCCACTAGTCCCACATGATGTATGTCAGACATCTACACCATGCATTTGATAGGTCCCCTTTGAAAAGTGGGATACCCCAAAAATTAGTCGTACACGGAACTCAGGTGGCCGACACCGTCTAGAATTTTGTGAAATCAACAAGATTTGTGGGTCTGATCATGAGGTATGTCTTATATTCAAACCGTCCATCCATTTGGCAAGCTCGTCTTAAGGCTTAAGAAGAAAAATAAGACAGATCTAACTATCAAGTGGTCCACATTACAAAAAGTAGTGGGGGATTGAACGTCTGCCATTGAAACCCTTTTCGGGTCATAGAAGTTTTAGACCAATATGAAATTTGTTTTTTCCTCTTTATTTAGTTCCTTGTGACCTTATGAACGGATCGGATGGAAAATAAATGTTATGGTGGGCCCTGTAAATTGTTTAACGGTGAAATCATTATCTCCACTAATATTTGTGGTGTGGTCCAGATAATCTTTGGATATGATTCATTTTTGTTTAGATAATGCTTTAAAATGATCTCTAAATATAGATGAATAATGTAGATATAATAAATACATCACTTTGGGACCCATGTAACTTTGATCTCCTTGAACCATTCGTACAACTCCGAGCTCGAGTATATAGAATCACCTGCTGGGGTCCACCTGAAATTTGCATGCATTTGAAACTTAGACTGACCCCTTAACCAAGTGGGACACACATAATGGATGGGCTGGATTTATGAACCACGCCTCGATGGCCCAACAAATGATTATGAATGTTTTAAGGGGGATAAGTAGGTGCTTCTTTTGATACCCATGTAGGGCCTGCCAGACCACGGGGCCCACTATGATGTATAGGCTACATCCAAACCATCTATTTATTTTAGTTTCTCAAGAAACAATGTTGTTGTAATGTCCGCCATTAAAACCTTGTAGAATTTCACCATAATATGTGTTAGATCCACACCATCTATCAGCTTTTACAGACCTTATAAATGTGGCCCTGCCACATCAGTGGGAACCACCCACTTGGATGAGCCCAAATTGCTCATAGTTGAAACCTTCGAGGGTCCACTTTGATGTTTAGGAGAGATCCAACCTATCCATTTGTGTTGCACAGATGGTGGCCCTCTACCGTTGCCAACCTCCTTAGGGTCACTTTAATGTTTATTTGTCACCCAAAATTGAGTGGGCCCACCTTGTGGGACCCACTATAAAGTTTATTTACCATCGAAGTTTGTTGGGGGCTGTTGTGTGCTCCACTGTTATGTTTATATACCATCCAAACCATACAAAAGTCATCCCTATTAGATAAACTGGAAACATGAAGATATCGCTTGAGCTGAAATTCCCTGGCCCACTTAAACCAATGAATTGTTGATTTTGTGTGGCCCACTTATCTATGTGACCTTGTGATCTTGTATGGTCCACTTGCCTATACAAAAATGGTGATTTTTAGCTTTTAATCTTATGTTTGTAAAATGTGTGAATGATCGCTTAATCCAGTGTAAGGGTGCAATATATGTATTTTGCCCCTTAATCATGTAGGTATGTGATGTATGTATGGCCACCTAATCAAATGCAATTGTGGATTACATGTGGTCGCCTAACCATGTGATTGTGAAATCCACACAAGGCCAACCAACTACATGAAATCAGGGGGCATTAGTGACCACCCAATGATTTGACCACGTGCTTATGGGCATAGCCATGGTCACCTAAACCATGAACAATTGGGTTGTACGTGCAGAATTTCTTAGTTATGAGAATTATGATATAGGTTGGATTATACAACTTGATAATGGGGTGGCCCTCAATTCGGTGTCATGCAACATAAATACAACCCTTACATTATGCTCATAGGTGAGGTAGATGCGGGGACCACTAAACTATATCTGATGTGATGGAAGCTAGTTCTTGGCCTCTTGATCATGTGATACCGAATCTGAGTCATTCTTCGTATGAAGTATTGGACGGTCATAGTTTAAGAGTTAGTGTAACCTAGTATGGTGGGTATGCTTGTGATTGTATCTTGGATGCTTTGAGATGCGGTCACTAAACCATGATACAAATTGTATGTCCACTCAACCAAGTGAAATTATGGCATGGACACCTTGACCATGTGGGAGCTTAATAAAGTGGTTGCTCATAAATGTATGAGTTATGGTGTAGTAAAAATAAGTAACTATGTGACCTTAAATCCTTTATTGTGGTAAGTAGAGTGACATTTGTATGGCCACTCAACCATATGGACTTCTGATAATGGAGTGACCATAAGACCATGTGGGCATATGAGAATTGTGTGATTACTCAGACTCGTGGACTATGCTGATGGTGTAACCTCTTCGGTATGTGAACTTAGGGCGTGTGTCAAATTGATTATGGACCCTACCTTGATGTTAATATTGCATATTTCACAATTTGTCCATTAGGCTAGCTGATTCTAGAAGATGATTCTAAGATGACCTAGATCCAATTCCTAAATAAGTCAGACGATATGAAATACTATTATTTGAACATATAATTTTTGAACACTTGTGAACCCACTCAATGTACATATTTTATCCGCACTGTTCAATTGTTTTGCCAACCAAACAGTTCGATCATGGAGCCCGCTGACGTGTGCCTTGTGCATTTGAACTGTTATTCCTTGTACTACCTTAACGTATGTGAGTTACCTATAGTATCTACTTGTTGGGACCCACCGTAATGTTTGTGTGTGGAACCATTTGCTTACAGGACCACTTGGAAGTAGAACCCACTACGTTGTATGAGACAAACCCACATCATCCAACCGTGACTAACTCTTATGTGTATATTATATATCCAAGTCTTTCAACTTAAGGCTCCCTGTATCTTATGAGGTTTACCCTTGCCTTCCAAACCATTGTAGAACTACTATGATAATTATTTGCAAATCCAACCTACTAACAACCCACTTGAAGGTGAAGCCCACTACATTATATGAGTTTCACCGACACCATCCATCCCGTGGCTCATTTACTATATGTTATATTTATGCCTTTCATCTCATAACCACTTGGTGCATGTACTTTGCATCACCACCACTCATTAACCATAAGGCCCAGTTAGGGTATAACCATGTGGTCCCAATAGAATAAAATCATGTCAGGCCAAAGCCGCTAATGGAATATCTATCTTGCGAAGGATATGGTGTAATTCTAAATACAATTAATGCTCATGATTATGATAGCTATGGATGATATTAGTGATGTTAGTGATTATGATTAATAGAAGTATGTGATTTAATATCTTGATTAATGTTGTTCCACTTCCTAGCATATTAAATTCATCTACTTAACCATGTTGATATTGATCACACTTATGCACCATGGAATAATGATATGTGCAAGTGTACTTTAATACATTTGTTCATGTGTAAGACATGTCCTCTCCAATTTAGTCACATGACCATGGATTGATATAGTGGATAGTGGCACATGATGTTTATATGTCATTTTTAGCTAAAAGGTTATGTAGACCCTAAAGTCATGGCATTATATGCATACCACATGCACTTGAACATATGCCCTTATCATAACTACTTAAATTCATGCATAATCATGACATACATGATGATCGAAATACCACAATTGTGCCGTATAACGTGAGATGGATCTTGATGACGAAATGTGCATCTATGACGATGACTTGGGTTATCCCTGAAAATGAACAGGACACCAGAAGTGTGGAAATGGTGGGGGATGATGTGCCCCTTGGGTTGAAAGTCCTTAAGGTTGAAAGTCCTTAAATCATGATGCTAGCTAGGGATACCTCACCGTCGGGCCGAGTGGATACATGGGTCATGGATTTGACTCCTACTGACGAGGTTGGGTTGAGAAGAGGTGGGTCCAACCTGCTTAAGGGTTGAGGCGCAAACAGGGATCGGTCTAACTCGCTGGCGAGGAGAAGCGCAAACGGGGTCCACAACTTGTATACCAAATGGAGGTTGTAACCCCATTGGTGGGTAGTGAGGTTGATTGCTGGTGTCTGGTGCATGGGTGTCGACCACAATATTTTCCTGAGATATACAATTATGATATGGCATGAAAATATGATGATGATGATATGATTACAGATGCGTATAATATGGTTATGGCTGTGGTACATGAGAAACGAAATTATGATTTGGTGATGCTGGTAGCATCGACTCGAAGTATTACTATGATGCATATGCATTGCATTAGCATTGACATCATACCTTACGTACTACATGCCTTTCACCATTCATGATTTCTTCGTGGCATATTTATCTTGCTTGCATGTAGGACACATTGCACACACGTGTGTACTCACTAGGCTTTTTGCCTAAGCTTCCTATTTCCCATTTTTTTCAGGGCAGGAGTAGCTTGGAAAACTTAGCTTTCTCGATGCATTGTATCTATTTTTTGATTTAGCAATATTAACGTTATATACCTTTTAGAAAGCATTGTACTTGTAACAATTAGGATTTATAATGAAGAGTGTTGCTTGGTATTTTGATCATGAATCTTCATGCTTAGGTATTATATATATATATATATATATATATATCTAATTCAGTCAAAAATCCTCCTTGTGGTGCACCGAACTCGAGACTTGGTGTATGGAAGTCTAGTGCCGAATTTGGGGCATCACGGAAGCTGTCTGTCCCCGGATTTGGGGAGTGAAACTCGTGATGTAAGTGTTTTATCAACACCATCCATTGCTTGGACCGGCATGATGTATGTGTTTTATTCCACTCCGTCTAGTCCCTGGACGTGGACTGGACATGCCATGATGTATGTGTCTGCCCACGTTATCCAATGGCTGTGAGGCCCACATAATGTGTGTTTTATCCACACCGTCCATGGGACGTGTGACCCATCTGATGTATGTATTTTATATCCATGCTGTCCATTGCGTGTGAGACCCACCTGCTATACGTGTGGGTCCCACCGTGATGTTTATTATATCCAGACCATCCATCGGTTGGATACCCGGCTGGCCCATGCAATGTATGCATTATATCTTAATTGTCCATGTATGTGGCTCATTGTGATACATTTGAGGCCCATGTAATGTGGCCCATTATGATCTATTTGAGGCCTAGATATCAGACCCAATATGATGTATTTGAGGCCCAAAATTTAGGCCCAATGTGATGTATTTGAGGCCCAGATATGAGGCTCATTGTGATGTATTTGAGGCCTAGATATGAGGCCCATTGTGATGTGTTTGAGGCCCATAGGTTGTGGCCCATGTGATGTATATGAGACTCATTACATGCGTAAGGCCCATTATCATGTATATGAGACCCATGATATTTGCGAGGCTCATTATGATGTATATGAGACCCATTATATGTGCGAGGCCCATTATGATTATATGAGGCCCATTGTATGAGTGGGGCCCACTATGTGTGTGAGACACACCATGATGTATGTGTTATATACACACTGTTTATCCATTCATAGGTCGTGGGCCCCATTGCCTTATGTAGGCCCACCATGTATGAGTGATGGGCACGCGCTGTCCATCCATTTCCTAGATAATTGGAGGGGCGAGTGCCCCGTTATGATTTTGATTTCGATCTCAAACGGGTCATACCTTAGGAGCAATGATGGTTAGATGTCCACATTGTAAGAGTAATGAAGGTTAAATGTCCACATTGTAACTCTTCCTAGGGCCCGTTGTTATACCCATTCTCATCTCCCTTAGTGGGCTAACCCAAACTGTTGGGCCCCCATTAATAATGGTGCTTCCCGCCATACCCTATAGTACTACCCAAATCTTGAAGCCTACCTTGTGTTCACACCACGCTTTCCATAGAAAGTTGGCCCATCTAGATGCATGTTTTACCCAAGTTTAGTGACCATATCCAAGGGCCCACTTAAGTGTTGAGCGGGCTACCCAATTTGCTTGGAAGGACACATAGTCCTAGGTGTAGGTACTCCACCAAAACCCACTTTGTGTACGTATTGGCCTTCCCATAGAAAAGCCTAGTTTATTACATGATATAGAGATTTAGGAAGCCCAATTGTTCACCCTATTAGCTCACCTTGTAAACTCACCTTGTCATATATCCACTTGACTCACCACAAGAGGTGTATCCTACCCTTGTACCCATTTACTAGGACCACATGACATGTACATATCATCCGCACTTTATGTATCTTTGTTGAGATAAGTGCGAGGTCCATCTTGGACATTAGTGTATCATCTAGGCTATCCGTTGCTTAGTACATCATCACCCCTTGCCGTAGATAGAATAATATGTAGTATTAGGTTTGGTATATCCGCTATATAGAACCTATCTCAACGTATGGACTAGACCTGTCGTCCCCATCTTGGATCATGCAGAGCCTTGGAAGGCTAATGTAAGACATACCGCATAGGCTCCTATAGTTGTAGAAGGATCACGTCTTTCAGTTTATACTCGTAGTATGTGACAAGCCGGTGATGGTTGATTATGGAGTATTGTTGTCTACCCTATTAGATAATCATGCCTATGTACTTTATTACATCATGATACATGCCTATATACATCATATGTATGTTTGTTACGAGGAGTGATTAATCATAGCATATGTCATTGGGTTAGACTCCTTGTGAAACGAAGTTGCCTCACATGAGCGCGCGGTATGCATAGGTTTGATGCATGACTAGATGGTATGACTCATACATCTCGCATTTTATGATATGACTACTGTATGCCCTAGCCACATCAGGGTCGTAGCCTCCACAGGCATATCATGGATGGCCAGATGGGACACCAAAAATCTTTTTCTACATGGGTGAAATTCCTTAAACCCTCTTGGTACCAGAGGACGCCCCAACATCTAGATCGAGGGAAAATACATGAGCGCATGAGGGCCGTATACTAGTAGGCCGCGTCTCCCACCTTGTCGTGGTCGGTTGGAAAGGGGTGTGGCCTTACCCACCCGAGGGAGTAGGCAATGTTAAGCTGAGTTTGACTAGCTCATAAATGGGTCTACTATCGACGAGCTAGGCTGATATTAGTAGGTGGATAGTGAGGTCTCTTCCACTTACCTAGTTGTGTGGTTGATGGGGCGGTAGGTGGCGAAGAGTGTACTGGACCCCGGTGATGATCCCAGAGAAGTACGATACTAATTTGTGGACTTATTGAGCAGGAATTGCATAATTAGCATTTTACTCATTCATTCATTCATTCACTATCCACTCGGGCTGGTGGTGTGCAATTAATTTTTTATGTGTACCCTCGCAATGATCAAGTTAATAAGTCCCAGAGGGGGGGGGGTGAATAGGGCTATGCCAAATTAAAAAAATAACAGTAAAATTTAAATAAATTAAATACTGTAACACTAAACAATCTCGCAATGCTAAAATCAAAGACAACCTCAAATGTACGAGTATTGAGAGGTTGATACAGATGTTGTTTTAAGGACAACCTTACACCAATAACCAAGGGTTTATGGTAGGACAACCTTACTAGAATGGTCTATGTATCAAAAACTCAAACTGATACAGAGGAATAATGAAATAAATAGCAAGAAAAGAAATTTAAGCTATTACAATATTCTCACACTTACATAAAAGAAATTACAACATTCTCCGCAAATGCAAAAATGAAAATTTCAACATCCACAAAATAAAATAAACAATGAATCACCACAAGACCAAAAATTATAGTGGTTCACTTGTGTGTACACCAACTGTTTAGAAAAGCAGCCACACAACTAATCCACTCCTAATATCCTCACAAAGTGGATATTAGCGTTCACTATGAAAATAGCTTTTTCAAGGTTCACCCAAAACCTTCACAATTGTGTCTTTCAAGTGGTCTTACATAATTAAAAAACCTCACACTCTGAGTTTTCTGGATCACCTCAGACAGACCAAAACAGAGAGATTTTTTTAGCACAATCTCAATGAAACTAAAATAGAATTTACAATAATGTAAAATACCTGAATATTCTCTTTGATGCAGCCCGGAAGAACCAAATTGTAATAGAAGTTCAACATAGAAGTTCAATGTCCACACTCACTTATGAAATGGTTATAGGTTCTAAATTGATTTTAAATTTAATCACCTTGGGCTAGCTTGAATTGATTTTGATTCCAAGAAATGGGAATACAACAATCCTCTTTCAAATAAAATTGGAATGCAGAATTCAAAATCAAATACAAAGAAAGCTAATGAAAGAGAATATTAAATGAGCATAATATAGCTTAAAATAATAACTTATCTCTTAGAGTGGCGTATTGATTTAGCTTACATTAAATGAGAAACTCTGAAATTCATTCTCTATTTATAAGTGCATAAATCGCTTGCTCGACTGGTCCTACGGTCAGCTCGACGGGTCGTAGGACCAATAAATTTTTAAAATTTCAAGCGTGATAAGATTAGACTGTTCTACGACTAGTTGAAGGACCTGCTCGATGGGTCAAGCGACCTCCATGACTGGTCGATTCCTATCCACGACTGGTCGTGCGGGACTCAATTTAGTTGCTGGACTTTGAGTCAAGCCTATAAGACTGGTCAAGAACGAGTCGAGCACTGTTCACACGACCGGTCGAGCAGTCTCCAGGACTGGTCGAGGCTTTAACAAAATTTTTGAAAATCAGTAACAAACTTAGGACTGGTCGAGGAAATCTTGGACTGGTCGAGCCAGTGGTAGGACTAGTCAAACATAGCCTAGGACTAGTATAAAAATAAACTATACACTTATAAAATATGCCATTTGAATTAAGTATTCAAAATGACCTACCCTAAGGTCAATCTAGAGTCATTCAAACCTTGTCAGTGATATATGAACATTGAGACTTCTTTTCCTTCGGTTGATAGATGATCTTTGAAGTTCACGAAGCTTGAGATCTTGTCATATGTATAAGCTTGAACTCGAGACTTCTGAAGCTTGACTTGAGCTTAAAATTGTACTACTTTGTCTTGACTTGAAGCTTTGAAAACTTGAACCATTGAAGCTTGAAGGATTGAATTCACACTTGATGTTGTACTTGAACATGAACATGTAATCTTGCATTTGACATTCTTGAAGTAAAGACCTTTGTTCTTATACATGAGATGCACTATCTTGAAACATGTAGAAGCGCTACATAAGACACAAATTCCAAGAGGTTTTGGCACTACAAAATTTGACAATCATAGGGGCCAGAAACCATAACACTTATAATCTCCTCCTTTGTCAAATTTGTTATAAAACACACTTCATAATAACATAAGCATTATGCCCATAAAGAATCATGCACCAGTGATCAACAGGTCATAAACTAGCATTTACTCCTCTAACAAAACTCCCCTTACTTTATTCCCCCTTATAAAAATAGATGAAAAAAATGGTACATCTTACATTTCCACTTTCATAAACCACATCCACACACATCCACAATTCATATCAAAATTCTCCCCCTTTTTGTCACAATATGACAAAGGAAGGAACCAATAAATGATAATAGAAGTAGATCAATAAGGAATAAATGAACAAGATAGGCAAGATAATAAAACCATAAGTAAGCATTGTTCAAGCATAAGCTACCATGTTCAACTAAAAAAAAACCAAGTTCAAACCAAGAGCAACTAAGTTCAACCGAAAGTGAAATATAAATAAAGTTATTACAAACCAAGATAAGGAAAAACTAATCAGAACCCGACGAAGGAGCAGGTATGGTAGGATCAAGATTATGAAGTCCCTTGTTCAGGCGCCTAAGATACTTGCGCATATATTTGAATTGTAAATCATGGGACACATTTATGTTCTCTACCTTCTCCACTAATGAGTGCAAACGCGCATTAAAGTCAGACGGTTGATAATCAGGATCATCTACTGAATCAAATTCGATCTCATCAAAAATATCGTCCATGTTGATGTCATCTGGAGGTAAATCACCTTCCTCTTTATATACTGCATCAGCTCCACCAACACCCACATTGACTTGGCCTACGGCCAACCTCAGATTCATTTTGTTGATATTGGAGTTTTTGAAGATTAGGTGTTGAATGAAAGCCTCTCCGACAGGCATAGGCACTAAAATATGAGTGACTAACACAGTCATAAGAAACGCAAAAGGGATGTCATTATGTCCAGGATGGAGACGGAATTGTATGATACAATGACAAATTAGAGACGAAAGGCATATACGAGTTCTCGAAAAAATGGAATGAAGAATCTGAACCATGAAAGTAGTGAGTTCGGTTTTGTTACCAGAACGAGGATAAACATTTGAATAAAAATCCTGTGAAGGACTCTGTATCTGAGTAACAAATACTTTGAGGCAAGCGCATTTCCAGAAGGTCCATTCAGCATTTATATTGCACAAATCTCTAGTAAGCATGCGCTTTTTAGATTCAGATGGTTTAGCCACTAGAGTGTTAATGAGAATACCTTCATCATCGACAGGTATGTCCATTAGACCAGAGATCAGATGTTGGTCTACTTCAACTGGACCTTCTCCAGTGTCAATAATAAATGTCAGATTTTCAGTTAAAAAATCAAAAATACATGCATACATAGCTTGTGCAATGGACCGGTATGCCAGCCCACCCCAATGTGGAATGTTATCCCAATCTACAGTTTCGAGGAGAGAAAGGATTTCAAATGGATCTAGATGTTCAACATGAACAGGTCGTTCAACTATTACATTGCGCAACTTAATATCCTGCACATAAGAGGGATCACCTTCGTGTGACCGAAGGTGGCGCCTTGTGATAGGTGTCAATCTAGAAGTTGAAGGACCACGAGAACCTTTCTTTTTTGCTCTACCTTCCATTTGCAACTAAGAAATCAAGGAACCAAGTGGTTGCAAAATAAGTAGAGTGGGTTTTCTCAAGGTCAGATTTTAGAGAAGAAAACCCTAAAAACCACTATGAAATAAGAAATAAATCACACAAAAGATAAAAAAGGAGTGATAAAAACTTGAATCTACAATGAATATGTAAATAATGCACTAACCTTGAAGAACTAGGAGATGGGTTCGACTAGTCGACCTAGGACCCGTTGGAGAAGAAATCCAAAATGAAGAAAAATAGATTTTTTTCCCCCAAATAAAGCACTACCCCGCGCTACACGACTGGTTGAGTACATGCTCGACCGGTCACGCCACAACTGGTCGAGTATGCACTCGACTGGTCGTGCACAGTCAAAAATACACATTTTTCATAAAATTTGAAATTCTAACTATTTAAAATAACAAATATATACAATATGATACAAAAATGCATAAATAATCAATTCAAATTGCACATACCAAGATCAAATTCAATTTAGAAAACCTGTTTTTGTCAAGTGGTTTTGTGAATATATCAGCAAGTTGAGTCTTGGTCGAAATATATTCCAAAGAAATTATCTTATCTTCCAATAATTCATGAATGTAGTGATATCTAATGTCAATGTGCTTAGTTCATGAATGCTGGATTAGATTTTTAGATATATTAATTGCACTGGAATTATCACAGTATAAAACCATAGTATTTTGCGCAATTCCGTAATCGCTTAACATTCTTTTCATCCACACAAGTTGAGTACATGCATTTCCTGCTGCAATGTATTCAGCCTTAGCAGTTAAAAGTGATACAGAACTTTATTTCTTACTTTGCCAAGAACTAAATAGTTCCCAACATAGAAGCAACCACCACTGGTTGATTTTTGGTCATCAATGTTACCAGCCCAATCAGCATCAGTGTAACCAGTTAATTGAACACTGGTATCATGTGGATACCAGAGACCAAGATTTGTTGAACTTGAAACATATTGCAAAATGTGCTTAACAGCAGTTAAATGTGACTCTTTAGGGTTAACTTGATATCTAGCGCAAATTCCTATGCTAAATGCAATATCAGGTCTACTTACAGTTAAATAAAGCAAACTTCCAATCATATTGTGATAAAGTTTAGGGCCCATTTGGTCGGTCGGATTGGAAGAGATTGGATGGTATTAGAAGGGATTGGAAGTTAAATCTCGAGATTGGCCGATCATGCCAAATAGTGATTTGATCCCAATCCCATGGGTCTCAAGACAATCCACTGCCAACACCATCATTACCTTTAAATCCCATCCAATCCACCGTAATCTGTTCAAATTTGTCGGGGATGTGTTTGGTCCGAGGGATTGGAAGGGATGGGGAGGTTTAATCCCGGGATTAGCTAGGCCCACCAAACAGATTGGACATATCAATCCAGGGATATAGCAATCCCATGGATCTCAAGACAATACACTGACAACACCATCATTACCTAGAAATCCATGCCATCCCCCCTAATACCATTCAATCCCTTCCAATCCACTCGGCCAAACGGGCCCTAAGGATCCACACTCTTACCTGTAGAGTCATTTGAGAGTTTTAAGGTAGTACTCATAGGAGTATCAAAAATTTTCTCATTCTCAAATCCAAACTTTTCGACTAAGTTTAGAGCATATTTGGTTTGAGAAATGAAGAAACCATCAGGTTGTTGTTTAACTTGCAACCCTAGAAAGTAATTCAATTCCCCAACCATGCTCATTTCAAACTTAGATTTCATAAGATCTGCAAACTCAATAGTCATGTTAGCACAGGTAGATCCATAAATAATATCATCAACATAAATTTGCATAATTAAAATGTGATCATTATGTTTTTTTACAAATAATGTCTTATTAACACTTCCCGTTATAAAGTTATCACTTAGTAGAAACTTAGTCAACTTTTCATGCCATGCCATGGGAGCTTGTTTCAAACCGCAGAGAGCATTTTTTAGGTGATAGACATGATTAGTATTCTTAGGGTCTTCAAAACCCGTTGGTTGTTCAACATACACTTTTTCATGCAAATCGCCGTTTAAGAAAGCACTCTTTACATCCATTTGATAAATTTTGAACTTTTTAAAGCATGCAATGGATATAAATAGTCTGATTGATTCAAGACGAGCTACTGGGGCAAAGGTCTCATCATAATCGATTCCTTCAATTTGAGTGAACCCTTGTACAACCAGCCTAACCATGTTTCTAATAATATTACCAAGTTCATCAGACTTATTTTTAAAAATCCATTTTGTTCCAATAATATGTTTATCTTTAAGTCTTGGAACTAAGTACCAAACATCATTTCTAATAAATTTATTAAGCTCTTCTTGCATCGCAACTATCCAGTTTTCGTCAGTAAGAGCTTCTTTTATGTTAGCTGGTTCTATCTGAAATGTAAAGCACACGTAATTACACATATATTGTAGTTGTTTACGAGTGCGCACACCAGTGAGAGGGTTTTCAAGTATCTGATTAGTTGGATGATCTTTAATAGTCCTCAGTTCAGAGTTATTTTGACTTAATGAAGTATCTAGTTTATCAATTAGAAGGACTTCATCATTTTCTAAACTTGAGACAGATGCATTCAAGTGATCATCAATAACCACATTAATGGACTCTTGAATTACACCGGTCCTCTTATTAAGAACCCGATATGCCCGACTATTTAGAGCATACCCTAAAAATATCCTTTCATCACTTTTGGTGTCAAACTTACCCATATTTTCTCGGTCACGTAAAACGTAGCACTTGCTGCCAAAATCCTGAAAGTATTTGATAGTAGGCTTCTTATCAAACCACATTTCATAAACTATTTTACTCTTTGATTTTCTAGTATAAACGCGGTTAATTATATAACAAGTAGTATTAACGACTTTGACCTAAAGATTTTTAAGGAGCTTCATACTATTTAACATTACATTTGCCATTTCTTGAAGCACTCTGTTTCGAACAAGAAATAAATATATTTAATTTGGGAGATTATCTTATTTAAGTATAACAAAGAAAAGTATTTAGAACGATCATCATATTTTATTAATATTAAGTTCATCTAAATCCCTTCAATATCCCTTGATTCCAAGATAGATTATTTTAAATAAACAAATTGTATTTATCAAAGCTTATATGTCAAATCTTGAATTTCGACAACATTTCGACAGTTCTTCAGTCATCTCCTAGGACTTAGGAGGAATGTTGAATGGATCAACCAATCTCTCTTTTGAGCTTGTCCCTCATGCAAAGGGGAGATCCTGAAGTAATGAAGATCGAATCTTGAATGCTTTCGGCAATTTCGGCAGCCTTTTGGGCCTATTTACCATTGGCCACATAGTGACCTAGTTGCGTGACTCACGCAACCGGTTTGCCAGTTGCACGGTCAGCGCAACTGATGAGTGGGTTGTGCGGCTTGCACAACTGACCCCTTCTTCTACTCCTCACCTTCAGTCTTCTTCTAGAGCTCTGCTCTTCTTCCAAAATCTCTCTCTCTCTCTCTCTCTCTCTCTCTCTCTCCCAAATGAGAGGGGGAGTGGGGTATTTATAGGCTCCCACACGTGCCAACCCTTGATCCTTATGCCCAACGGCCCACTTTGCATCAGATCTGACCATTTATCTTTATCAGTCTCTGCTCTTGATTGCGGTATCCGCACAACAAAGAAGTTGGTTGCACGGTCCGCTCAATGGTACACTCAGTTGCGCGACCTGCGTAAGGATTAAATCTGATTTTAAACTGTTTACCCCACTCTTGCAAGTGGTTCAACTGGTTGCACGGTCCGCGCAACCATTACTTGTTAAGAGACCCGAGCAACTATCACACGAGATTTCTTACTCCTTTCTCCTTTCTTCACTTAATGTTTGATTTCTGATCCCCATCCTTTCTTAATGATTTTTTATGCTTCAACAGATGCCCCCTTGATCCGTTCTTTATTCCCTCGGATCAAAGAATCAGGATCAATCTTCTAAAACAAATTTTGCATTCTTTCAGATCGTTGCACGACCCGCGCAACGAACACCCGAGTTTGATACTCGACCCATACTTCTATAAATACCCCTTAAGACGTCATTTCTTCACTTTCTCTTTTCACAGCTGATCTTCGTTTCTCAAATTTCTTTCCCGAGCAACTGATATTTATTGCACGACCCGCGCAACAATTTCTTCAACGAGCAAGGCTTCGAATCATTAGTTGCTTGCACAAGACACAACTCGTTACGCGATCCGCGCAACCACATCCTTTGGCAATTTCCAGACTTAGCCAAATTTCATCTTTTCAACATGGCCCGTACTAAAAGGACTTTCATTGCAGTCGATTCTCCCTCCAATCAACCTTCTCACTAGGAATTTCCAAACTCCGAACCCTTCTGAGCCCCTCAAGCAACAGAATCCCCATCATCTCCGACTCAACCCTTGCATAAGCGATCAAAACGATTCCTAGACGCCCCGCTTACAAAAAGGAACCAATACTTCCCACATTCGACTTCACTCAACGCATTGAAACGCTGCCATCTCCCATCCATGGAGCCATCGCCATGGGTGATCTGGAAAAGTCTCTAAGGCATGGTTGCGAATATGACTGGGACACATGGCTGAAAACAACGGCGCATCATCAGATGATCAGCCAAAAGCCACCGGCCAGAGAAGATACTCCTCCACCCTCTAGACCGAAGAAGAACCGTCATAACAAAGCTCAAGAATTTCAAGAGAAAATTAAGGAACATAACAGGAAGAAACTCCATAACTCTTAGGAATTGGTCCGTGCCATTCAAGGCATCATAAAATTTGACAATTCCTACAGACAGGGCTTCGTAGCAATTTCGATCAATATTCATCGCCATCACTCCATGTTAATCTGCGAACCCAGGGATCACCTGACTGTAGAAAGATTGGCCTACACAGAGTCCTGGTCGTTCAAGGAACCAAGACTATTAGAAGGCATCCTGCAGCCGCCGAAACCAAGATAGCAAATCGGCGACATCCATTCCATGATTTTCCTTGTCCCCTCCTACAACCTTCATAGTCTATATCCAACCTGCTTTTATGAGACGCTCAAGCAATGTTTTAGCCACCACCGCCTCATCTGGAGCTCGGAAGAATTCAAAACAAGAGGTCTTCTGACTCCTCATAATTACTATTCTGAATGGGCTACCGCAGTTTTGGCGAAACATGCTAGGACTTTGTCGAAGATTAATATTTTCCATGCAATCAAAGCGATGTTGTATCCTTCTACAAGGAATCTTCTATTTGAAGGCATTCCTCAACTATTGGTGCCCTTCCACCAATTCTTTCCATTTCCTTGAAGGTGAAATGAGTGTCACACTTTGGGATATTCACAGGATTACTAGTTTGCCGATAACCGAAAAAAATCTTTAATGAATTCATCCCCATTAATGAGGAGCTTGCCTTCATCTCTTCCCCTGATCGCATCCCCTCTATTTCGGAGTTGACCACCGAACTTTTTAAGGAAATGTCTAAATTCCCGAACATCCACAAAGTTCATCCTATGCAATGGCTAGCCCACTTCAGCAGAGCTCTTAAGTAATTTCCTTCTTCTTTAATCTCCTTTTATTGTAACTTGATATATACATAACCTTCACTTCATTTACTTATCCCTTCAGGTTTAATGGTAATCACTCACGAGTGCTTGAACGTCTTCGAAAGGGTATAAAAGGTCGTGCTGAGTATTCTATTTACGGGGAGCTTGCAGCATTCATTGCGTATGGGCTAAGCGTGGTGGTTTTCCCAAGTTCTAAATCAGTGGATGCCATCCATCCTTGTTGTTTGTAGTCGCGGGTGTCATGGGCGAGGGAGCCAAGTATTCTCTTGCTCCTCTCGTTCTCTGTTCAATCTACAGAGGTTTTGGAGAAATTATATGCCATGTAAAAAGCCCTTCTGTCGATTTTGCCTCAACCTACATGTCGTGGCATTACTTTCTTGGTTGGCTCGGTGTCTACTTCCCTGGACTTTCGAAATACCGGAAAAGGCTTACGTCCACCCTTCTCAAGTCCCTCTCTATTTTTTTCAAAAGAGATCCATGGCAAAGAGATCTTACGACTGGGTAAAAGATACCATTTCTTCTGATGCCAAGATAGACTACTTTCAATTCAGTTTGCCTCATTATGTTGTAGATATGGAGAAAGCAGACATGGAATCGCTCTCTTCAGTAGAAAGGGGATTTTTTTCTTTCGATTAGATCATGCAGTCTCCTGCTAAGAGAAGGGACCGAGTTCTGGCGAGAACAGTATTATCCTAGCCGTTTTACCCGTTAATTCAGCTTCGATTAGGCAGTGCCAGAAGATTGTGGGCTAGTTACTCAAAGAATGCGGAGCTACGACACTGGCCCATTTAATTGGGCAATGATTTAAAAGTAATTATTGGGCCACGCTAATTCCTCCTTTATCATTCCAGGCTGCGATCATATCCCGAAGGTGTCATACAACCATATGAGATGGGTGGGTGCACCAATCATACTTGGTTAGAAAAGGTCTACCAGTGACTAGGCCTATATAGCTCCCACCCCCCGGGCTTAAGGGTCGCACCAATGAAGTGGGAGTTGGTTTCATCGTAGAGACCAGTCATTCCCCCTCCGCTGGTCATCACTGTGTCACGATATCTGTGGATGAACCTATTCATGAAGTAAAGCCTGATAACACTCTCGAAGGATGGATAACATATGGCGACACTCGTGAATTTGAACAAATTCCTCTCCATCGTCCTCGAAGAGAAGAGGTTACAGAAGATACTTCCCCTCAACCAGAGAACATAGGCAATCCCCAAGATCAGCCATCTTCTTTCACTCATCTTTAGCAACAACCAACTTCTTCTCCCTTCTTTAGGACCGCTTACCCTTAATAGCAGCCGACTTCTTCTCCTGTCTCTAGGACTGTCCACCCTCAATAGCAGCTGACTTCTTCTCCGATGACAAGGTGTCAAGCACGTGCCTAAGCTTCTCCTCAGGAAAGGACCACTACTACTACTTCTTTGGTTTTGACTACCACAGATACTCAACCGGAGAGTCGCTAGTCTCCTCCCTCCAAAGGGAAACAAGTTGTTGAAGAGTCCAGCGAAGGAGATTCGAGTAGTGGAAGCTCAACTTCTTCATCTAAACGTAGTATTTTCGATGAAAGCGAAACAGCAGGAGAAGATCAAGATGATGATTACGAGGAAGGAGAAGTTGATATCAGCAATGAAAATGTTATAGTTGCGGAAGATGCTCCTGCTAATGAGGGATATATCCTCCCTACCTCTGAGGTTGTACCTGCAAAAGTTTCACCTATCATAGAAGAAGAGGAAGAAGAACCCCTTGACTATGGGGAATATGGATATTCGTCACGTAGGAAAATCTTGCTGTCATTGTTTATTATTATTATTTGTTCTTTTCTTCTTTCTTGTCTTACACATTCCATTTCAGGTGATCATGCTGCAAATATGGAGACAGATAGTGCTTCTCCTCTGGATTTGCCCCCCGTCAAACCAACAGTCTCATCGAGATTCTCAATACCTGCGTGAGCAGTAGTACGCAGGATTGCTTTTCTAGTGGAGCCAACTGATTTGCCGACTCTCACCATTGTTGCTCTAAGTACTGAACGCGAAATGGCTTTTCCGGTGGAACCAACTGTTTTACCCACTCCCACCACCGTTGCTTCGAGTACTGAAGATAGAGCTCCATATTTTGCCGAGATGGTAGAACCTGATCCTTCCCTTGCTAGGGAGATGCAACCTCTCGCTGTTTTGGTACCAGCAGAAGGTATATCCTTTTCCTCGTTTACACTTTCTATATTACTTGCACATAAAACTTTTACTATAACTTTATATTTCTTATTTCTTAATAGGGAATTTACCTCAGAGTGGTACAACAGGTTCTGGCTCTATTGGTACTTCACAGAATGTGCTATCATTTGAGAAGGTTTCTGCATACAAATTGGCCCTGATCAGAAATTCTATATTGGCTATTGTTGAAATATTCAAAGATCCTAATCAATGGTCCAATTTAGTTGTCGCTTTAGATATTTTGGATGGTGCTTCTCGGATGGCCAGAGTTGATGTTTCTTTCGTACGCGACGCTCTTCTCAGATTCCTCAATTTGATAACTGCCTTATCATCAGCTGAAACCGCGATTATTTCCCCTTAGATTTTGGAATACAGGAAAAAGCTTGCACATTTTAAGGAGAAAGTCTCTCAGATCGCTCCCATTGTCTCTCGCCATGATCAAGAACAATTATCTCTGCGAGATCAATTGAAGACTTTTGCTGATAATAAGACCGCTATCCAGGATCGCATTTCTCTTTTGAAGAAAGAAATCGCACAGCTGAAGAAGCAAATTTCGGAGGAGGATCTGAACATCGAAAGAGTGCAGCCTACATTCTGTAGACTCTGAAAGATCTGAATTAGTTAGGAATGAAGAACTTATTACCTCTGTGGAAGAAAAGCTTGCCGGCAACCCAGATCCTGCAAGAATGATTTCGAATGCCAGACCAGAACATGCAACTACTCAAGTTAATTTTTAAGAAAATTTGCAGCACTAGGCATTACAGGGGAATTATGAGATGTATAATTTTGATATCTTCCTTTTTGTTTTGCTACTGTAAATACTTTCAGAATTGCAAGTTATACAAGTACCTCATGATATTTTGATAATGGTGATTTTGTCTTATTTACACAATGTTTTGATTAATGCTTTTATGATTAATGTATTATTCTTGCTGTATTGTGCTTTTCGTTTTATCCTCTTATGATTTGTTAGTGAGGGATTTCCTAAATGATCTTTGTCTTAGTTGGCGGTACTAAATTTTAATTTAGTCAGTCACACACAGTTTAAGCTCTTGGGTAGTGGAGCACACGCAGTTTTTTAGACTCTTGAGTAGTGGAGTCGGGTCTCACCTGATGCTCTCTGTAACTCTTAGTAGTTCACTAGACTTCTCACAGCCTAGGGAGTTCACAAACCGCGATCCATCAGATGGGCCTAGTGAAGCTACTGGGGCTGTGAACTCAGTTGGAATTACGCACAGGGTTGGCCACGGTAACTCTTCAAAGTTCACAGAGCTCGCAAGGTGACCTTTTGGGTACCAAATCTAGGGTCGTCAGTCCGTTAATGAGTAGGTTTAAGCCCTTCCTCATGAGTTAGTACTGAAATCAAACCAAATATTTGGGGGGTCTTATGCATGGTTGGCCTATTTATGGACATGGCCTAAAGAGCTCACACTGCAGCCTGCATTTCCTTCGTTTGCAAGGTCGAGCCCATTCACGGGAGAGCATTTTCTTTCATTCCCCGTGACACTACCGCAAGCTATATAGACGGCATTGGTCTCACGCATGACTGGCCGTTGAGGACTTTTTGGCCTTTTAGGCTTTTAGTCACTGGCTCCGTCAGCCACCCGCATGGGTATGCATATGATGGCCTTCACGGGCTTTTTAGGGCCACCGACTTCTCATTGCTGCCCGAATGGCAAAAATGATAGGCCTTATGCGTAGCTAGCCCTTTTAGGGCTTGGCTGGACTGCCTTAAAATGCCTTAAAAGACAATAGTAATTGTGATCATCGTTGCTGCGAGAATGATAGACATCTCTGACTGAGATTGATACGTCACCACTTCTGCTAATATCTTCAACGGTATCCGTCTGTGTTGTTCATAATATATCAGCTTGGTGACGGTACCAATTTCAATAGAATTTTACGAAGCTCGCTTGATGATGACAATGTTCACTTTCCTTTTGCTACGCTTATTAATACAAAGTCTTGAAATGCTCATGAATTTCTTCTTCATTCATTCGTTTGACAGTACATAGCCGTGATCTTGTTTATTCTTGCCCCCATTTAATATAGAATCATTATGCTGATAATATTCTAGATCAAAATTAGCCATTCCTTTAGGGATGATATCGTTTGATGAAGCGAGCATTGATCGGTATACTGATACCTTATTTGTCTTGGTCTACGACTCCGTATGCTCCATTAGAGTACACTTCTTTGATTATGTATGATCCATCCCATTTAGGTTCAAAATTTCCCTTGTTCATCAGGTGACTACTGTCGGTCTTTTTAACATCAGCACTATATCCCCTTTTTTGAAAGAGCGATATTTAACTCGTTTACCAAAGGCAGCCGATATCCTTGCTTGATACGATTGCAATCGTTGTTGGGCCGCCATGCATTTCTCATCAAGAAAAACCAGTTCTTTCAGCCATATTTTTGCATTTTCATCATCTATTATGGATTGATGTACTACCACTCTAAGTGACGCTACTTGTATTTCAATCGGGATTACCGCTTCCACACCATAGACTAACGAATACGGTGTTGCTTTTGTTACTGTCCGGTGAGTAGTTTTGTATGCCCACAAGGCTTCTTGTAGTCTTTTATCCCAATCACGCTTATTTCTCGTTACTATCTTGTTCAGTATCTTGATTATCGTTTTATTAAATGCCTCTGCTAATCCATTAGCCGATGGATAGTAAGGTGTTGAAAATGAATGATGAATGTTGAATTTCTGACACAGTTTTTCCATGCCTCTGTTTTTAAAGGGAGTGCCATTATCTGTAACAATCTTTTTTGGAATACCATGGAGGTATATTATCGCGTGCCGGATGTAATTAACCACATCCTTTTCCTTGACACTGTATAATGTCACTGCTTCTGTCAACTTAGAGAAATAATCTATTGTTGCCAAGATATATGGTGGATTTATAGGACCAATGACGTCAAGTCCCCAGGCTGAGAAGGGCTAAGAAGTGACCGACTGATGTAAATCTTCTGGAGGAACGTGTATAATATCTTCATGAATTTGGCATTCATGACACCGTTTAGCATAATCTATTGTTCACTCCCCAAGTATAGGGTTGTAATGTAGTAATAAACTCGGTGAGACCGAGGTCGAATCCATAGGGACTGAAACCTGTACGTAATCTGAAACTAATTAGAACTAGAATTAGCCTAAGATAAAATCTAAATCAATTGTAATTTGAGGAATAATGGTGAAATAACTATCTAAAACTTAAGAGAATTCAAAAGAAAGGACACTAGAGATTCAGAGGATCCACTTGTAGAGATCAGGGAGATCCTATGCCTGCATAAAAAAAACTCAACTGGACTTAGAGTCCATCTTCATTCAGTTGAAGGGTGTAATCATGAAAATCAACCTGAACTTCCTTTGATATAGTTTTCAAGAGACGAAAGGTATATGAATTAGAATGGATTCCATCACCAAACCATGCCCAGGAGACAAAGTAAACAACAGAATTAAACTAATTACCAACCAATCAAGAACGTATGAAGGTTAGGAAGGGTACCGTCATCCGACCATGCCCAGTAGACAATGGTGAACAACAGGGTTTCCTGATGTCATAAACCTAAAAAGGAAAGGAACATGCTCAAAGCTATCGTAGACCCATTGTAATTTTACTCACAATAGATCATTAAAAACTAAAAACATTCCCAATAATCAAACTATTATCAAATTCACTTCGTAAATTCAAACTAAATTAAAGACATAAAATAAAGCCTCCCATCTCACTACAAGCTTCACCTCTTAGCCCTAGCTAAGAGGTTTAGCCCATAAACATGATTAGGCTAATCTCTTAAACAAAATAAAATAAACAAAAGAAAAAGCAAAAGAGAACAACTCTACTCTATCTCTCTCCTCTGTGCTCCCCCAAGCCCCAAGCTCTCTCCTTGTTTTATAGATGCTAAGGGCGGTAGGGAATTTCAACAGCACAGTCAATCGGTGCGTTAACATTGGGAGCCGACTTGCGCTGAAGTAATGGTGGGGTCCACCTCAGTTGACAGGTTGGAAATCCACTCCATCTATTGTGTTTGCAGTGAGATTTCAACTGGAATTACAATGCAATCAGTGTAGGCTGTCCGTTTGTGACCGTTGAACTTAGCACATGTGCGTGCATGAGTGTATGAGATCAACGTGGGTCTAACCAAATCGCACCCCTCTGCATGATGGATGGATAGATCATTGAGAGAGTGGACTGTGGTGGCCCACGAATTTCGTCCGCAGGCTCTGTTGCGAAACAAAGCCTACGCAAGATTCTGTGACGTTGGTGGACCCAACGCTTGATGTTATCGGTGAAATCCAGTCCGTCCATTATCTTTCTCTCGAAAAATCATCCGGGAAGGGATAGTTTTTGGGTTGATTTCGGCATGGCCCACAAGGGTTTTCTCGCTGTCGTCCATCCTCCGTTTAATGTCTAAGTTTTTACAGAAGCTTGCATGCTCGCTAAATTCCACCTTAGCGAGGTTAATACACCCCCTCTATTATGAACAATAGATGGTCCAGATTGGTGATCTGGACAAGGAGTGGGCCCCACTGAGAGGACCCGGCGGTGATTAGTGAAGACGTTGTAGCGTCTTCCATTTTTTTGCATGAAATCGTCGGTCAGCGCACGCTGACCAACTTGCCTCGTTCGGTGCATGGCGAGTGCAAGTGTGCTGTGCACACTCACACCCTCCAGGTAGGGTCCATTGTGATGTTTATGAGAAATTTGCTCCGTCCATTCATTGCTCCACATATTTTAAGATGTTGAGACCGAAGTTGAAGCATTTCCAGATACCAGGTGGGCCTAAAATTGACCGTTTATGGGATGAAGCTACTTACAAAGGGATCCAATGTCTTATTTTTGACGTGTACGGTTAATTTATGGTCCCCAGGCCATATATGAAGTTACTAGCCAAACTGACAGTGGAAACCCAATGATCTTGCATTTTAGACGTCTTTCAGGCCATTTCAGCGTCAGTTTCATGGTTTTCTTAGATCTCTGGCATTGATCTTAGTCCCCTGTGGTCCGTCCCTTACCTTGGCATCATCAGAACGTTAATTCCATGCGTTTAGCACCTTTTTGTAATCCAAGCTCTCAAATATACCCTGTATCACAAACACAGTTAAACCTGGACGTTAAACAATATTATGCACATAAATCCAGGCAATAAATGGGGTCTAATATACAATATTCGACCCTTAACACAACCCCCAACCAGCATTTTGCTAGTCTCGAGCAAAGTATGCGAAAAAATAAGTTGAGAATTATAAGACAATTTCTATGAACTCGAGTGAAGTTTTAAAAACAATTCAGATACTAGAATTCTAAAATGCATGAATGTTGGGCATTACTTCCTCCTAGACTTAAGTGCAGAGTAAATTTCATAATCAAGTTCAAAATATTGATCCATCAATTAGAAAATTTCGAAACATTAAGACCCATGGGTGTATAGTGTGCTCTCGGCTTACCAACATTAAGATTTAATTCGTTATTTCATGTTATCATTGGTAACCCAAAAAAAGTATTTAGGCACCCAAAACCTAAACTTAAACGTGCCTCACAGATCATTCTTCTTCTTTCTTCCAGCTTTTGATTTTCAATTAAACGTCAATAGGACTCCAATCCTCACCTATAGGGAGCAAATCTATGGTGAAGATCAATCGCCCAAAATTTTCTTTTTTTCAAAAGTTAACCATGAGGAATCAACTCTACACCTGTAGGGAGCAGACCCATGGTGAAGTTCATTTGCCCAACCATTTCCACAGGCAGCTATCTTATAGCTGGGTATTTTCTTTTTCTTCAATTGATCATGATGGGCAATTTTTCCAGGTTGGTTCCTTGCATGCTCAGTGATTACCAAGTTAACCCCTCAATATCAAACTGAAACCTTAATGTAAAAGCGAGATGTGATATGTGAAATCATGACTCTATCAATGTTTACAGCCTCTAATTCTGGATTAACACTTAAAACTTAACTATGAAATCTAATAGATAACTGAATCCAAGAGTTAGAAATTACCAACATCACGTATCTTGAAATTCTAGGTGCCCTAGATGGTCGTCAAAATCACTTCAAATTCACAAGAATTTTCAGAAAAATTTAAAAATTTTCACAATTTTCAATTTTTGCTCAAGACTAAGAAAACACTGATTAGGTAACCTAATCTCCCACCCCCAACCTAAAATCTACATTGTCCTCAATGTAAAAGAAATAAACACGTTGTGCGCATAGGACAATGAAAGTAAAGAAAAAGTGATGGAAAGATAGTACTTGGATAACGAATCGAGAGAGAGACTTTCCAAGAGATCGCAGCATGAAAGCCGGTCAGCACGAGAGTGAAGACACGAAAGCAAACTATCATGAAACAACGTATCAAGCAAACTAACCTACGACATAAAACCGTCTATCCTAGAATAACATAAAGCAAACTACCTTAGTCCTATGAAAGTAAGGAAAAACTACTCGATCATGCCGTAAGGTTCCTCTTCCGGCCAATATCGTGATAAGTTTCTCAGTAAGTTCCTCAACAGGATCATCTAAAAGCCTTTTTTGCAATAGGCTTAGATGCCCTAGAGCTTGACTTTCCAGATAAACTTATGTACCTCATTAAAAATTTATCGTTGATTTGCCTAAGGTATCCAAAGTATATATGATTCACCTGTGTTAGAAGAAGTTTTAAAGTTAGTATCCCATGGTGAATCAAAGAATACAGGTAGATTAAATTGAGAAAAATTTTCAGGAAGTGGTGTAGTCTCAACACATTCTGACGTTCCAAACTTCGGTTCAATTTTCAGCTCCTCCTCCCTTAATGATAAACAGTGAGGATCTAGGGAGGGAGGGGCTTCAGAGTAAGGGTTCTCTCAGTCTGTGATGACTACCGAGATGTTGTCTTGCAAGGCATTCACTATGTCTCTTATCATGGGATCGTTTGAATCTGCAAAGTGAGTCAACCAATCATCCAAAGTGTTGGGAAATTCATCTGAGAGTGATTCATTGAAGTTTGCGATGCGCTGCCCAAGGGATCCATCGTCTTTAAAGGTAAACAGAGGTGTGCTGTCTTACTCCAGCCCTGCATAGATAGATTGAGGGTCAGTATACGAAGCATTGATGTGTGGACTCTGTTCATTGATACTACTCAGAAGAGGCATTGAATCATCAAAATTCAATAGTTCAGATGGTGGCCTCAACTGGGTGGTTTCAAATTCCAGAGTCGTATCGAATAACTCATTCATCTCCTAAATCATATCATCATGTAATTCAGGGGAGTGGTCCAAACATGTCTCATAAGAGATAGAAGGGTTGGTTGTAAGGAGCTCATCCACTTTTAAATCAGATATGTCAGGTGAGTGGAGTATCTCATTGTGACTGCTCACTTCGTGCACTTCTTGATCACTGACCTGGACCAAACTTGAGATTAATTCCAGGGAAACTGGGGCTGCACATTCATGATCGTCATCCCAATACTCATCATATTCTAGTTTAGTGCAGTGCACATTTGAGATGGGATCAACTTCCTCACATTCTATTCCTAGATTGGGTTGAGGTTCAAATAAACCAACCTCTTCCCCATCATTGAATTCTAGTGTATCCTGTGAGTGAAGTACATCATCATTATATTTGAAAGACACCCATGTATCTCCACCATTCATTTGAACTGTCATCGAAATCGACTCATCGGGAAATTGAACCATATGCTCATTAATGGATTCCAACTCCTCATTTGTAATTCCAGAGTTCTTCAAAGGCGAGTTAGGATCACTTTCCTCGCATTATATTTCTGGAATGAATTGTAGCTGGGATAACCGAGCCTCCTCTATCTTTTCAAGGCGCGAATTAAGCGCTTCCAACGATTTTCTAATTTCTGCAAGACATGCCATGTTACACTGAAATGAATCATCTTGGATCGTTTCTGGCTGGATCTCAAAGGTAGGGGATCCAAGAGAAAAATCATCATAACATGTTGTTGGATCATTTTCCCAATTTTGATGTTTCCACTAGTTATAGTCATACTGATCATACATGGGAGAATATGATGATTGATAATAATTCTCATTCCCATAATTAAAATCATATATGGCCCTATTAACCGATGGAACATAATGTTCTAGTTGGTTCTCAATGTCTGTTCTCGATGGAGAAAAATCTTGAGGTATACGTTGAATTCCACAACCCTCAGGCATTCCCCAATATCTCCTATCCATCTCAGCATATGCACGTACCCACGCTTCCATGGTAGAACCCTAACTCTTAGTCTAATCCTAGAAGAAAGCAAAATCCTACAGCAATACAGAAAGTAAGAGGAGAAGTTAGAAAGATGTTACCAGACTAGAGATTCTTATATTAAGATCCTGCAAAAGAAAACAAAAAAATTAGTTTATAAAACTAAAAATTTTAAAGTTAGAAAGTAATGTTAGTTACTAAAAATTTTTTTAAAAAAACCTCCTAGAATAAATTCTAAAAAAAATATAACCTAATCTAAAAATAGAAAAAACAAATAAAAAAAAATTAGACAGATGTTACCAAATTAGATGGTCTATGTCAGGCTCCTACAAAACAGGAAACAGGTTAGTTTCTAAAAGCAGAGAAACTAAAACTAAAGTTAGAAAATTCTAATCTTAAACTAATCCTAGGACTAGTTTATTTCAGAAATACATAACTGTCAGTCCCTGGCAACGGCACCAAAAAAATGTTCACTCCCCAAGTATAGGGTTGTGATGTAGTAATAAACTCAGTGAGACCGAGGTTAAATCCACAGGGACTGAAACCTGTACGTAATCTGAAACTAATTAGTACTAGAACTAGCTTAAGATGAAATCTAAATCAATTGTAATTTAAGGAATAATAGTGAAATAACTATCTAAAACATAAGAGAATTTAGAAGAAAGGACACTAGGGATTCAGAGGATCCACTTGTAGAGATCAGGGAGATCTTACGCCTGCATAAAAAAAAAACTCAACTGGACTTAGAGTCCATCTTCATCCAGTTGAAGGGTGTAATCATGGAAATCAACCTGAACTTCCTTTAATATAGTTTCCAAGAGATGAAAGGTATATGAATTAGAATGGATTCCATCACTAAACCATGTCCAGGAGACAAAGTAAACAACAAAATTAAACTAATTACCAACCAATCAAGAATGTATGAAGGTTAGGAAGGGTACTGTCATCCGACCATGCCCAGGAGATAATGGTCAACAACAAGGATTCCTGACGTCATAAACATAAAAAGGAAAGGAACATGCTCAAAGCTATCGCAGACCCATTGTAATTTTAGTCATAACAGATCATTAAAAACTAAAAACATTCCCAATAATCAAACTATTATCAAATTCAGTTCGTAAATTAAAATTAAATTAAAGACATAAAATAGAGTCTCCCATCTCACTACAAGCTTCACCTCTTAGCCTTAGGTAAGAGGTTTAGCCCATAAACATGATTAGGCTAATCTCTTAAACAAAATAAAATAAACAAAAGAAAAAGCAAAAGAGAATAACTCTACTCTATCTCTCTCCTTTGTGCTCCCCCCAAGCCCCAAGCTCTCTCCTTGTTTTATAGATGCCAAGGACGGTACGAAATTTCAGCAGCACAGTCAATCGGTGCGTTAACATTGGGAGCCAACTTACGTTGAAGTAATGGTGGAGTCCACTTTAGTTGACAGGTTGGAAATCCACTCCGTCTATTGTGTTTGCAGTGAGATTTCAGCTAGAAATAGTCAGTTATGAAATGTTTTTGATGCGACCAACGGTAGAAATTACAATACAATCAGTGCAGGATGTCCGTTTGTGACTGTTGAACTTAGCACGTGTGCGTGCATGAGTGCATGAGATCAACGTGGGTCTAACCAGATCGCACCCCTCTGTATGATGGACGGATTGGATCATTAAGAGCGTGGACTGTGGTGGCCCATGAATTCCGTCCGTAGGCTCTGTTGTGAAACAGAGCCTACGCACGGTGCTATGACGTTGGTGGACCCAACTCTTGATGTCATCGATGAAATCCAGTCCGTCCATTAGCTTTCTCTCGAAAAATCGTCTGGGAAGGGACAGTTTTTGGGTTGATTTCGGCATGGCCCACAGGGGTTTTCTCGCTTTCGTCCATCCTCCGTTTAATGTCTAAGTTTTTACAGAAGCTTGTATGCTCGCTAAATTCCACCTTGGCGAGGTTAATACACCCCCTCTATGAACAATAGACTGTCCAGATTGGTGATTTGGACAAGGAGTAGGCCCCACCGAGAGGACCCGATGGTGATCAGTGAAGACGCTGTAGCGTCTTCCATTTTTTTGCGTGAAATCATCGATCAACGCACGCTGACCGACTTGCCTCATTCGGTGCATGGCGAGTGTAAGTGTGCTGTGCACACTCACACTCTCCAGGTAGGGTCCATCGTGACGTTTATGAGAAATCCACTCCGTCCATTCATTGCTCCACATATTTTGAGATGTTGAGGTCGAAGTTGAAGCATTTCCAGATACCAGGTGGGCTTAAAATCGACCGTTTATGGGTTGATCTATTCATTGAGCCACTTCCAAAGGGATTCAATGGCTTATTTTTGACGTGTACGGTTAATTTAAGGTCCTCAGGCCATATATGAAGTTGCTAGGCGAACTGATAGTGGAAACCCAATGATCTTGCATTTTGGACGTCTTTCAGGCCATTTGAGCGTTAGTTTCACAGTTTTCTTAGATCTCTGGCGTTGATCTTAGTCCCCTACGTTCCATCCCTTACCTTGGCATCATCAGAACGTTAATTCCATGCGTTTAACACCTTTTTTATAATCCAAGCTCTCATATATACCTTGTATCATGAACACAGTTAAACCCGGACGTTAAACAATATTATACACGTAAATCCAGGCAATAAATGGAGTCTAATATGTAATATTCGACCCTCAAAATTTATCGCATCTTGGAACATAGTAGGCCAATAATACCTCATTCGATGTACTCTATGGAATAAATTTCGGCCAGCCTGATGTGCTCCATATTCTCCAGAGTGTGCTTCCCACAATGTCCGGTTTGCTTCTTGTTTATCTAGGCAACGTAGTAGCATTCCATTCTAAGATTTTCTGTATAATACCTCACTGCATATGATGAATCTACTTGATCATTGCTTAATTTGTTGTCTCTATGCTGGATCTTCTGGCAGGATGTGATATCTGAGATAATCGATGAAGGCTAACGCCAATCATTTGTCGTTATCTCTAAACACGATACAGGAAGCGTTTGGATGATTTCTTCGATGACCTTTGAAGATAGTAAAAATCTTCTTTCTTCTATAGTTACTTGAAGAGGGCTTCAATTCGAGCAGGACAGAGCTACTGCCAGGATGGCCAAAGTGTCTGCTCTTGCATTTTCAGACCGTGATATATGCTTAATTTCTACATGACAGAATTGTTCTAGCAACTGCTGTGCTTTTCGGCAGTATGGCAAAAGTTCTTTCTTTCTAACCTCGAATTCGGTCGTCAATTGATTTATAATTAATTTAGAATCCCCAAAGAAATGCAACATTTTTATTTCCATTTCTTGAGCCATTTCCATTCCAATAATGAGGGCTCTGTACTCGGCCTCATTATTTATGCACGTAGCGTCCAACATGAAGGAGTAAGGTAGCAAGTCACCTTGAGGAGTAATGAATATCGCTCCTGCCCCACTCTTGATACTCGAGCAGCACCGTCAAAATACATCTGCCATGGGCATTGTGATTCCATCAGCATAACTTGTTCATCCGAGAAGTCATCACTAATGATTTCATATTCTGCTATAGGGTGCGCTACAAGGAAATTCGCTACTACTTTTCCTTTTACCGCCTTTGCTGGTGCATACGTAATGGTATATTCCGAAAGTAACGGCATCCATTTAGCCAATCTTCCAGACAACATCGGTCTTGTCATCAAAAACTTTATCGGATTGGCTCTTGAAATCAAAGTTATGTCATGGAAAAGACAATAATGTCTTAATTTCTGAACTGCAAATATCAGTGCCAGATACTCTTTCTCGATTAGGGAGTAGTTGCATTCCGCACCCATCAGAGTTTAAATAGTAAAGAGCAGTTTCCTTCTTGGCTTCATTCACTTGAGCCAACAAAGCTCTTAAAGAATTCTCAGCTGCAGATATATACAGAATAAGCAGTTTTCCTTTTATCGGAGTTATTAGTATCGGCGGCTTTTTCAATAATTCTTTTATTGATTTAAATGCGTTCTAACAGGCTTGTTCTCATATAAACTCTATATCTTTCTTTATTAAATGGGAGAATAGTTGACATCTCCCTGCCAGATTTGAAATGAAATGGCGAATGTACGCCAGCTTTCCTTGCAGACTCTTCAATTCCTTCAATGTTATCGGTGGTGGCATATTTTGAATGGCTTTAACTTTCCCTGGATCGATCTCAATGCCCCTGTGTCGGACAACAAAATTGAGAAATTTACATGAAGACACCCTGAATGCGCATTTGGCTGGGTTCATCTTGAGTTATTTCTTTCTGAGTCGACAGAACACCGATGTCAAGTGTTCGTGATGCTGTTGATGATCTCCTGACCTGACCACCAAGTCATCGACATAACACTCAACATGCTTGTGCATCATGTCCTGAAAGATATTCTGTATTGCCCTTTGATATATTGCTCTGGCATTTTTGAGGCCAAACGGCATAACTTTATAATAGTAAATACCCAGTGATGTCCTGAATGTCATTACTTCTTCATCTTCAGGTACCATTCGAATTTGATTCTACCCCGCATAGCCATCCATGAAGGACATGATAGCGTACTGAGTCATACTGTCAATCAAAATTCAGTGATCGAAAGAGGAAAATCATCTTTCAGATAGGCTTCGTTCAGATCTTTGAAGTCAATGCACACCCCGACTTGTCTGCTCTTCTTTTTTATGGGAATAATGTTCGATATCCACTTGGGATACTTGACCTCCCTGAAAAACCTGACCTTTATCAACTTACTGACTTCTTCTTCTATCAAGGGAACCAAGTTCGGATGAAATCACCTTTACGCTTGCTTAACTGACCTTTTCTCTTTAAAAATATTTAATCAGTGCATTGCAACGGAAGGCTCCAAACCTGGCATCTCTGCATACGCCCAAGCAAAGACGTCTTTATTTTCTTTGAGAAGTCGAACATATTCCTCAGACTCTTGTTCAGAGAGACCAGCGCTGACAAATGTGTTCCTTAGTTCTTCTTCCGTCATAGACTGTCTATTGTCAGTTGTCCCTGTCTTCTATCTGCTTTGGAGCCATTTCAGGCTGTTTGATCATCTTAGGATTCTCCGCTTACGTGGATGTGACCATGTTCATTGATGATTCTGCTCCTAGTCCTTGAAATTTCCTTCGCTTTTCCTGACCGATCTCGATAGGAATTTGAATTCCCCTCCCATGATTCAGACCGGTGGGCTCTTCGTAATCAAACCCATATTTTTCATGATCTTCTTGCTTATCAGGCTATATTTTTTTTAGATCTTGCGGTGTCAGGCTACTGCGAGACACATTATTCTCGGCCTCTTCTTCAGCCTTTGCTTTCACTGCGACGTAAAATTCTATTGGTTCTTGATGCTTTGTGCTAGCCTTGACCTAAAATCTTCCTAGAGTGGCCGAAAATGGCTTATTCCTTTCAACATATGGTAATGGCACTGTGTAATTGGACTGTAACATTTTCAACTGTTTAGGTGATAACAGGGTTAGCGGCAGTTGCCCTGGTTGTCTCAGATGTTTTAGCACAAAATAGAATTTCTTCTTTGCTTTCGCAGTTTTAGACGATTCGGCCTTTTCTATTTCTTCTTTAATCATATTCATTTGAATGTCCTTTAGGATTTTGTTTTCATCGTTCTTTCTTTCTTCTTCAGAAAACTCTTTATAATAACTGGCATCCACAAACAAGGACTAGGCCTCTGTATATGGTTTCGCATCGGCCATTACCTTATGCTATATTCCATCTTTACAATATTTGAAGCACTGATGCAGAGTAGAGGGTACAATGCCGTACTGGTGTATCCATAGCCTTCCCAGAAGAAGATTATATGTCATCACTACATTTATAATATGGCATATGACATCACTAGCCAATTCTCCTATTTCCAGCGCTACTGTAACTTTCCGAGTGCACGTTGCCCATCTTGATTGAAGCCCTGTATCATCATTCCACTAGGGCACAGATCTGAACAACGATGACCCAATTTACTCAACATTGAGAGTGGCAAGAGATTTACCGTAGACCCATTATCTATCATAATCCACTTAACTTTCTTCCCACGGATATGACCTTCTATCATTAGTGGTCTGTTATGCTCTACTTCCCAAATCAAATCGTCATCGGAGAAGGAAATTGCCGGTAGACAGTTTTCTTACTCATTGTGTTCTTCGCATTCCATCTCTACCAGTAAAGTCTCTCTAACGTCATGATCAGACAATGCTTGGACTAAGCTCTGTCAAAATTCTTTTGACAATTTAAGTGCATCGTAAACTCTTAGTCGAGCTGGTATGCCCTTCAAATGACTTACTACATCATAAGTCACCCTTGCCGTCTCATTCCTCTTTTCTTTCCCATCATCATCGTTCTGCCTTTCACTGACTACTTTTCTTATAACCCCTGCCTTCTGCTTCATAAGACTTGTTATCTTCTTTCCTGATCTTAGTGTAATCACTGCTACCTTCTTTGTTGTCTTACGGTCCTCTTTCTCTTTCGCATCCTGAGCCTTTCCTCGGATCGTGAGCATATTCACCATCGCCATGGTACCCCTTTCTTTTTCTTTACCAATTACTATGTCGCCCATGTCTATCATTTGTTGTATTATATGTTTCAATGTATAGCAATTCTCTGTCGGATGCCCTATTAGGCGATAATAGTGGCAAAAATCTCTCTCCTTGGTCTTTGTCACATCTTCAGGGCGTTTAGGTTCTGGTAATTTTATCGTGCTGGATTTTAGCAGTTGGTTCATTATAGGAATGACATCCTCCCTGACGAACGTGAACCCCTCATGATAATTGAGCATCCTGGGCCTTTTTTCACTGTACCTATTTTTTGACTGGTTCTATTCTTCTTTTCGTTTCGGCCTCTTTTCCTTGGAGTCCCTTGTATCTTTGCTCCTCTTGTCACTATCAACGGTATTTACAAACATCCTACTGGGTGCACTCCTAGCTGTCTCATGGTGAAATGCTAACATCCTATGAGTCATCAATTCTAAAGTATGAGCTTTAGTGGCCAGATCACGAAAAGTTCTGATGTCGGCGCTAGTGAGTCCAAACGTGATTTCCATTTTCATAGAGTTTAAGCATATATTAACCTGTTCCCTTTCTTCTGGCAACTGTGTACACGATGCTACCAATGTTTTCCATCTGTCTATAAACTTTTCTACCGGTTCTCCTTCTCTCTGCAGCACGAAGGCCAATTCTGTAATACTAACATCACGCTCTTAAGAGAAGAAGTTTAACATAAAGGCATCTTGCATTTGTTCCCAAGTACGTATCGACCCTAAAGCTAAACTAGAATACCATCAGAATGCTTTGTGTGTCAGTGATGACCCGAACAATTATAAGCAATACTGCGGTATCGTAGAAAAATTCCTCATGCTAGTGATGAAGTGTATTAAGTGTTCTTCTAGCGATCCTTCCCCATTAAGCTTCTGAAAACCTGGATGCTTGAAGTTGGCTTGAAGTTGGATACGGTGTTCGGTACCTGAAACGGATAGTATTTTCATGCTCTCTCTTTATTCTGACAGCTTCATCGATGACTTGTCTTACGTCGTCTTGTGTTATGGTTCTCGCGGCTAGAACAGACCCTCTTGATCCTACTCCTTGTGGTTGAGAGCCTTCAAGCTGATTTTCTTGCCCATTCATTGTGCCCATCATCGGGGGAACCGCTATCTGAGCTACATTGTGCGAGGGTCGCTAAGGCATCTCTGAGGTGTCTGTATTCTTTCATTAATGCTCTTTGTGCTTCTGCCATCTCATCGATGCGATCTTCTATAGTCGGCCTACTTTCCTGGTTTGTCCCGGCCATACACACTGTAACTTCTCCACTCTTTGACGAAGCTGTAGTTGGAGTGGGGCGAGAGTATGTTGACGTGATAGGGCTTATGAAGAGAGGAGTGGATGGAATCTCATTTGGCTTCTCTATACTTCCGGTGCTATTAATCGATTGAGGCGATACAGTCATTGGTGAGCCCGTTTGGGGTGAGACTGATATGGGTGAACCTGTTATTAATGCTTTGCCTTTTTGTTCTCTCATCCATCCGACTCTTAGGGCGATCAAAGTCGGAAAGTCGTGCGATATTAACTGTGGAACTACTCGCTCAAGATAGATTGCAGAAGAAGCGAGTTCAGGATTTCTTTTAGCTGCATTGCGCATTACAAGCCCTTTAACTCTTGGTGAAGACAGATTCATTCGAAGACTCTTTACATTTCGTATTCTCGCCCTACGCGACATCATGACAGTCCAGTCTTTATCTCCTTCCGACGATTGAGACGAAGTAGATACAACCCCGGATGTCGCTCGAGTCAAGCTGTTCTTACTTATAAGAAGTCGAGTTGTGCATTGTGGGGATTGGTTCGGTGCATATTTTCATTACAAAAAAGAGGGTTTTTACCGACAAAACTTTTAGCGACAAATTTTTTTTCGTCGCTAAAAGTGACTTTTAGCGACGAAAGTTTTTTCCGTAGGTAAAAGTTTACTTTTAGCAATGATTTTTTTTTGTCGCTAAAAGTTACTTTTAGCGATGAAAATTTTCGTCGCTAAAGGGTGTTTTGAATTTTTGAAAAAACAAAAAAGTTGAGAAGTTTCCTTTTAGCGATGAAATTAATTTCGTAGCTAAAAGCCACCTTTAGTGACAAAAATTTTCGTCGCTAAAGGGTGTTTTGAATTTTTGAAAAGTAAAAAAAGTCATGAAGTTTCCTTTTAGCGACGAAATTAATTTCGTAGCTAAAAGCCACCTTTAGCGACGAAAAGTTTCATCGCTAAAGGGTGTTTTGAATTTTTGGAAAAACAAAAGAGTCTCCTTTTGGTGACGAAATTAATTTCGTAGCTAAAACACACCTTTAGCGATGAATAGTTTCGTCGCTAAAGGGTGTTTTGAATTTTTGAAAAGTCAAAAAAGTCGTGAAGTTTCCTTTTAGCGACGAAATTAATTTCATAGCTAAAAGCCACTTTTAGCGACAAAAAGTTTCATTTGTAAAGGTTTCGAAAAGTTTTTTTTTACCAACGAAACTTTTCATAGCTAAAAAACGTCTATGGGACTTTTAGCTACGAAAATTTTCGTCGCTAAAGCTATTAATAATTTTTAAAAACAATCAAAAAATTCACTTTTACCTACAAAAATTTTCATAGCTAAAAAATGAGGATGAGACTTTTACCTGTGAACAGTTTCGTCACTAAAGACTGTTAGCAATTTTTGAAATAAATTCGAAAAGTTTACTTTTATTAACGAAAATGTTCGTCGCTAAAGGTTGTTTTAAATTTTTTTTAAAAAAAATTGAAAAGTGTACTTTTACCTATGAAAATTTTCGTAGCTAAAAAACTTGTATGGGACTTTTAGCTACGAAAAGTTTCGTCGCTAAAGGTGTTAATAATTTTTGAAAAATTTTGAAAAGTTTACTTGTACCTACAAAAATTTTCGTAGCTAAAAAACGAGAATGAGACTTTTACCTACGAAATATTTCGTAGGTAAACGTCTCCTTTTAAAAAAAATACATATTCGAGCACCAAATTCTTGATATATACCCATTACAATATATTTCATCATATTCTGTCTGATATACTGTCACGCCCCGAACTCAGAGACCGGGCTCACAAAATTCCCGATCGCCGAATCCGACGCCGGCAACCTCCGTAGTACCCCATTCTCGGCTCCCGGCACCCATATACCAGGTTCCGATCCTGGGATGCTACAAGGGGGATTTCTAATAATCCATTTGATTTGTAATGAGCATAACTACAAGCATAACCCACGAACAATAACCACAAGAACACCATCATAAATTCCACTATGAACAAAAACTTTAAGTACAATGCGTAGGAAAGGAAAATACAAGATAGTGCTAATAACAAAACTCCAGAAGCTCGGCTGCAAGCTCCAACTGCGGCAAGACTACGGCTGCGTCCTGGCGTCACCTGCACGCATCAATCTACATAAGCTTATAGAAAGCTTAGAGGGCGATGTAAGTGTGTGCAAACGTGCTCAAAATGCAAAATCAGAGTAGTGTGGAATCATGCTTATGTAGTACAAGATATGAATGTTATCGGCCATAACAAGGCCATGCGATGCAACATGTAGGTCAAGCATGCCAACCCTCATACCAATGCAACTCCTCACTAGAGCACCAAATCAGTATGGTTCTCAGTATGGATAATCACCGGGGTTCGGTACACTCCAAATGGCACTGTCTCTCTCCAAGCAGCACAGTTCAAGTGAGCGTAAGAAACCTCACTATCCGCCTGGCCAATAGTCGGCCAATACCTATCCGGCATGTCGATAGCGAACCCATTTCCGAGCTGGTCAAACTTAGCCTAGTAATGCCCCCTGCTCTCGGGCGAGTAAGGCCACCACTCCTTTCCAACCGACCACGACACAGTGGGAGACGCGGCCTTCTGGTATTTGGCCCTCGTGCGCTCGTATATCCACTCGGTCTCGACGTTAGAGTCATCCTCTGGTACCATCGGGTTCAGGGACTCTCACCCAGGGACATCTATAGTGGCCCAATTGCTTAAAACAAGATTTTTCCAGTATCCAACCAGCCACCCACAATATATCTGTGGAGGCTATAGCCCTGATGTCGCTAGGGTGTATCACAATCACACAAATACAAGTGCATGAATCATACTACCAGACATGCATCAATCCTGTGCATACTGTGCACTCATGTAGGGCAACTCCGCATATCAGGGAGGCCATAAACGATCTGCCCGTAAGCATATGCTATGATCAGTCACTCTCCATATCAAGCATACATATGATGTGTATGATTATGAATCATGGATCTATACTAATCATGATATAAAGTGACGGGTTTGTGCAAAGTGAAGATGGCCTAGACGGCCAATGCACTATGAGTACGGGCCTGCCAGTGGGCCTCAGGGAGAGTGGTAGTGAGGACCTTTAATCGTCACCGACCATGCAATGTGGACGTCAAACCATCATTGCTCCCAAGGTATAGCCTGCTACAAACATCATTATATACACCGCAGGGAATCACACATTGCAATGGATATAGTTGCACTCCATTGGGCCTTAGGTAAGTCAAATGGGCTGTATCATAAGGACCACACCAATGGGCCTTATGTACATTGCAATGAGCCATAACCCATGGGCTTTGCATATATCACATTAGTCACATAACATGGGTCTCAACTATAACATGGTGGGCCTAATCATATGGGCCTCATATACATCAAAGTGGGCCTCAATATTGGGCCCATATAAATGCCAAGATGGGCCTAAATACATGGGCCCATATATACCAAAGTGGGCCTCAATAATGGGCCTAAAAATACCTCAAGATGGGCCTAAACACATCAGCCCATATGCATCCAAGTGGGCCTTCATAATGGGCCTAAAAATACATCAAGATGGGCCTAAACACACCAGCCCATATGCATCCAAGTGGGCCTTCATAATGGGCCTAAAAATACATCAAGATGGGCCTAAACACATCAGCCCATATGCATCCAAATGGGCCTCATGTGAGGCCCGCCATAGTGTTTATTTTCCTATCCAATATGTTGATGAGGTCACACAGACCTAGGGGCCCACTATGATGTTTTTAACGGTGAGTGTTCATTCAACACTATCGCCTGTAATGTGGGCCAGCACACATCATGGTGGGGCCATGCACACACATCACGGTGGGGCCACCTGAGATTAAGATCTACCTCATTTTGGGCTCATGCCTTAAAATGATCTGACAAAATAGATGGACGGCGTGGATGACACGCATACATCATGGTGGGGCCCATGGCATGAGCCGTGGTCTCGCCTCTAAGCGCCCGCACTGCCAGTGCGCGGCTCGCATCCTCTGTCGGCCAGTAGGAAGCCGCTGGCATTGTGATATATATATATATATATATATATATATATATATATATATATATATATATATATATATTGGGGCCCATCGAGATTTGATTCACAATCCAGCCCACCCATTATGTGTGTCCCACTTGTCTGGCTGTCTAGACCAAGTTTCGGCTGCATCCAAACTCCAGGTGGGTCCCACCAAGTACTTTTATATGTTCTGGCATGTCTTCACATGGTTTTAGAGGGTATGGCCCACCCGGTGATTAGATCACCTTAAAACTTTGGCTCAACGCCTAAAATGGCCTGGAGAACAGAATGGACGGCGTGGATAAGCCTCATACATCAAGGTGGGGCCTACATGAGCAGCCCACATCAAAAGTAAACTCTTTTTCTTTTGCTTGCAAGTACACACCCATGTCAGTACTCCACACTCCCTGTTAGCTGCACGTCCAGCGTCCAGGGACGCTGGACGGCATGGATGTAACACACGCATCATGGCTGAGGCCCACGTGTACCTGGCCCACGTTCATCAAGGTGGGTCCCACATGGTCGTGGCCCACCATAATGTATAGTATATATATATTATATATGTTATAATATATTACACATATTATTGTTTAAGAGATGAGATCTCCCTAAAATGTGGTGGGCCACTCTGTTTGATGGGTGGAGTAGATTTTACATAATTTGGTGGGGCCCACTACATTCTAAGGAGGGGAGAAGGAGAGAGAGAAAGAGAGAGAGAGAGAGAGATACACGGTGAGATAGAGGAGGAACCCCGCCACTATTGGCCCTCCATTTCATACATGCATACATCAAACGGGTCCCACCACATGTGGCCCAAAAATATGAGAAATGACGGTGGATCACCCACCTTGTTGCGATCCTCCTTGCTCCCTTGGCTTGAAAACTCCTCACCTATGGTTCTTATGGACGTTGATCGGGTTTTAACGGTGCTGATGATGATTGGATGGTCGAGATGGAAGATGAGGAGGTGGGCCACACTTAGAAATTTTTGGGAGATTGGATTGCTTAGAGGAGGCTTGGACGTGTGAGAGGGAGGGAATGAGAGAATGAGAGAGAGAAAGAAATAAAATAAATAAAGAAGGGATGGAGGGAGTGGTGTGATGATGTCATGGGTAAGGGTGGCTTTGAAAAATGGGAGAGAGAGTTGACTTTGAGTAAAGGAGGCATGGGTTGCTTGTACTTAGGTATGGAGGTTCATTTATGGTTGATTGATGGGACATCTCGTAGAGATTCCCTCGAGATTCACAACGTGCGGTGCTTCTTCAAACCGAATGCTGACACGTATCTCCTGGACTGGGTATCGGTTCGGTGCATGAGTCACGGCGTTAGAACCGCGGCGACGATGCGGTCGCCAAGATACAGGTTTCGGGTCGAGCCAATTTCGGCATGCGGGACTCGGCTTAGGATCGCGCGTAAAGTCAGAAACGGGTCAAGGATTGGTGAAATTCGACCGGAAGGATCGCGAAGTCCTACAGAATGGTACGGTCTAGGTTACAGGTCTTACATATACACCTGTTATATAATATATTTCATCATATTCACATTCACATCCATCTAAACACAAACTACGTAAATCCATCCAAACATAAACTACATTCATCCAAACATAAACTATATCCATCTAAACACAAACAATCTTATCCACATCACATTCATCCACGCATAAATACATATAAGTTTAACATCATAAATAAAATACAAAAATTATTCATAGCCTATTTCGTGGTGGGGCTCACAAAATTCAGTGTGGTGAACACATCGCCCATTGTGCATACACACCTAGGTCCTTACTCATGCCTTCATGATAGATTCAAAATAGTTTCAATACAAGGTTTAGGTTTTAGTTTTCAAATTTAGGTTTAGGTTTAGGTTTAGGTTAGGCAGTTGAGATTAGGATTAGGTGTAGGTTTAGGTTTAGGGATTTGAGAATACATTTAGGTTTTAGGTTTAAATTTAAGTTATAAGTGTAGGTTATAGATTTAGGTTTAAGTTAGGTTATAGGTCAAGGTTTAGGGAATTGATAATAGGTTTAGGTTTAGGAATTTGGGTTCGGGTTTGGGTTTAGGTTTAGGTTTTCAAGTTTAGGTTTAGGCTACGGAGTTGAGACTAGGATTAGGTGTAGGTTTAGGTTTAGAGATTTGAGAATACATTTAGGTTTTAGGTTTAGGTTTAGGTTTTAGTTTTTAGGTTTAGGTTACAGGTTTAGGTTTAAGTTTTAGGTTTAGGTTAAGGTTAGGTTATAGGTTATAGGTTATAAGTTTAGCTTATAGGTTATAGGTTATAGGTTAAGGTTAAGGTTATAGGTTTTGGTTTAGGTTAAGGTTATAGGTTTTGGTTTTGGTTTAGGTTTAGGTTATAGGTTTAGGTTAAGGTTGTAGGTTTAGGTTATAGATTTAGGTTAGGTTTAAGTTATAGGTTTAGGTTAAGTTTAGGTTATAGGTTATAGCTTTAGAGAATTTAGAATAGGTTAAGGTTTAGGTTTAGAAATCGGGTTCGGGTTCGTGGATCGGGTTTAGGTTTGTGTTTTCAAGTTTAGGTTTAGGTTTAGGTTAGGGAGTTGAGATTAGGATTAGGTGTAGGTTTAGGTTTAGGGATCCGAGAATACATTTAGGTTTTAGGTTTAGGTTTAGGTTTTATTTTATAGGTTTAGGTTATAGGTTTAGATTTAGGTTTTAAGTTTAGGTTATAGGTTTAGGTTTAGGTTATAAGTGTACGTTATAGGTTTAGGTTTAAGTTAGGTTATAGGTTAAGGTTTAGGGAATTGAGAATAGGTTAAGGTTTAAGTTTAGGAAATTGGGTTCGAGTTCGGGTTTAGGTTTAGGTTTAGGTTTTCGTGTTTAGGTTTAGGCTAAGGAGTTGAGATTAGGATTAGGTGTAGGTTTGGGTTTAGGTTTTCAAGAATACATTTAGGTTTGAGGTTTAGGTTTAGGTTTTAGTTTATAGGTTTAGGTTTAGGTTAAGGTTATGTTATAGTTATAAGTTTAGGTTATAAGTTATAGGTTAAGGTTTAGGTTATAGGTTTTGCTTTGGGTTAAGGTTATAGGTTTTGGTTTAGGTTTTGGTTCGTGTTCGTGTTTTAGCTTAGGTTAAGGTTATAGTTTTACGTTATAGGTTTAGGTTAGGTTTATGTTATAGGTTTAGGTTATAGGTTATAGGTTATAGCTTTAGGGAATTGAGAATAGTTTAAGGTTTAGGTTTAGGAAATCGGGTTCGTGTTTGGGATTGGGTTTAGATTTGGGTTTTCAAGTTTAGATTTAGATTTAGGTTAGGGAATTGAGATTAGGATTAGGTGTAGGTTCAAGTTTATGGATTTGAGAGTCCATTTAGGTTTTAGGTTTAGGTTTAGGTTTTAGTTTATAGGTTTAGGTTTTAGGTTTAGGTTTAGGTTTTAGGTTTAGGTTAAGGTTAGGTTATAAGTTATAAGTTTAGGTTATAGGTTAACGTTTAGGTTTTAGGTTTAGGTTAAGGTTTAGGTTAAGGTTTAGGTTTAGGTTTAGGTTATAGCTTTAGAAAATGAGAATAGGTTAAGGTTTAGGTTTAGAAATCGTGTTCGGGTTCGGTATGGGGTTTAGGTTTTAGTTTTCAAGTTTAGGTTTTGGTTTAGGTTAGGGAGTTGAGATTAGGATTAGGTATAGGTTTAAGTTTAGGGATTTGAGAATACATTTAGGTTTTAGGTTTAGGTTTAGGTTTTAGTTTATAGGTTTGGGTTATAGGTTTAGGTTTCGGTTTGTGTTTAGGTTAAGGTTAGGTTATAAGTTATAAGTTTAGGTTATAGGTTATAGGTTATAGGTTATAGCTTTAGGGAATTGACAATAGCTTAAGGTTTAGGTTTAAGAAATCGGGTTCGGGTTCGGTATCGGGTTTAGGTTTCAGTTTTCAAGTTTAGGTTTAGTTTTAGGTTAGGAGTTGAGATTAGGATTAGGTGTAGGTTTAGGTTTAGGGATTTGAGAATACATTTATGTTTTAGGTTTAGGTTATATGTTTAGGTTTAGGTTATAAGTGTAGGTTATAGGTTTAGGTTTAAGTTAGGTTATAGGTTGAAGTTTAGGGAATTGAGAATAGGTTAAGGTTTAGGTTTAGGAAATCGGGCTTGGGTTCGGGTTTAGGTTTGGGATTTCAAGTTTAGGTTTAGGTTTAGGTTTTAGGTTTAGGTTTAGGTTTTAGGTTATAGGTTATAAGTTTAGGGTATAGGTTATAGGTTAAGGTTAAGGTTATAGGTTTTAGTTTAGGTTAAGGTTATAGGTTTTGGTTATAGGTTATAGGTTATAGCTTTTGGGAATTGAGAATAGGTTAAGGTTTGGGTTTAGGAAATTAGGTTCGTGTTCGGGTTCTGGATCGGGTTTAGGTTTGGGTTTTCAAGTTTAGGTTTAGGTTTAGGTTAGGGAGTTGACATTAAGATTAGGTGTAGGTTTAGGTTTAAGGATTTGCGAATATATTTCGGTTTTAGGTTTAGGTTTTAGGTTTAGCTTAGGTTTAGGTTTAGGTTTAAGTTATAGGTTATAGGTTATAGCTTTAGGGAATTGAGAATAGGTTAAGGTTTAGGTTTAGGAAATTGGGTTCAGGTTCGGGATTGGGTTTTCATGTTTAAGTTTGGGTTTAGGTTAGGGAGTTGAGATTAGGATTAGGTGTAGGTTTAGGCTTAGGTTTTAGTTTATAGGTTTAGGTTATAGGTTTAGGTTTAGGTTTTAGGTTTAGGTTATAGGCTACAAGTTTAGGTTATAGGTTACAGGTTAAGGCTTAGGTTATAGGTTATAGGTTATAGGTTACAGGTTAAGGCTTAGGTTATAGGTTTTGGTTTAGGTTAAGGTTATATGTTTTGGTTTAGGTATAGGTTATAGGTTATAGGTTATCGCTTTAGGGATTTGAGAATAGGTTATGGTTTAGGTTTAGGAAATCGGGTTCAGGTTTGGGATTGGGTTTAGGTTTGGCTTTTCAAATTTAGATTTAGGTTAAATAGTTGAGATTTAGATTAGGTGTAGGTTTACGTTTAAGGATTTGAGAATACATTTAGGTTTTAGGTCTAGGTTTAGGTTTAGGTTTTAGGTTTAGGTTAAGGTTATAGTTTTAGGTTAGGTTTAGGTTTAGGTTATAGGTTATAGCTTTAGGGAATTGAGAATAGGTTAAGATTTAGGTTTAGGAAATCGGGTTCGAGTTCGAGATCGGGTTTAAGCTTGGGTTTTCAAGTTTAGGTTTAGGTTTAGGCTTTGGAGTTGAGATTAGGATTAGTGTAGGTTTAGGTTTAGGGATTTGAGAATACATTTAGGTTTTAGGTATAGGTATAGGTTTTAAGTTTAGGTTCGGAGTTACTGTGTTTAGGTTATAGGTTATAGGTTTTAGGTTTAGGTTAAGGTTAGGTTATAGGTTATAAGTTTAGGTTATAGGTTATAGGTTATAGGTTGAGGTTTAGGTTTTATGTTTATGTTATAGGTTTTGGTTTAGGTTACTTTTATAGGTTTTGGTTTAGGTTTAGGATTTAGGTTTTAGGTTTAGGTTAAGATTATAGGTTTAAGTTATAGGTTTAGGTTAGGTTTCGATTTAGGTTATAGGTTGAAGGTTATAGGTTTAGGGAATTGAGAATTGGTTAAGGTTTAGGTTTAGGTTATAGGTTATAGGTTATAGGTTAAGGGATTTTGAGAATACATTTAGGTTATAGGTTTAAGTTTAGGTTTTAGGTTTAGGTTAAGGTTAGGTTATAAGTTATAAGTTTAGTTTATAGGTTATAGGTTATAGGTTATAACTTTAGGGAATTGAGAATAGGTTAAGGTTTAGGTTCAGGAAATTAGGTTTGGGTTCGGGTTCGGGTTCGGTATCGAGTTTAGGTTTTAGTTTTTGAGTTTAGGTTTTGGTTTAGGTTAGGCGGTTGAGATTAAGATTAGGTGTACGTTTACGGTTAGGGATTTGATAATAGGTTAAGGTTTAGGTTTAGGAAATCGGGCTCGGTTATAGGTTTTGGTTAGGTTTAGGTTTAGGTTATAGGTTATAGCTTTAGGGAATTAAGAATAGGTTTAAGTTAAATGTTTAGGTTTAGGTTATAGGTTATAGGTTTAGGGAATTGTGAATAAGTTAAGGTTTAAGTTTAGGTTATAGGTTATGGGTTATAGGTTTAGGGATTTGAGATACATTTAGGTAATAGGTTTAGGTTTAGGTTTAGGTTATAGGTTTATGTTAAGGTTAGGTTATAGGTTATAGGTTATAGGTTATAGGTTAAGGTTTAGGTTATAGGTTAAGGTTTAGGTTTAGGTTTAGGTTAAGGTTATAAGTTTAAGTTATAGGTTATGGTAGGTTTAGGTTTAGGTTATAGGTTATAGGTTATAGGTTATAGCTTTAGGGAATTGAGAATAGGTTAAGGTTTAGGTTTAGGAAATCGGGTTCGGGTTTGGGATCGGGTTTAGGTTTGGGTTTTCAAGTTTAGGTTTAGGCTACACTTAACCAGTTGAGATTAGGATTAGGTGAAAGTTTAGGTTTAGGGATTTGAGAATACCTTTAGGTTTTAGGTTTAGGTTTAGGTTTTAGGTTTAGGTTATAAGTGTAGGTTATAGGTTTAGGTTTAAGTTAGGTTATAGGTTAAGGTTTTCAGAATTGAGAATAGGTTAAGGTTTAGGTTTAGGAAATCGGTTTTGGTTCGGGATCGGGTTTAGGTTTGGGTTTTCAAGTTTAGGTTTATGCTAAGGAGTTGAGATTATGATCAGGTGTAGGTTTAGGTTTAGGGATTTGAGAATACATTTAGGTTTTAGGTTTAGGTTTAGGGTTTTAGTTAATAGGTTTAGGTTTAGGTTTTAGGCTTAGGTTAAGGTTAGGTTATAGGTTATAAGTTATTGGTTATAAGTTAAGGTTTAGGTTATAGGTTTTGGTTTAGGGCTAGGTTTAGGTTATAGGTTATAGCTGTAGGGAATTAAGAATAGGTTTAGGTTATAGTTTTATGGTGTGGTTTAGTTAAGGGTGTGGTCCCTGTAAATACAGATATAAACATGGCCTGTCCAAATGGCCTAGCCCCTCCAATGCTATCCATAGGAAATAGACGCTTCATCATGGTCATAACAACGATTCCCACCTTCTAGGGACCCCGCTCATCTAGATAGCTCCGACGTACATCCGGGTCTGCTCCATTAATTTCGAGCAAATACATAAACACAGCATGTCCAAATGGCCAAGCCCCTCCAATGTTGTCCATTGGAAATGGACTGCTTCATCATGGTTATAATAGCGGTTCCCACCTTTCAGGGATCCTCGCTCATCCGGATAGCTCCAACGCACATCCGGGACTGCTCCATTAATTTCGAGCAAATACATAAACACGACCTGTCCAAATGGCTAGGCCCCTCCAATGTTGTTCATAGGAAATGGACAGGTTCATCATGGTTATAACAGTGGTTCCCACCTTCCAAGGACCCCTGCTCAACATCCGGATAGCTCCGACGCACATCCGGGTCTGCTCAATCAATTTTGAGCAAATACATAAATACAATATGTCCAAGTAGCCAGACCACTCCAATGTTGTCCATAGGTAACGGGCAGCTTCATCATGGTCATAACAGTGGTTCCCACCTTCTAGGGACCCCCGCTCAATATCCAGATAGCTCCGATGCACATCTGGGTCTGCTCCATCAGTTCATGTTTTATGTTCGATTAGTAGAGAAGGACAAGCTCTTTATACCAGATGACCTACAGCTGATGAAAATTTCTAAGTAAATTGTATGAGGTTTATAGTAATCTTAGAGTGAAAAAAATTTCCAAGTATGTGCATTTCAGTCCGAGTTATTTCTCTAATCACGATAGCCTTAGGAGGGTTAATACGTGGGATGGGTTGATTGTAAAAGGGCTGATTAAAACTATATTGGGTTATCTTGTCGGACATAATGATTTCTAGATCAGCAAGATTACCCAATATAGTTTTAATCGGCCCTTTTGTAATCAACCCATCCCTCGAATCAACCCTGCCAAGACTATCGTGATTAGAGAAGGAACTTGGACTAAAATACATAGACTTAAAAATTTTCTACACTCCAAGATTACTGTAAACCTCGTACAATGTATATTTAATGATGTATATAATATAATGTATATAACATGAAATGGTACATGAGTGAGACAAGACAACGTAACCTTTTATATAGAAGCCAGAAATTGATAGGTTAAGATTGTCCTATCGAGGAGATTCTTAGGCGTAGTCCATCTACTGTTGCGACAAACAGGCATGGGTTTGGATTATTGGACCATAGACCCCACCTATCATTGAAAACCTAGGATTAAAATCAGTGTATTAGGTATCATATCATTCACCACCAATAAGGCGACTAATACTTCAAACGAATTTCACTTTCCATAACCAAAATTCAAGAGAGCTGAACCGATATACTTAAAATCATATCACCATTGGATGATCGATGCCGTCCGGTCGATGGAGCCGTAGGCTGTTGGCTTTATAGTTTCTAACCATCCATTTGCAAGTGCACTAACTAGAAGTTTTTAACCATCCATTTGCAAGTGCACTAACTGGACCACTAAGGTCATTAGGTGAGGAGATTTTGGAGTATGGCCCTCTACTATATAAATTCTCTAGATCCCTGTATTAATGAGAACCGTTACTCTTACAAGTCAAAGAAAGGTGGAATGCAACTCTCATCGTTTATGGGATACCAGCTCCAAACAGGAGCAAAATGGACTAAATATTTAAATTTTTATTAGTTGAGATATATAAATTTATTAAATTGAAGATATTCTTTTATGATCAAATAAAATAAAAACCAAATGCATATAAGATTAGAATAATGATTTAAATCCAATAGATGAGAACCCAAATTAACATTAGATTAGAAAAATAAACAAAAAATCAAAACTTCAACTAGTTTAATAAAACTATGGCTAGCATATTAAAATAAATAAATTTGACAAATGCTGACTATTATCTAAATCCATGGGTCAACATTGATTTTGTGAAATAGCAAAACCATCAGCCCGGGCCTGCCTTATGTTTTCCTTTAAACTATCACTTGGAAAAGAGCTGCAAATACCATAACTAAGTCTCTAAGAACTTGTATTTTGGGCTTGTTTTCTATGGAAATCTTACATATTTTATTTGGATATGAAACATTTCCAGCTAGCAGTGGAAGGTCCTTCAGGTGGCCCGTTAGCTGAAATGATGCATTGTACCTATTTTCAGTTGGGGTCCAAGCGTTGTACAAGTCGACCTATCATTTCACATAGGTGGGGCACATCACTTCAGCCAAGAGAGCCCAAACACCATTTTAAATGAGCATTTTACAAGAAGATGGTCTGCTAAGGGCACCTTAGGTTCTCCATACATCTCTTAGCCTACATCATGTTCAACTAAAATGTTGTTGTGTGCATAAGGACTTCTGAAAGTCCCTAGAGTAAGTGACCTAAGTGACCAGAAGCATATAACAAAAGCATTGTAACTTGTGTAAAAGGTTGTATGTAAAAAAAGCATATAACAACAAGCCATGAATTATTTTTTTCCATCTAACAAAGAAGCTTGCAACTATATCTCAACTGTACACATGGCGATCGGTCTAGGGAAATTGTCCTACATCAGGTAGTGGGAATCCATCAAGCATCTCAAAATGTGGATTTTCAAATGCTTGTTAAGAATCCTATTCACCGTTAGTGAATGATGGGAGATGTGCACACAGACTCTTGGCGCACACGGCACATACAATCTTTTCCCTAAGTTATAGTCTCACTTGTAGACATTGTTCAAGATCTGGAGTTTTAACTCAAATGTCTAGCCAGATTAGGTCGACTCAACAGATATTTGATACTTAATAATGAGTAATGATCTAGTGGGCTAAGTGCATAGAAACCTCGCCATGCACATAGTTGCATTCAACCTTGTTGCCATCCATGGATGGGATGTTTAGAATCATGTGTTCTATGAAATCACCAGTGATTAATAGCAAGCCCAAAAAATTTAAAATAAAATAAATGGTTCAAGTTAAACCTACTCATGTCACAAGTGATCTAAGACATCAATTTTATAGGCCATTGATGGGATGCTTAAAATGATCTGATTGAAGTGATTTCCACATGGTAGCTGAATTTTAATGAATTGTATACTTGGCCTAACTCAGATCTAGGATCAATCCATATGATAGGCAAAAACTGATTAAAAACTATAAGATCGGAATTATTGCATTTTTGAAATGGGGATATGAAATTAGAAAAGCCTATCCCTAGTTGGGAGGAACTACATTCCACCATCAATCTTATATATGCCACATGTCAATCTGCACCATCCATAAGAAGCACCTCACATGTGTCAAATGTGTAGGTCCACTTTCTCATCTGTTAAAAGGTGTTTGAAAAACAAGCAAGAAAATGCAAACCAAGATGGCCAATTCAATACAACATGGCACAGAGTCTTACCAAGAACAGCCCTAGCAGTATGGATTATGGAACTATATGTATCAACCATATGAGATGGGTCCCACTGGGTGGTCGATTTTGGATTTTGTACACGTTTACCCATTGCCCAAACACACCCTAAGTAATTTCTAAGTGCTTGTGTATCAATCCCCAAATCCCTAAATCGATATTAAGATTGAGAGAGATTGAGAGAGAGAGAGAGATACCTCACTGTCGTGAATGACCTTCAACCGAGCTTCAGAGAGAGAGAGAGAGAAAGAGAGAGAGAGAGAGCGTACGTGGGTAGGGCGTTCAGCAATGGACTGCAAGAGAGATCAAAGAGAGACAAAGAGAGGAGAGAGAGGATGCGAGAGAGACAGAGAGAGGAGAGGGTGGAGAGATCGAGAGAGAGAGGAAGAGAGAGATAAAGAGTGAGAGGAGGGAGAGGGTGCAAGAGAGAGAGAGAGAGAGAGAGAGAGAGAGAGAGAGAGCCACAGTCTCTCACGAGCACGGCTTAAATATTGAGTAGCGAGTTGGCTACTAAAGTGACATCACCAAGTTCTGTGGGCCCCACTATGATGTATGTGTTGTATCCACACCGTCCATCCATTTTGAGATATTATTTTAGGGTATGAGCCAAAGAATGAGGCAGATAAAAAGATGTAGTGGACCTCACCACAGAAAACAATGCGGAGAGTGATTCTCACTGTTGAAACTATCATAAGGCCCACCATAATTTTTATTTGAAATCCAACCTATTCAAAAAATGTAAAAAAAAAAAAAAAAACATGAAATAAGGTAAAACACAAATATCAACTTGATCTATAACTTTCGTGGCCTTTAGAAGTTTTTAATGGTGGGTGTCAATGTCCCCACTACTTTCTGTGCTGGGGTCCACTGGAGCTTTGGATTTATCTTTGGATATTGCCCTAAAATGATCTCTCCAAATGGATGGAAGGTGTGAATATAAAACATACATCATGGTGGGGCCCAAAAATGAGAGGTATATAAATATCAGGTGGACCACACCACATAAAAACAATAGTGATTGGATATCCATCATTAAAATCCTCATAAGGCCCACTATACCGTTTATTTGGCACCCAATCTATGTATTAGGTTATACAGGCCTATATGAAGGAAAAAATGGGGAAACTTGGACTACAATTGGATTACTTTATTCATATTAAATCCCCCACTGGAGCTCTCCAAAGGAGAGGGGTTTTATTCGCATAAGAATATTGAAAATGCAGGGGAAGTTGTCCCCAATGTTCCAGATGTTTAGTCTGAAGAGGACAGGAGAATTATCTAAGAAAGAAAGAGCAAAATGGTTGAAACTTCTTATTGAATATTCAATTTTTTTTTTTTGAAAGAGGAGGAGATCAAATGGAGACGGTGATCTGGAGCCTTGTGGTTGGCGGAAGGGGATAAAAATACTCATTTTTGTATCGTATGGCGTCGACTAGAAATAGAAGCAACAAAATTTCTTCACTTGTTGTGGATGGTAGCAGACTTGAGAAGGACCATGTTTATAAGGTGATAGTGCAATACTATGAGAAGCTCCTTACCTCTAATATGTGGATTCACCTGAGACTTGACTATATTCAGTTTGGTTGTATAAAGGATGTTGAGTGGTGGCATTGGATTATTGCAATCTCCAATCTTAGAAGCTGAAATCAAGGTGGCAGTGGATAGCCTAGGCAAAGATAAAGCTCCCGGCCCTGACGATTTCTCCCTCGCCTTCTTCCAGGTGTTTTAGGAAGTTGTCAAGACGGACGTATATGCATTTATCAATGAATTTTTCCTAAAGGGTGCATCGCTTCTAAGCTAGGTGCGTCTTTTATTGCATTAATTCCTAAGAATGAAGGGGCCTAATGTTTGCAAGACTTTAGACCCATTAGTCTTGTTGGAAGCCCATACAATATTCTAGCTAAGATTCTTGCTTTAAGATTCCGTGGAGTGTTGGGTTCGGTTATTTCAGAAAGTTAAGGAGCATTCATTGTGGGAAGATAGATCCTTCGACAACATGCTTATAGCCCATGAGTGCATTGACTCCAAATTCAGAAGAAGCCGGGTGTTATTTGCAAACTGGATGTGGAGAAGGCCTATGGCAATGTCGAGTGGGATTTCCTTGATTATATGTTGGGCAGGTTAGGTTGCGGGGAAAAATGTAAGATGTGGATCCGAGCTTGTATTAGCTCGCCATCCTTTTTTATGTTGGTGAGCGGATCCCCTAAAGCCATTTTCAAGTCATCTTGGGGCCTTCATCAAAGGGACACATTATCTTCTTATCACTTCCTTGTAGTTGCAAAAGCTTGCAGTCGCATTATAGCCAAAGGTAAAGTGGCTAATCTTCTTAGCAAGTTCAAGGTTGCTACCTCATCCATGTGTGTTTCTCTTCTTCAGTTTGCAGATGAAACTATGATTTTCGGCGACGCTGATCCATTGATGATTGATAACCTTCACAAAATTATAGCATGTTTTGAAGCTGTTTTGGTTCTCAAGGTTAACATTCATAAAATGAAATCCTGGGCATTCACATAAATGATGAGGAATTGTATGTTCTTTCATACCCTGTATTCTTCTTACTATGAATTTAGTTGTTTCAGCTGTTTTGTTTGGACCCTTACAATTTGTTATATTTCAGTTCATTGATTAGCCATTTGATTACTTTGAAGAGAGTCCTCAGTGGAGGCGTTCTCCACCTAATGTTAGAGTGGAGCAGATGTAATGAATACTGTTATTTTTATTCTACTTTACATTTAATGTATGAGTTTGTGCCATTTCTGAAGGTCTATGGAAGAAAAAGAACCTGCTAGAATTTGGTATTGTCACTCAATGCATTGCGCCTCAAAGAGTCAATGACCAATGCCTGACAAATGTTCTTTTGAAGATAAATGCCAAGGTGAGCTGTCATTGAAAAATCAAGATATCATTTTATAATCCACTTTGAAGAATATATTTTGGGGACATTACAAATTTATCTTGTAGATGAAAGGACACATTTGGTTGAAAAGCCTGAACTTACAATGTCAGGAGGGTATGATGGGAACCCCAAGTGTGAAGAGTTGATTGAAGAGCTTACAATTCCCTAAAATGATCATCTTTGGATATTTAGAACTTTTGGGGTGTGAAACACATTGTTTGATATGCTGGATGCCATATACATTTCATAGTGGGCCATTCTCAACCTTAAACTTCAATTACTAGGACCCTTAAAAGGGACCCACTTGCACGAGGGAGATAGATACTTCCTATTATGATGGCCGTTGTGATGCTTTTCATTGATCTAAATTTTTATTTTTTTCCAGAAGGCTCACTTGGCCGTGAAGTTGTGAGGGTAGATAATGCTTTTTATGACATGAAATAATGGAGAATTAATTGCTTGCAATTGGGTGTATGCATGCTAACTTAGTATATGGTCCCATCATGGTGTCTAGAATATCCTATCCATGTAAATAGTGGGCCCCACTGGGAAGATAATCTCGAGTGGAAACAAGGCTGATTCACTCATCGTGTGGGTGACATTGTTAAAATCAATTAATGGATGATGATGTAACGCCCTGAAAATCGGGGGTCGAGCATAAACTCAACTCCCGAGTTCCAGAACATCACTTATGCAACAAAATGAATGATGATTGAATGTTGACTGTATTCGTGCATTGAACATGAGTGAGATTAAGCCAAAACAAAGATATCATACTCCGTAGACAGTTAATTTTGCAAGCGGAAGACTATGATAGATAGATAAAATATATAAACTATGATGAGTCTCCGAGTGTGATAACATTACCGTGTTAAATAAATACAAGTACGCTTCTAAAATATACCAAATGTGTAAGTTTACTTGTCTTCTATCCCCAAGACTACCACCCCCAGACAATACAAGTACTGTGTCTTCGAGAGACCCGTCAGAGGGTTACATGATAGGAGAACTCCTCCTCATCACCATAGAAGTAGTCCGGCTCTGCTTCATAAGCATCGCCATCATCTGAAATTCAACAAATCTGTTTGGTGTGTACAACACTGTCCCGTAACGTGGGAGTGAGTAGCTAACTCAGTGGAACAATAAGGCATAAGTTATCATGTTATCAATACAGTCAAGCAGTAATGATAAAGCAGTAAATCAAGCACTCCTAGTTACTCTGATTAATGCAAGTATGAATGCGGGTATGATGGATGCCCTCGCCGACATACTCCCTCATGCGACACCATCTCACGTTCGCGGCATGCTTACATCCCACAGTGCTCCACATCTTCCAGGCACATGCGATGCATGATGAGCATGATTACCGAGTTTTTAATTAGTCCATTTCAAACAGCAGGATTGGGAAACTAAGGTACCTCCCTTGTATCATTCCCAAACATGATCCATTCTAGGGTCGTCAGTCCTAGTTAATATCAGACGATGGTGTGTTTTCTAGGTCACTGCAGAGGCTGCCAGGGCTGTTACGCACAAAGGTTGCACCACTCCCCCATCACCCCTTAAACGATTCATCACTATATAGAAACAGGCCTAGTTCATACTCTATATATCGCGGCGAACCCTAAGGCGCACTGCGACTTCAGAATATGCTCGCGGTCACTACAAAGGGCTGTCAGGGCTGTTACGCACAAAGGTTGCACCACTCCCCCATCACCTTATCAATGTAGGCCGACAGCACGAATATAGTGTCCCATACCACCATAATCGGCTCACGAGTTAAGTTGCTCACCGGTCACTACGGGAGGCACGTAGCCCTGCGTAGGCCGACAGCCACCACGGTGTCCCATACCACCATGCCCGGCTCATGAGTCTTAGCGGATCGAGGTACCATGGTTAATAGGGTTTTCACTGGTAAGTTTGGTACCCTAGGTTCAAGCAGTAGCGACCAAACATGGTGAACATACATTAGACAAATCGGGTTACATGACGAGCTCGGCTAGCTCGAGCGCACAACAAGTTGAACGACATGAAGTGCATAAGCACTTCGCATGGCCAACCACTATCGCCAACCGAAGTACGACTCGAGTTCGTCGAACACATCTCACGTGGCGACATGAAACTCAACCACGATCTCCAATCTAGTACCGATTGTCTGGACTATAATCATAGCCCCAAGCACAATCAATTGTCATCCATAGCATGTGGAGTAAAGCATGATAAACAAAATAATTCAAGCATGATAAATAAAGTAATTCAAACATGCTAGTAGGCATGTTAAAAGCATATTATAAAGCATGATATAAAGCATGTTGTAAAACACTACATTAATAGGAATACAAACACATGTATTGTAAGTTAGTGTTTTAAGTGATCAACCTCATAGAGGTAATCATACACGTCGCTAGGGTAGTTGAGAATCCAATCTCAACACCCTCCTAAGGCATCAACATTCAAACACTTGCTCACACAAGCATTTTCACAAACACTTAAGTACACTAGTACAACATACATGGTGTATGTTAGCAAAACATGTATTAGGGCTATCCTTTAGCCAAGTGAGTATTTTATTTATGTATAATATATTACTACAACAAATAATCATGATAAATACATCTCCAAAATTTATACGTATACAGTATTTTCTAGAATACGCATTTTCAACATACATAGTGTATACAAGCAAACATGTATTACGGCGATTCCCTTCACCAAGAAAATATTTTATACGCACATAATGTATTTATACGACAATTAATCATGACAAACACATCGCTAAAATATACATGTATACGGTACTTCTTACAATACCGTATTTCTACATACATAGTGTTTATTAGTAAACATGTATTTAGGCGAATCCTTTCGCCAAACAAGTATTTTATCCATACGTCATATATCCATACGACAAATAAATATGTCAAACACATTTACATAAAAAATACGTATACGGTATTTTATACGAATACCTAGAGTATGTGAAATTCCAAATTCTACAATTCTAATCGAAACAGAAAACGGAAAGCACTTTGTACATGTGCAATTGCATGCAGATCATGAATCTACCATTATCTGACATTGAAAGCGTTGAAAACCGTAACTTATACACTTAAAGTCCTCACCTTGTGTCGTAGAATCGTAACGGAGTTGATAGGTTCGCTAAGCTTCCGTATACGGGAGTTTGGCAGCCTAAAGAACGAAACAGGTTAGCTATTTCATAACCTGTATCCTATACATATCAAAACAGGTCTAGGGTTAGGGTTTATTACCTTAAAACGGAGTCGGTATCGCCGGGAAAGCGTCTGGAAGGAGGCGGTGCAGCCCGTGGAGCGGCAGGAAAGTACGGCAGGGAGTTCCTCCCAGATCTCCCTCACTTTCTCTCTCTTTTCCCTCTCTCAAATCCAAATTCGTATGGCTGGAATGGGAGAGGGTTTAAGGTCCTTTTATAGCCTAAAAATTCTCCGAAATAGACTCAGGTTCAAGGGTTACTGCTAATATAGGTATTTCGTCACTTTTCCGGCTCAAAAGAGAGGTTCTGGTAGCCCTCCTTGAGCCAAACGTCAGACTTAAGTTCACCACCTATGGATCTATGTGGGATTACGTTTTCGACTCGATCGGATTCCTAGATCGCACGTGGCGGACCACTTTCAGTTCAACGGTCAGTGGGCCACGATCAGAAATTCCAAGTACATGTAAATGTTCCTGAAATTTTTCTTAATCCGAGGGTGTAATTTGGTCGGATTCTGACGGTCGTGTTGCTTATCTTGTGACGCGCAAGGTGCAGCGATCACTATTCCTGATATTTATTTTGGAATAGGAATAGTGTTTTTCACACACCCTCGCTCCGAATTGAAACGAATGGCCGTGGGACATCGGATGGACCTGATTTTTGAGATGATTGTCAAGCCCAACGAGGCGATCCTAAGTCCTTAACTTTGCGTTAATCGGATTTCCGATGTGCGGTCTAGACCTAATACGAAGTTTCAAGATGCACCCGTGAGCAGCCGGGTAATGAGATTGATCCTAGATTTTAGGGTAACCTAGCGTCAATGATTCTACAAGTTTTGGGTCTTGCAGATCGTATTTAAAGCGATTCAAACAGATTTCGTAGCTAATCTGGTTTCACACCTAGTTACTTTGTCTCATTTCTAAAGGATTTAGTCCTAAGTGATTTATAATCGAGGTGGTACTCAGGCCTTTTTAGTTTGTATATAAAGTGATCCAAGTTATACTACTTAGCTAGTTTAAGATAGTGTCTAGGGTGAAAGTTCTTAGAAAATTTGGAAGATCAAGGTGATGAAGGGTGAGATTTGTGAAGGAAATGAGTTCAAAGGCGGCTTTAGACTTTGGAATTCAGTTCTTATAAGTTAATGAGTTATTAGGATCGACCCATTGCCTAAGGACGTCTAATCCCAGGTTGGCAAAAATCCGGGGCGTTACAATCTACCTCCCTTAAAACAAAATTTCGTCCCCGAAATTGCCTAAGGGTAATAAGGGAAGGTTTCTATTATTTTATTTGCCTAAGACTTATTGGTTCCAAGTTCCTACACGTGGTAGGGCATATACTAGTCTGGTTCCATTTAGTCTACCCCCCTTAAAACTTATTTCTTTATCCATTTCTCACACCCTGATGGGTTGCTACAATTTATTTCTTTACCTATTTAGAGTCTTGACGACAACTCCCAACAATTTAGAATAAGATAGTTGTTTTCATTGTTTGACCAACACGGAGAGACGGTAATAGTGGACTCGATCCCGATACATCGATCATCTACCGGGCCAGGGTAGGAAGCTCATCGTATCGCTTCCGAATCCTGGTGGATCCTGGTCTTCTGCTCGCCAAAAGTGAGTCCATTGGTAGTCGCCCAGGATTGAGAATTGGGTCAAGCCGCGAATGTTTCGCAGTTGTATATTTCAGTAACTCCGTGGTCCGATCACTCTAGAACGTAGGGAATGTCCATTATTGAAATGCTCAAATTGTCTATTCTAAGGTTGCTCTTTAGGTCTTAGTCTAAGCGAGTCCTCGATATTATCTATGTCCCAAGGAAGGGTGAATCAAATCTTACTAGATCATCCTAAAACATTTTCATAGTAGAACTTGTTAGGGCTTCTATAATGTGCGTATGTTAACGAGCACCGTTTCGATTCTGGGCCAGTGGAGTAGGGTCCACCATGCTTTCGTTGTGCCACCCAGATCAAGAGATGCAATAGGTAACCTAACTAGATTGGGCTCATAATGTTCTACCCCCCTTAAAATTTTATTTTCACCCTCAAGGCTTGAGATTTATGTCCTGTTCCGTATATCGGAACAAGGTGTAGTTTAGGATCTATCCTTGACATGAAATGGAAAATACTTTGGTCTGACTTTCATCGACAATGTGTACTAAGGCATTTATCTTTCTACGTTCATAAGCACAATATGTATGCCGACATGGCATGTGATTTGGGACCTGATTCTTAACTGTCTGTTGCCCATTTGGGTAATTCCTTGGGCCTAAAAGGAAAAATCTCAATTTGCCATATATTCTTACACTTCTCAAAGATGAAGTTATAAACTTTTGGTTGCAAGTGGTTCGGCCAACACGGGAGAAAGTTGCGTAGTGGGTCTGAGCCGGATGCATAGACCTTCTGCCTCGCGAAGACAGAAAATCGTCGCATCAGTCCTTAATCCTAGCTGATCCCGACCTTCTGCTTGATCAGAGCATAGGGTTCATTGGTCACAACCAGGATTGAGAATTCGATTCAAACCGCGAATACCTCGCTAATGTGTAGTTTATCTGCCCCGTGTTCCCGATTGTACTAAGTCCTTGAGAAGGCAATTCTGAGGGTGTATTGATTTTATCTAACATTAAATCCAAAGGATATATAAGTTTCCTCTACGGTCAGGTCTATCGAAATCTAGGAGCACCGCTCTAGGTTCAAAACTCCAAGAGTCTATTTGTCGAACAACCATTTACTCTAAAAGCTTAAGCTATCAGAGTGTGGTGGGTTAATGTGTATCAAGGGACTTTATCACTGCATCACTACTTGGCCAAGGGTCTTAAGTTGTATTAAATGGGACCGCATTACTAATCCTACCTTGGGATTGGGTGTGACATGGTTGGTAGGAGGGTGGGAAGGGATTAATTTTATAGGCCTTGGAAAATGAGCCTGGTGTTGGAAAAACGTGAGATGGGATTTCCATATCCCACAATGGGGAATTTCTAAGTGTTATTGGAAAGGAATTCTCGAAATTTTACTCTTAATTACGTACATTCTAAACATGGTGTCGAAAGACATAGGATACACTCAATCTAGGGGCCATACCCTATATATACATTTATTATTACTTTCACAATTCTATCCACCGTAAACTTACCTAATGTAATTTGGCCGAACGGACCCTAAACGTTCTCAAATACCTAAAACATTCTACCAGCTACTACACCTATCAACAGGAAAACATAACCACCCTAAGATAGTAGCCCACGCAAACTACAAGACAACATATGGATGTGCTCGGATAGAGCCATGGAAAATGAGGATAAGGGAAATGGGGGGGGGGGGGGGCTGGAGTTTTTTTTTTTTGGTTCTCCATGGACTTGAGTCTTGACAGACGTCGTAGAGGTCCAATAGATAAGGTTTGAAGAAGGAAAATGAATAGATGGGATGGGTTGAGAGCTTACCCGAACTTGAGCTCCAAATGGGGGATATGAGAGCTCCAACATGAGGAAAAGGGAAAAGGAGGAGGCTAGGGCTGTTGTGGACGGTTGGAGTGTGTGGGTTATGGAAGAAAATGAAAGATTGCAAGGTTTGGAGGGATGGGTTTAGAGAAAAATCAAAAATGGGTTTGGAGGTGTTTGAAAATGGGTGAAATGAGGAAGAAGGGTGCTCCAGCCCTTAAAAACCTAACCCATAGCCAAAATGGCACGTGCCAGGGGGTGTAGGAGGTTGGGCCGACCAACCTCAGCCTTGGAACCACCCCAGAAAGTCGACCGGACCGCGGTCCACCGCCCGAGCCGCGGCGCCGCCGCGGTCGGACTTGGCCGGAACTGCGCCGCCGCGGTGGGGCCGTGTTCTATGTGGTCCCAAGGTGCCAAATGCACCTTGGTTTGACCCTGGGTCCCATCGGATCTAAGTGGGGAGGCCTCCGAATCCGATTCGCTCCAAATCAGGTAGTTTCGGGATAATCAGACGTAACTTGCAATCCGGAATGAGTTATCTGATGTAAAATATATGAATTTGGGATAGAACGAGCTAATGAAGCCAACCAACCCAGCTATCTTTGGGTTCTGCAGCCTGGAATTGTGAAAAAAACCTCCGATTGACAGTCATTTCCCTGTTTTAATTTCGTTTTACTAAAATAGTAATTTTTGTTTGATTACTCTTCATCCATTGGGCTTTAGGAGTTGCGCTCATCGCGTAAAGAGCTTAGAATAATTAGGAGAATGGTTTGGTGAAGCCAAATAGGACACTTATTATTCTTGGCTGAAAACTTTGCGCACTAGTGGACATCACCACCTTATGGTAAGTCGTGAATTCTATGAATTTTAGTTGTAGTTTGTTTCTAATTTCTTTACCATTGCTTAGTATTCCTATTTAAAGGGTTGTGAACTCAATTTTTGTAGTCATTCATTAATCAATTCGAATTTATTAGAATTTATTTCTACTTTCTGCTTTTCTTTTCTCGTGGATTTGGGAAGTCTCTATGAGGAGTCCAGAGAAGCTCCGAGGATTCGGAGTAGTTATCCTCATCACGTTTATCCCGTATTCTATCTATTTTCAACGGTTGGGGTGAGGTGGATCATAATCCAGACTCTTTAATAGATGGCCTAGGAATATTATAAGGTCGACCCGTGCGACCAAGGGTTAATACGTACTCGATTTCGGCGTTCGTTTTCAGTGAACTAGCCGTTGGACAGAACAGGGATGCCTAAGACTGTTTCTACATTCCGTCGCTCCCTCCTAAGTCAGAGTGCGTCAGTGTGCGTCGTGTGACCATAACCAAGGTCCGGTTTAATCCGAATCATGCTCTGATACCATCTTGTAACGCCCTGAAAATCGGGGGTCGAGCATAAACTCAACTCCCGAGTTCCAGAACATCACTTATGCAACAAAATGAATGATGATTAAATGTTGACTGTATTCGTGCATTGAACATGAGTGAGATTAAGCCAAAACAACATATCATACTCCAGAGACAGTTAATTTTACAAGCGGAAGACTATGATAGATAGATAAAATATATAAACTATGATGAGTCTCCAGAGTGTGATAACATTACCAGGTTAAATAAATACAAGTACAGTTCTAAAATATACCAAATGTGTAAGTTTACTGTCTTCTATCCCCAGTACTACAGCCCAGACAATACAGTACCAGGTCTTGAGAGACCCGTCGAGGGTTACATGATAGGAGAACTCCTCCTCATCACCATAGAAGTCCGGCTCGCTCTTTCATAAGCATCGCCATCATCCGAAATTCAACAAATCTGTTTGGTGTGTACAACACCGTCCCGTAACGTGGGAGTGAGTAGCTAACTCGGTGGAACAATAAGGCATAAGTTATCATGTTATCAATACGGTCAAAGCAAGAATGATAAAGCGGTAAATCAAGCACTCCTAGTTACTCGATTAATGCAAGTATGAATGCGGTATGATGGATGCCCTCGCCGACATACTCCCTCATGCGACACCATCTCACGTTCGCGGCATGCTTACATCCCACAAAGGCTCCACATCTTCCAGGCACATGCGATGCATGATGAGCATGATTACCGAGTTTTTAATTAGTCCATTTCAAACAGCAGGATTGGGAAACTAAGGTACCTCCCTTGTATCATTCCCAAACATGATCCATTCTAGGGTCGTCAGTCCTAGTTAATATCAGACGATGGTGTGTTTTACGGTCACTGCAGAGGCTTTGCGCTGTGGTCAATTACGCACAAAGGTTGCACCACTCCCCCATCACCCCTTAAACGATTCATCACTATACAGAAACAGGCCTAGTTCATACTCTATATATCGCGGCGAACCCTAAGGCGCACTGCGACTTCAGAATATGCTCGCGGTCACTACAAAGGGCTGCCAGGGCTGTTACGCACAAAGGTTGCACCACTCCCCCATCACCTTATCAATGTAGGCCGACAGCGCGAATATAGTGTCCCATACCACCATAATCGGCTCACGAGTTAAGTTGCTCACTGGTCACTACGGGGAGGCACGTAGCCCCAGCGTAGGCCGACAGCTCGACCACGGTGTCCCATACCACCATGCCCGGCTCATGAGTCTTAGCGGATCGAGGTACCATGGTTAATAGGGTTTTCACTGGTAAGTTTGGTACCCTAGGTTCAAGCAGTAGCGACCAAACATGGTGAACATACATTAGACAAATCGGGTTACATGACGAGCTCGGCTAGCTCGAGCGCACAACAAGTTGAACGACATGAAGTGCATAAGCACTTCGCATGGCCAACCACTATCGCCAACCGAAGTACGACTCAAGTTCGTCGAACACATCTCACGTGGCGACATGAAACTCAACCACGATCTCCAATCTAGTACCGATTGTCTGGACTATAATCATAGCCCCAAGCACAATCAATTGTCATCCATAGCATGTGGAGTAAAGCATGATAAACAAAATAATTCAAGCATGATAAATAAAGTAATTCAAACATGCTAGTAGGCATGTTAAAAGCATATTATAAAGCATGATATAAAGCATGTTGTAAAACACTACATTAATAGGAATACAAACACATGTATTGTAAGTAAGTGTTTTACGTGATCAACCTCATGGAAGTAATCATACACGTCGCTAGGGTAGTTGAGAATCCAATCTCAACACCCTCCTAAGGCATCAACATTCAAACACTTGCTCACACAAGCATTTTCACAAACACTTAAGTACACTAGTACAACATACATGGTGTATGTTAGCAAAACATGTATTAGGGCTATCCTTTAGCCAAGTGAGTATTTTATTTATGTATAATATATTACTACAACAAATAATCATGATAAATACATCTCCAAAATTTATACGTATACAGTATTTTCTAGAATACGCATTTTCAACATACATAGTGTATACAAGCAAACATGTATTACGGTGATTCCCTTCACCAAGAAAATATTTTATACGCACATAATGTATTTATACGACAATTAATCATGACAAACACATCGCTAAAATATACATGTATACGGTACTTCTTACAATACCGTATTTCTACATACATAGTGTTTATTAGTAAACATGTATTTAGGCGAATCCTTTCGCCAAACAAGTATTTTATCCATACGTCATATATCCATACGACAAATAAACATGTCAAACACATTTCTATAAAAAATATGTATACGGTATTTTATACGAATACCTAGAGTATGTGAAATTCCAAATTCTACAATTCTAATCGAAACAGAAAACGGAAAGCACTTTGTACATGTGCAATTGCATGCAGATCATGAATCTACCATTATCTGACATTGAAAGCGTTGAAAACCGTAACTTATACACTTAAAGTCCTCACCTTGTCTCGTAGAATCGTAACGGAGTCGATAGGTTCGCTAAGCTTCCGTATACGGGAGTTTGGCAGCCTAAAGAACGAAACAGGTTAGCTATTTCATAACCTGTATCCTATACATATCAAAACAGGTCTAGGGTTAGGGTTTATTACCTTAAAACGGAGTCGGTATCGCCGGGAAAGCGTCTGGAAGGAGGCGGTGCAGCCCGTGGAGCGGCAGGAAAGTACGGCAGGGAGTTCCTCCCAGATCTCCCTCACTTTCTCTCTCTTTTCCCTCTCTCAAATCCAAATTCGTATGGCTGGAATGGGAGAGGGTTTAAGGTCCTTTTATAGCCTAAAAATTCCCCGAAATAGACTCAGGTTCAAGGGTTACTGCTAATATAGGTATTTCGTCACTTTTCCGGCTCAAAAGAGAGGTTCTGATAGCCTTCCTTGAGCCAAACGTCAGACTTAAGTTCACCACCTATGGATCTATGTGGGATTACGTTTTCGACTCGATCGGATTCCTAGATCGCACGTGGCGGACCACTTTCAGTTCAACGGTCAGTGGGCCACGATCAGAAATTCCAAGTACATGTAAATGTTCCTGAAATTTTTCTTAATCCGAGGGTGTAATTTGGTCGGATTCTGACGGTCAGGTTGCTTAATACTGACGCGCAAGCGAAAGGTGCCAGATCACTATTCCTGATATTTATTTTGGAATAGGAATAGTGTTTTTCACACACCCTCGCTCCGAATCGAAACGAATGGCCGTGGGACATCGGATGGACCTGATTTTTGAGATGATTGTCAAGCCCAACGAGGCGATCCTAAGTCCTTAACTTTGCGTTAATCGGATTTCCGATGTGCGCCTAGACCTAATATGAAGTTTCAAGATGCACCCGTGAGCAAATGTACCTGGGTAATGAGATTGATCCAAGATTTTAGGGTAACCTAGCGTCAATGATTCTACAAGTTTTGGGTCTTGCAAATCGTATTTAAAGCGATTCAAACAGATTTCGTAGCTAATCTGGTTTCACACCTAGTTACTTTGTCTCATTTCTAAAGGATTTAGTCCTAAGTGATTTATGGTCGAGGTGGTACTCAGGCCTTTGTAGTTTGTATATAAAGTGATCCAAGTTATACTACTTAGCTAGTTTAAGATAGTGTCTAGGGTGAAAGTTCTTAGAAAATTTGGAAGATCAAGGTGATGAAGGGTGAGATTTGTGAAGGAAATGAGTTCAAAGGCGGCTTTAGACTTTGGAATTCAGTTCTTATAAGTTAATGAGGTATTCGGATCGACCCATTGCCTAAGGACATCTAATCCCAGGTTGGCAAAAATCCGGGGCGTTACAGATGATCTGATAACCTATATGTGTGGCCCAGCTAATAAGTGAAGCACATCTCTTAAGAAAGGTAACCTACATGTGTTTAATCCATGTCGTCCCCATGAGGTCAAGCTGTGTAAGCCCCATCATGACGTGTGTCAAACATCAACACCATGCATTTGATGGTCCCCTTTAAATTATGAGATATCCCAAAAATCACCTGTATACGGAACTCCGGTGCGCCATACCATATAAAATCATGTGAAGACATGCCTAAAACATATAAAAGCACTTGGTGGACCCCACCTGAATTTTGGATGCATCTGAAACTTGGTATGACCCCTCATCTAAGTGGCACACACATATTGGATGGGCTAGATTTGTGGACCACATCTCGGTGGGCCCAAAAAATATTTATGAATGTTTTAATGGAGGGTAACCCCTCTCAACTTTTGTATGTGGTGTGGCCCACACAAGTCACGGATTGACTTGATTTTTAATCTCTGGGCCCACCATAGAATGGTGCATCTGACTGATGGGTAGATGTTTGACACGCATTATGGTGGGGCCCACACAACTCTCCTGTCGCCTGCCCCAAATCTTGGGCCCACACAATTGATGGGGATATGACTCCTTTTTTGGACCAACCCTTAAAATGATCTGTTAAAATGAATGGACGAAGTGGATTAGTAACATACATCATGGTGGGCTCCACAAATCTCAATAATCTCCCTCTGTCACTGGCCCCCAAAACCAAATCCCTTCTAATCCTCCCGCGAGCGCCCATCTTCCCAAAACACAAACCTAAAACTCTCTCTCTCTGTATCTCTCGCGCACACCCTCTCCTCTTTGTCTCTGCCTCTCTTGCACCCTCTCCTCTCTCTCTCTCTCACCCTCTCCCTCTCTCTCTGTGTCTCTCTCTTCCTCTCTCTCTGATCTCTCCACCCTACCATTGCCGAACGTCCTACCCACGCACGCCCTCTCTCTTTCTCTCTAAAGCTCGGTTGAAGGCTAGATCATTGAAGACCGTGAGGTATCTCTCTCTCTCTCTCTCTCTCTCAATCTCAATACCGATTTAGGAATTTGGGGTTTTGGGGATTTTAGGGACTTGGGTGCATCTAAGATGATGATTTGGGTATTTCATTTGGGGGTTTAATCTTTTGAACTTCAGTTTAATTCTGAGGATATTCCATCCATGGATATGGGGCATCTTTAATATTTCTTTCTGAGGTGCATACCATCTGCTACTTCCTCATTTTCATTGAAAAATTTCTAATATCTCATTTTGGTAAGAGAACTTGTCATTTTTGTTACCACAATGTGTTGTCTTGTGATGTTTAGTAGTGGTTAAGCATTGTAGGTTGTGGTTTATACCATAGTGAGCTTTATCTGAATGATGGTTTATATGAGTACTGTAACTATCTTAGAGTGAATGCATGATGCATTTATCAACTGAATATTTGCTTTAATGCCTCTATTGACATGATTAATTATTCTGGAGCTTTTGTAATAAATTCACTGCTGGACATGTTTACAGTACTGGTTACTTGCACAACCTATATTATCTTCTCTTTGAACCTTATTTTTTATGTTGTTTCTTTCGCTGCTCCACTTGCCAACCTGAGATCATGCTGATGTTCTCGTTTCATTCTACAAGTTTGTCCCATGCAAAAATTAGTTTCACAGTTTGTTGAGAAATGAGTTAATGGGGCCTTTTTGTAATACTAGTACTGATAATGTCTTTTTTGTAATTTGAATACTAGTAGTGTGCAATTTGTAATTTTTCTAAAGTTGCTTATATAGGTAATAAGGGGGCTGACACGCCTAGGGTTAAGCTCTCCAAAACTTCTCTTTTCTCCTTCTTTTCCTCTTCCTCCTTCTCTTACCAGTTCTCTTCCTTTATTTCTTCTTGGTCGCAGAGCCCTAAGAAAGCACTTGTGTTCTTTCGTTTTACGCTGATTGGAGGTTTCTTAGGTGGGAATCACTATTGACGTCATCATGTCGTACAAGTGACATCACGAGTACACTTTCAATTAGTCCCATGAAGAAAAAAAGTAGGGGATTAGAAGAGAATCATTTTACACAAATTATGGTGATTTTTAGTATCTAGTCGTGTTTTACTAGAAATAGAAAAGTCTCAAAAAAGGGGGTTGATTCGGTTTTTTGTACACCTTTTTCTTGAGAGCTTTTTGTGGAACCTTTTCACATTGATTTAATACGATTGGCCAGTTGTCACCTCCAAAATCAAAAGTCATCTTGATCCATTGTGATATGAGAGATTTATGAATTTTTGAAGGAATGGTGTTGTACAACCCGTTTTTAGTCTATTCGAAAATTGGAAGGAAAGAATAGTAAATGCTTATGGGATATTTACGGCAATCCAAAGGGGATGTTCTTTAGACTAAAATCACATGTTTTAGAATGGGTGGCGACTTCTCCTTAAGTAGAGGATTGTGGTTGTGGGATGGAATTTATATGGTGCCTTTTGTGGTTTTTCGTCATTTATTCTTTGTATTCATTCGACTTTGCCGCTTTCATTAATAAATTGTGTCATCCTTCAAAATAAAAAGTACAACCCCTTTTTGTAGGATTTTTTATATGTTTATTTTATTTTATTTATCGAGCCTCTTTGAAATTCTAGATAATACTTTTGTTATACTTTGAAGAATATGAGGGGCTTCTTGTCATGGGTAGAAGTCGACTATTAGTGGTTTAGAAGCTACGTGTTTTCGGGGCTACAAGTTTCATATTAACCATAGGTATTTATGGTGACAATCCTAGTGTGCAGTCATAACTGTGAAGTTGGACGACCCTAATTTCCTCGAATGGTCTCAATTTGCCAAGATGTATATCGTTAAGGGAGGAAACCTAGGGCATGTGATCAAAGTTAATGATCAAAGTCTTAAGCTAGGTACCATCCATGACATATTTATACACTCAAGTAAGGTAGGACGAAGTCACACTAATACCTATTTGGGCCGAATGGGTGAGACTCCATTCTAATATCAAGCCACTCCCCTTACACAAGATGACCAATCTAATAGCATAAGTTAGTAATGTATAACCTTAACTTATAAGAAAAGCCTAGATCCAATGATTTGAGAAGTGCACGAAATCAATTGGATCTAGGTCCAGGTCTTCAAAAATAAGATCCGGACCTAAAAGGACATGGACCTGACAATATCCAGTCTTCTCTCTGGTTTTGCATAGTAGAGATTTAGCATAAAACCCATTGGTGAAAAGCTATCCACCTCTTAACATTCTCATCTACAGCTAGGGATTGAAAACCTTTAGGAAATCCGAAAAAAAAAATATTTTCTCTAACAGACAAGGTATTTGTAGGCCTACTAACATGGTGAACCTCTCTCTCTCTCTCTCTCTCTCTCTCTCTCTCTCTCTCTCTCTCTCTTGGCAATGGGCATCCTTCTCTTCATTTTACATTTATCATTCGCATATGAATTAAGTCTCTTGTTTTAAGTAGCTGACAGTAGCATTATACATGAGGACTTTCTCATCTTCTAGAGCTTTTCTTTCACGTAATAGTTTGTTAGAAATGTTCGTTTACTTAGCATTGTATTTTTGTTCTCAGTATGAGCATAAAATGTGTATTTCTGTCGTTGCAAACCTTAATGAGCTTGTATATTACATTTTTTTTAATCTTGACTTATTATTGTGATTAGTTAGTTTATAGTTGTGACTTGTAATTTATAAATTTATAAGTTAGATAATTAGTTACTCATTTGAGGATTTCTATGGGGTCATACATAAATATGGTGCATTTTTAGTGGTATAGAAATCGCTCAAATTGTCCCATTTTGGACAGTTTAAGGTTAGATGGAAAGTATGCTTTCATATAATTTATTTAAATGTTCATGCCTGATCTGTGGTCCATCTCCTCATTTATATCTGCATATGTTTCTTCTGTTCTATATCCAATGCCAAATATCTTTACATTACTTTAGATATTTGGCATCGGAATGTAATGTAAGATCAACTTATCTGGAGAGGCATGGGGAAATGCTGCCGGATTTTCGGCGTGGACATTTAAATGGGAATATGAAAGTATTACAATCTATCCAACCTTGGATGAGTAACTAATTTAGGATTTAATTATATTAGTTTAGAATTGATGGAGCAGACCCGGATGTGCGTCGGAACTATTCGGATGTTGAGGGGGGTTCCTGGAAGGTGGAAACCGCTATCATGACCATGGTGAAGCTGTCCATTTCCTATGGACAACATTGGAGGGGCCTGGACATTTGGATAGGTCGTATTTATGTATTTGCTTGAAATTAATAGAGTAGACCCAGATGTGCGTCGAAGCTATCCGGATAAGCGGGAGTCCCTGGAAGGTGGAACCATTGTTATGACCATGATGAAGCTGTCCATTTCCTATGGACAACATTGGAGGGGCCTGGCCATTTGGACAGGCCGTGTTTATGTATTTGCTCAAAATTAATGGAGCAAACTCGGATTTGTGTCGGAGCTATCCGGATGAGCGGGGGTCCCTGGAAGGTGGGAACCGCTGTTATGACCATGATGAGCTATCCGAATGAGTGGGGTCACTAAAAGGTGGGAACCTCTGTTATGACCATGATGAAGCTGTCCATTTCCTATGGACAACATTGGAGAGGCCTGGCCATTTGGACAGGCCGTGTTTATATCTGTATTTGTAAGGACCACACCCTTAATCCAAACCACACCCTAAACTTATAACCTAAACCTATTCTCAATTCCCTAAAGCTATAACCTATAACATATAACCTATAACCTAAACCTTAACTTATAACCTATAACCTGCAACCTAAACTTATAACCTATAACCTAACCTTAACCTATGCCTAAAACCTAAACCTAAACCTATAACCTAAACCTATAAACTAAAACCCTAACCTAAACCTAAAACCTAAATGTATTCTTAAATCCCTAAACCTAAACCTACACCTAATCCTAATCTCAAATCCTTAGCATAAACCTAAACTTGAAAAACCCAAACCTAAACCCAATCCCAAACCCGAACCTGATTTCCTAAACCTAAACTTATAACCTTAACCTAAACCTATTCTCAAATCCTAAAACCTATACTTATAACCTAAACCAAAACCTTCACCTTAATCTATAACCTATACTTATAACCTTAACCTAACCTTATAACCTTAACCTAAACCTATTCTCAAATCCCAAAACCTATACTTATAACCTTAACCTAAACCTATACTTATAACCTATAACGTTTAAACTAAACCTTAACCTATAACCCAAACCTATTCTTAAATCCCAAAACTTATACTTATAACCTAAACCTAAACCTTAACCTATAACCTAAAACTTATACTTAAACCTTAAACTCTAACCTAACCCTCAACCTATAACCTAAACCTAAACCTAAACCTTAACCTAAACCTAAACCTAAAACTTAAATGTATTCTCAAATCCCTAAACCTTAATATAAACCTAAACCTATTCTCAAATCCCAAAAGCTATACTTATAACCTAAACCTAAACCTTAACCTATAACCTAAACCTGTACTTATAACCTTAACCTAAACTTATTACCTTAACTTAAACTATTCTCAAATCCCAAAACCTATACTTATAGTCAAAATCTAAACCTTAACCTTAACCTATAACCTATACTTACAACCTTAACCTAAACTTACAACCTTAACCTAAACCTATTCTCAAATCCCAAAAGCTATACTTATAACCTAAACCTAAACCTTAACCTATAACCTAAACCTATACTTATAACCTAAACCTAAACGTTAACCTATAACCTAAACCTATACTTATAACCTAAACCTAAACATATACTTATAACCTTAACCTAAACCTATTCTCAAATCCCAAAACCTATACTTATAGCTGAAATCTAAACCTTAACCTTAACCTATAACCTATACTTACAACCTTAACCTAAACCAATTCTCAAATCCTAAAAGCTATACTTATAATCTAAACCTAAACCTAAACCTATACTTATAACCTTAACCTAAACTTATAACCTTCACCTAAACCTATTCTCAAATCCCAAAACCTATACTTATAGCCTGTAATGTCTTGGAAAATTCCACACAAAGACCCGAGTACCACCTCAGGCAGAAATCACTCAGGATCAAATCCTTTAGGAATTAGACAAAGTTAACTAAGTGCTAATCTAGATTAGTTGTGAAATCCACTTGAAGTACTTTAAATATGATCTGCAAGACCCAAAACTTGTAGAATCATTGACGCTAGGTTACCCTGAAATCTAGGATCAATCTCATTACCCAGTTGCTCTCGGGAGCACATTGAAACTCCGTATCGGATCTGGACCGCACATTGAAAGTTTGATGACCACGAGATTAAGAGTTTAGGACTTCCTTGCTGGGCTTAATAACTATCTCGGAAATTAAATCTAGATAGTGTCTCGGGGCTATTTGCTTGAGCCCGGAGTGAAGTGTATGAGAAAACGTGGATTTCTTTAGAAATTAAATCTAATTTAAGTAATCTGAGACCTGTCGCTTGTGGGCCTAATATAAATAATCAGACCATTAGAATCTGACCCAAATAAACCCTCGGATCAGGGGAAATTTCATACACATGTCTGTGTACTTGTAACCTTGATCGAGTTTCGGTGACCGTTGAACTGAAACTGGTCTGCCACGTGTGATCTGGAAACCCGATTGGAATGAAAACTTAACTCGACCTAGATCCATAGTCTGTGAGCTTAAGTCCAACCTTTGGCTCAAGGGGGGTGGCTCCAGAAGTACTCCGTTGAGCTGAAACAGATGCCCTTTGGCTATAACTTAAGTATACCTTGGCCCTAGGGCCATTTTCATCAGTTTTAGGCCTATATAAGGACCTTAAACCCTCTCTCATTCACTCCATACGAATTTGAGAAAACCCTAGGACAGAGAAGTGAGTAAAGTGTGAGAGAAGTTGGAATCATTCTTGGGAATCGATTCCTGCTATTCTCTGTGCCTATCCATCACTACTGTATCGCTTTTATGGAGATTCTGATTCCGTTTTCGGGTAAGAAATCCCAACCCTAATTAGTTTTAGAGATTCAACTAGTGTAAGTGATGAAATAGCTAACTTATTTCATGCCATAGGTTGTCGTTCTACCGTTGATAAAGACTTGGTGATTAAACTAAGTCTGTTACTCGTTTCTAAGGCGTAAGGTGCGACTATAGATGCTTAGGTTATGATTTTCAATGCTTTCAATGTCGGATAATGATAGATTCATGATCTGGGTGTTATTTCACATGCAAAATGCGATGTTCGTTTAGCGATTTAGTTACGTATGCAAATTATGGCGTTTAGTGTATTCTGTATATTTGTAGAAAATACCGTATACGTATAAAATATGGAAGTGTGTTTGCCATGATTAATTACTGTGTGTATATGTTATATATATGTATAATTCTTACTCGGCGAAAGGATTTGCCCTAATATATGTTTTGGCTAATATACGTTATGTATGTTAAATAAGTGTAGTCTAAGTGTTTGTAAAAATGCTTGTATGAGTAAGTACTTAAGAGATAGTGCTTTAGGTAGGTGTTGAGATTGGATTCTCAAATACCTTAGAGATGTATATGATTTCCTCCATGCAAGTTATTTAGTTTAATCGCTTATTTATGACATGTATGTGTTTGTACTTCCTGCTTACATTGTGCTTTATAACATTCTTATTAACATGTTTGAATTACTTGTTAATTCTGCTTTGACTACTATACATGCTTTCTGGTTAAGGATTGAATGTGATTGGGGCTATGTTATAGTCCAGGCAATCGGTAGCTGGCTTTGAAGTCGTGGCTGAGATTCATTCGCCATGTAGGAAGTGTTTGACAAACTCGAGTCGTGTGTTGGTCATCGGCATTGGTTAGGCCACATGAAGTGCTTATGCACTTCATGTCGATCGATACAATGTGGGCTCGTGCTAGTCGAGCCCGTCAAGTAAACCGATGTGTCCTTGTATGTTCACCATGAATGGACGCTACTGCTTGAACCTAAGGTACCAAACTCACCAGTGAAATCCCGTTTAACCTTGGTATCTCGATCCGCTAAGAGTCATGAGCCGGACATGGTGGTATGGGACACCGTGGTCTAGCTATCGGCCTATTCTGGGGCGACAAGCCTCCCTATAGTGACTAGTGAGCAACCTAGACTCGTGAGCTGAATACGGTGGTATGGGACACTGTATTCGAGCTGTCGGCTTGCATTGTTTTGATGACAAAGCCATGATGGGTGATGGGGGAGTGGTGTAACGATTTCGTGCAACAGCCCTGACATCCCTAGACGTGTCCTTTGTAGTGACCTCGAGTATACTCTGAGTCTATGAGGAGGCGACAACCCTTCCATAGAATCTAGAGTATAAACTAGGCCTGTAATGATTTGGCGACGAGCCCATTGCAGCGACCTAGAACCGCAACATCGTATGAGATTTACTAGGACTGACAATCCTAGAATGGATCATTGTTTGGGAAATGAAATAAAGGAGGTACCTTAGTTTCCCAACCTTGCTGTATGAAAAGGACTAATAAGAACTTGGTAATCATATGCATGTACTGCATTTTGTGTGCGTTCAGGCGCAGCAGGTCAAGCATTGAGGCAGTGTTGTCATGCGCAAACGTGAGCTGAAGTCGCTGAGGGAGCGTAGGCGAGGGCATGCATCATACATTCATACCATTATTGCATTAACAAGAGTACTTAGGAATGTGTGATTTACTGCTTTATCATTATTGCTTGATTAAATTGATAATATGCTAACCTTTACTCTATTGTTTCACTAAGTTGATCACTCACTCCCATGTTATGGGACGGTGTTTTAAACACCAACCAGACTCTGTCTTGATTTCAGATGATGGTGTGACCCCTGAGGTGGAGCTTGATTACTACGACAATCAGGACGAGTACTCTTACATGCAGTTCTCCGATGGCTTTGCTTAGGCAATCCGGATTAACGAGGCTACATGGTTTTATTACAGTTGAACCATTTTTGATACTTTTGACTTTTGTAATATTATATGTAATATTTCATGTACACAGTGACTCAGTGGTATATTCATACTCTGGAGACCGATCGTGATCTTTTGACTTGTATACGTTTATTTATATCTTTCACTCTTTCGCTTGCGTTTTACAACCTGATCTGGAGTATGAATTACTGTTTTGGTATAATCTCACTCATGATTAATGCACTAACATAGACAACATTGAATCATAAGTATATATGTTGTATAAGTGATGTTTTGGAACTTGGGAGTTGAGTTGCTACTCGACCCCCAATTTTCAGGGCGTTTCATAGCCGAAACCTAAACCTTAACCTTTACCTATAACCTATACTTATAACCTTAACCTAAACCTATTCTCAAATCCCAAAACTTATAAACTAAACCTAAACCTTAACCTATAACCTAAACCTATAACCTAAAACTTATACTTAAACCTTAACCTATAACCCAACCCTTAACCTATAACCTAAACCCAATCCCGAACCCAAACCTAATTTCCTAAACCTAAACCTTAACCTATTCTCAATTCCCTAAAGCTATAACTTATAACCTAAACCTAAACCTATAACCTAAACCTATAACCTAACCCAAACCTAAATGTATTCCCAAATACCTAAACCTTAACCTAAACCTAAACCTATTATCAAATCCCAGAAGCTATACTTATAACCTAAACCTAAACCTTAACCTATAACCTAAACCTATACTTATAACAGTAACTTAAACTTATAACCTTAACCTAAACCTATAATCTATAACCAATAACCTAAACCTATAACCTCTAACCTAACCTTAACCTACCTAAAACCTATAACCTATAACCTTAACCTAAACCTAAAACCTAAAACCTAAATGTATTCTCAAATCCCTAAACTTAAACCTACACATAATCCTAATCTCAACTCCCTAACCTAGACCTAAACCTAAACTTGAAAACCCAAACCTAAACCCAATCCCGAACCCCAAACCCGATTTCCTAAACCTAAACCTTAACCTATTCTCAATTACCATAAATGGAGGGGTACTTTCATCTATGACTATCATGCATTCTTTTATTAGTTTTTGCAAGTTAACATAAATTTAACTCTAATCAATGCCTATACAACATGTTAGGTGTCATCTCTATAAATCATTTGATCTATAGTTTGGACCCTGAATGTGTCTGATATATACAATATGTTAGGTGCCATGCTCTAAAACTCATTTGCATCTTTAGGATTCTCTCATATTGTAATATTTTCATTTGCATAACTTTTATGATTTATCCATTTCGTTTACATCTTTAGGATTCTCTCGTCATTTCAATTGTTTCTTAGTGGGTATGCTGGCAATGGAATGAAATTTAGGCCTGCATCAAATCAACTTAGGTTTGATTTGAATTACTTGTAATATATTAATGTTCAAATGTTTGTCAAGCCTATTAAAGACTTCAATATTCCACCGAAATGACACATCAGCATGGCCTGTTTTAGTATATTACTCTATTTTAGTATGACTAATTTTAAATCCTTTAGATTCTAAAGCACCCCTCCATAAACCAGAGCTTAACTATAAAATAAATTGCTTGCCAAGTATTGAAAATTGAGACTCTATGGTAGTGGTGAGCCAAATGATGGTTCAACCTGTGTTTAGAATGAACTTCAATCTCTATTTAAAATGACATTGCTACATTTTAAGAGTACATATCTTTTCAACTTCTTACCCTCACTCCATTTTCTTCTTGATTTTTTTGCTAAAAAACCAAGTATATATCATTGGGTCTAAGTCTAGTCCAACTTTCAAGTTGTTTCAAGAAACATGTTTGCATTTTCTTGCTTTTCTTCTCTATGTTCTTGCAGCCAGCATGGTTTATTTTCTCTATAATATATTGTTTCTCATCTTATAACAGGTAATAAAAAGAGAAAAGATGGCAAGGCTTCGAGAACAGATAGCTGTGCAAAAGGCCAAGGAAACAAAACTGAATAAAATAATTCACTTAACGGGTATTGCAATTTATGCTATTTGTCTAAATCTAGATTGGAACTTTGGATGACTACAAGTTTCACTTATTATATTTCTTTTCTTTTTTCTTTATCCGTTTCATTAGAGGAAATGATGCGGGCAAAACAAATGTTAGCAACTGTCTCATGAAATCTCCCCTTACCGGGGTTAGTATGGCTGAGATCCTTGCCAACACAAATCTAGATCAAGAATAACGGCAGCTGTTGGATGTTATGATATCTTTTGGAGATTTGGTTTTACAACTTCTCAACGACATTCTTGACCTCTCTAAGGTGGAGTCAGGTACAAGTTTCATTTATTTTCTAGTAAGGCATGTAGAGGTGACTTATAATTTCATATCTATGGACTTGAGAAATAAATCAATACAAGTGGTAATGTGTTTGAATTCAAGTACCTTACACACAATTCAAGTTAATTGTGGAGTTAGAAGTCTTGTTACAGTTCTTTTCGTTTCCTTCTCAAAGCGGTAATGTGTTTGAATTCAAGTACCTTATATCATTTTGTTTCCATTTCAACATATTCTAGCATGTCTTGGGATATTTTGGCTTATCTTTATTTACTAAAGACAATTCAATTTAGTATTGGCTGAAATTGTAGATGAACAAGGCACATTAAGTTATAAGTCTTTCAAACTTATTGTAGATTGTTGATGCTCTTTTACTATAATGCAACAATGACACTTGACATATTGCAAAAGCTTGGGGTGGCAGTAGAAGTTTTTAATCTCTGGTTTCAGATGCTACAATAGGTTAAAAAAAAGTGGTTTGCATTCTAATTTTAGAAGGTGACTTCTGCTTCTCAGATTATTTTCCTCCTCATGTTGTAAAACTTTTCCCGTGGCTTCAATAGTCCTATGTTGATTGCAGGAAACATGATAAGAAAGTTTGCTTGTTGGGATTGACTTCACTTCTTGCACTTCCTGTGGACCAGTTACCCGGAGAAGCACTAGAACGTGTTTTTAGAGCAACACTTGACCTGCTTGTTGCTTATAATGATAAGTTGCAGGTACTGCTCATTTCATTGGATGCGTTTTCTTTTCTTTTTCCTCTTTCCTTTTCTTTCTACTAATAAACTCAATTTCGTAACTGAAAATCAATGTGTATCATGCTTTCCTTATGATCACTCTTTTTACTTTTACCTTTTTATTCCGCTTATTTTGGGTCTTCCAAGAGGCTCGATAGTTCATCCCAGCTTAGCTACACATGCTTTTGACTGAGATTTGACAAGTAGAGATAGCACGACAGTTTTTCCACATATTATGCACATGTTTCACTTGGAGAAGGTTTTCCATGTTAGTATTTTTAGAGTCTTTTATAGGAACTACGCAAGTTTAGAACTACTCCTAGATTAATCCTAATAAAGGATAGTTAGCTTCTATAGTCTTTGTACTATGATTAAATAGATAAATGGATTTTGACTCAATGGATTGAGGTGATTTGTTAGAAAAGATCTAAATTAGCTGACGAAAGTCAATCTACAACACGTGATTTGGATGTAGTATGATCATGAGCTATGCAAGTTCATTAAAATTATGGCTTTGAGTGTGGTGGATCATTTTCAGATACAATGTATGTGCAGGGTCAAAGATTTAGCCAATACCTTCAAACCATGGCTTTTGGATCAATGGATTGAGGGTGCTTTGCTATACATTATCTACACAGGGCTCTAAACATGATTCATCTCTCATTTGGAGCATTCTTTTTCAAGAAACAAAAAATAGAGCCAATAAAATATCAAGTTGTGTTGGACGAAATGGACAGTTCAATCAACTTTTGAATAATTTTTTGTATTTTATTTATGATGTTAAACTTATATATATTTATGCATGGATGAATGTGATGTGGATAAGATTGTTTATGTTTGGATTGATGTAGTTTATGTTTGGATGAATGTAGTTTATGTTTGGATGGATTTACGTAGTTTGGGTTTAGATGGATGCGAATGTGAATATGATGAAATATATTATATAACAGGTGTATATCAGGAAGAATATCTGTGAAATTTATTGTAACAGGTGTAAATCAGGAATTTGTGTGGAATTTTGTGCTGGAATATATATATATATTTAAAAGAGACTTTTACCTATGAAAAATTTCATAGGTAAAATTTTCTTACGTACTTTTTAGCGACAAAAAATTTTGTCGCTAAAAGTTTTGTAATTATTTTTAGCGACAAAAAATATCGTCGTTACAAGTCTAACATTTATTTGTTAGTTATTTTTAGCAATGAAAAATATCATTGCTAAAAGTCTAACATTTATTTTTTAGCGACGAAAAATTTCGTCACTAAAAGTTTTGTAATTATTTTTGGCGACAAAAAATATCGTCGCTAAAAGTTTAACATTTATTTTTTAGCGAAGAAAATTTTCGTTGCTGAAAGTTTTGTAATTATTTTTTACGACGAAAGATATCGTCGCTAAAAGTTTAACATTTATTTTTTAGCGACGAAAAATTTCGTCGCTAAAAGTTTTGTAATTATTTTTGGCGACGAAAAATATCATCGTTATAAGTCTAACATTTATTCTTTAGCGACGAAAAATTTCGTCACTGAAAGTTTTGTAATTATTTTTTGTGACGAAAAATATCGTCTCTAAAAGTTTAACATTTATTTTTTGGCGACAAAAAATTTCGTCGCTAAAAATCTTAGCATTACCAACGATCAAAAAATTTCGTCGATAAAAACCTATTGCCTCGGTCTTTTAGCGATGAAAATTGTTGTCACTAAAACTTGTTAGCTACAAAAATTTGGCTTTTAGCGATGAAAATTTTCATCGCTAAAAGTGAGATTTCTTGTAGTGTTTATCATGAATCTGTTCGGGGTGAAGCAAAAGCTTACTTTTCTTACATCAGTTGCCATTGATCGTAACTTGTATTTGAATATGGAAACCTTCAATCACAAAATACAACTATAATTAGTGTTTGAAAAATTAAATAATCTATCTTAGAGATGAAGGGGAGGATGTTCCCACTGAGAATCGCCATTTTGGCGTCAGAAAGACGCCAAACTATGATGAAAGTTCTTAACTACTTTAATGTTAATTTTAAATAAGATAAACGTCCCCAGCAGAGTCGCCATTTTGTTTTAAACAAGAAACAAATGCATTTAATTTGGGAGATTATCTTATTTAAGTACAACAGAGAAAAAGTATTTAGAACGATCATCATATTTTATTAATACTGAGTTCATCTACATCCCTTCAATATCCCTTGATTCCAAGATAGATTATTTTAAATAAACAAATTGTATTTATCAAAGCTTATATGTCAAATCTTAAATTTTGGCAGCATTTCAATAGTTGCTTCAATCATCTCCTAGGACTTAGGAGGAATGTTGAATGGATCAACCAATCTCTCTTTTGAGCTTGTCCCTCGTGCAAAGGGGAAAGCCTGAAGTAATGAAGATCGAATCTTGAATGCTTTAAGCAATTCATGCAGCCTTTCGGCCCTATTTACCATTGACCACATAGTGACCTAGTTGCGCAATTTACGCAACCAGTTTGTCAGTTGCACGGTCAGCACAACTGATGAGTGGGTTGCATGGCTCGCACAACTGACCCCTTCTTCTACTCCTCACCTTCAGTCTTCTTCCGGAGCTCTAGTCTTCTTCCAAAATCTCTCCCAAATGAGAGGGGGAGTGGGGTATTTATAGGCCCCCACACGTGCCAACCCTCGATCCTTGTGCCAAGGGGCCCACTTCGCATTAGATCTGACTGTTCATCTTGATCACTCTCTACTCTTGATTGCGTTGTCCGCACAACAGAGAAGCTGGTTGCGCGGTCTGCTCAATGGTACACTCAGTTGAGCGACCCATGTAAGGATTAAATCTGCTTTTTATGTCTTAAACTGTTTGTGCCACTCGCGCAAGTGGTTCAACTAGTTGCGCGGTCCATGCAACCATTACTTATTGAGTAACCAGCACAACTGTCACATAAGATTTCTTACTCCTTTCTCCTTTCTTCACTTAATGTTTGATTTCTGATCCCCATCCTTTCTTAATGATTTTTTATGCTTCAACACACTCTATTTTTTCTTTCCACTATACAATTTTGTTGTGGTGTTTTAGGTGCAGAGAATTCATGTGATATTCCCTGATCACTGCAAAACTTCTCAAAACCTCTATTCTCAAATTCTGATCCATGATCGCTACGGATCTTATAGACTTAAGATTCTTTTTTAGTTTGTATACGTCTAAGTATCCTTTTTACTTCATCGAGAGTTTCTGATTTGTCTTTTAAGAAGACTACCCAAGTATATCTGGTAAAGCCATCTACAATTACCAATATGTACTTCTTGCCACCTTGACTCTCCGTTCTAATTGGTCCAATAAGATTCATATGGAGGAGTTCGAGCGGTTTAGATGTGGCATTGGAGTCCACCTTTTTGTGAGTACTATTTTGCTTGCCAATCTAGCATTTGCCACATATTTTACAATTTTCTGTATTTTGGGTAAGCCTCTTACTAACTCTCTTTTGCTCAATCTATATAAGTTGCGGTAGTGTACATGTCTAAGGCGTTTATGCCATAACTCAGTCTCATCGGTATGGACCATGTAGCACGATAGATTAGATGAGCTTGAATCACTTATAATGTAGCAGTTTTCAGAAGTTCTACAACCAGTTAATATTACAGAACCACTTTTATTTAAAATTTTACACCCTAGGTTAGTAAATTTTACACTGTGATTATTATCGCATATTTGAGAGATGCTTAATAAGTTGTGTTTTAACCCTTCTACATATAAAACATTCTCAAATAAAAGGAGGTTAAAGAGTTGAACCATACCTTGGCCAACAATCCTACAGTTGCTACCATCATCCAATGTGACTGAAGCATCAGTCATATCTTTAAGATTGGTGAACAGACCCCAGTTGCTACCATCATCCAATGTGTCTAGAGCAACCACTATCTAGATACCATTTTGAATGGCTTATAGCTTTGAAAGCAGTGTGGGCAACCAAGTAGGTAACTTTAGGAACTCATTTCATCACAGTCTTTGGTGTAGGAATATAGTTGGTCTTCTTATGATTGTAGTCGATATAAGACCGACCCAATGAGTTAGATTTTAAGAGCTCCTTAAGTAAATCAACAAATTTCTCAACTAAAGGATTATGATTCTGATTTTTATAGTTAATATGGTTACTTATAGGTTTTAAGGTTTGAAAAGACAACATTTTTAAAATGAGTTTGATTCAGGCTTTTCCCTTTTCAGTTTAAAGACTCTCATTTCACAAACTTAGGAGGTGTATTCTTATGTTTGGGAGGAATACTTTTGTCATAGCCCAAACCAGATCGGTCGCCACATTTTCTAGATCCGGATAAGAGTTTTTCTAACTTAGGATCACCTCGAGCATACCTCTAAGTGTCTTTTAAACTCAAAAGTGAAGAGACTTCATGTTTTAGTTTTTCATTTTCAAATTTTAACTTTTCAATAAGGGAGGTTTTGAAATCTAAATTGCACTTCGATTTTTCAAAACAATCTGAAATGTGGGATTTTTCTAAAACAAGAGTATCAAAATTTTCTTTAAGTTTCGAAAACTTTTCTTTCTGAAGTTTTAGTTTTACAGCAATTTTACAATTTTCCTTGTATAGGGCATTGTAAGCATCTTGAAGATCTTCTTCATTTTCATGATCACTATTCAGATTTTCTTCACTAGTTGAATCATCATTATCTGAAAAAGTGAACTTGGCTAGAGTCGTAAGGGCTTTAACTTCATTACCCGACTCGGTTTCAGAATCTTCTGACTTAGAAGAGGCTTCAGAGCAAGAAGATTCATCCCAAGTAGCTAACATTCCTTTCCTTTTAGGTTTGTTTTTTTTAGGACACTTATTTGCTAAATGCTTATATTCATGGCAGTTGTAACATTGACTATCTTTTAAAGATTTCCATATTTTAGATTTAGATATTTTCTTATCATTAAATTTTTGACCCTCTTTTTACTTTTGAAAATCTTATAAAACCTTTTAGCTAAAAGGTCATATCATCTTCAAAATTTTCAAAATCAGAATTACAGCAATTTTCTTGTGAAATACTTTTAGAAGATTTAAGGGCAATGAATTTATTTTTAGGAGCTTTAAAAGTTAACTCATAAGTATGTAAAGAGCCAACTAATTCTTCTACCCTCATATTATCCGTATCACGAAGTTCCTGGATCGCAGCCACCTTTGAATTAAACCGTTCAGGTAGTGAGCGTAGTATCTTTGTACATACTTTACTTTCTGGGATTTTTTCACCAAGACCCCACATAGAGTTGACAATGTCATTTAATCTAGTATAAAAGTCCATGAAAGTTTCACTTTCTTTCATATGTATTTCCTCAAATTTGGTTGTGAGGATTTGGACTTTAGATTTCTTGACAATTGTTATTCCCTCGTGTGTCATTTCTAAAATATCCGAAGCTTGCCTTGCAGTATCACAGGATATAATTCTTTTAAATCCATTCGGTGATAGTGCGCAAGTGATTGCATTTAGTGCTTATGCATTGGCACTACTCTCACTTTTCTGAAGAGTGGTCCAAGAGAAAAAAGGTGTGACTCTCATAGTTTTGGATCCATCGATACCAGTCACTTAAGTCACTATGGCTTGTCACATGCTCTCATCCATGGATTTTAAGAAAATTCTCATCCTGGCTTTCCAATAGGCATAATTGGAGCCATCAAATGGTGGAGGCCTAGTGACTGAGAGGCTATCAAAATTTTAACATCTCAAATAGCTCAGATCGATTAGCTCAGGAAATTAATCCAAAAGAAATAGTAATTTAAAACGAGCTATTAGGCTTTGATACCACTTGAAAAGGCCGAGCTAAAAAGTCCTAGAGGGGGGGGGGTGAATAGGACTATGCCAAATTAAAAAAAAATAACAGTGGAATGTAAATAAATTAAATACTGATAGCACTAAACAATCTCACAATGCTGAAATTAAAGACAACCTCAAATGTACGAGTATTGAGAGGTTGACACAAATATTGTTCTAAGGACAACCTTACACCAATAACCAAGGGTTTATGGTAGGACAACCTTACTAGAATGGTCTGTGTATCAAAAAACTCAAACTAATACAGAGGAATAATGAAATAAATAGCAAGAAAAGAAATATAAACTATTACAACATTCCCACACTTGCATAAAAGAAATTACAACATTCTCCACAAATGTAAAAAGGGAAATTTCAACATCCACAAAATAAAATAAACAATAAATCATCATATGACCAAAAATTATAGTGGTTCGCTTGTGTATACACCAACTGTTTAGAAAAACAGCCACACAACTACTCTACTCCTAATATCCTCACACAGTGGATATTAACGTTCACTATGAAAATAGGTTTTTCAAGGTTCACTCAAAACCTTCACAATTGTGTCTCATTGAAGGGATCCTTTGATGCCATCATAATAATCCAGATTTTTTACCTTAAGTTATGGGACATTTTTGGTTTCAAGTTTAATGACATTGAGCTGTCTTCAATGCCATCGAAGACAGTTCGATGGGATCAAAATAAAACTATTTTTATGATTTTCTTTTTGAACAAATATCTTCCCATAACCACTTACTATCACTTCTTGAATATGTTTTTTTTATATAGGTTTTAGATAGATAGAAGGTCACATTTTGTAAGATGTGTATAGGTTTTTGAAGAGGACCCGATACTCTACCATTTCAGTTCTTTGGATGTCTTTGATCTTCGAGTCTTCAGTCTTGAATTTTTTTTAGGGCTCTCCAGACTTTATGACTCGCAACTCACACTAATTGACAAACTAGGGCACTTACAATACGAGCATCACTCAATGTTTTGACGAATAGTTCTTGGTGCATTCATGATGAGCATAGTAGTTCCCTTACAAATATTTATGCTTAGATCATCTTGACTTGTATTACTATACATATGTTGTCTCCTATCCTGGCCTTGACAGAGTACCTTTGGAGTTCTTGTCTTTTTTTAACACAATGTCTATTAAGGTTCAAGTTCTTCACTTCGTCGCACTGCAAATAGTGTTAATGAACCACCTTGTAGTAGGGAGGCTCCTTTTCCTCAAGTGTCACTGATCCTTCGAAAGGTGGTAGTTGTGTTGGTGTTGTGGGGATGATCATTATTTGTTACTTGTATGGAGCTCTTGCCTATAGGACCACTCTGTTGCCTATGGTGGATTGGATACAGTGAGGTTTGTCCTCATAGATGATATGAGGATTAAGCTTTGACTTGATTGCACTTATGGTCGGAGGATGACATGGGATGAAGAAGGGTCTTCTCCCTTTTACTGATGATTGTCAGGGAGGCCTCCTATTATGAGCTAGCTGATGTGGCATGCAGAAAGGTGCCCCTAACAACTTGTCGGTGATTGCTCGGGCTACCCCTTGTAAGACGAGTAGCTCATATGCTGAGGATGCTCCTTCCAAGACTACCAGTTCATAACTTGGTGGTGCCCCTTGCAAGATGACTAGCTCAAAATTAGATGGTGCACCTTACAATACTACAGGATCCACAGCTGATTGTTGTTGAGAGACTATGATGGGAAATAAAGAGTATTTTTTCTGTGAAGGATTACCGACTTGGCTACTAGGAGATAGGTCTGGGGTGACCCTTGCAAGACTGATGGTGCATTTGAGTGATCATTTGATATGGCATGGATAGACCATAGAGGAATAAAGAAATGATTGTCGCTTTCTTTTTCGACGAAGTTGATAGCTGAACTGCTGAATGAGCTGGGGTCTGATTGATGTTGTGGCTGGGGATTCTAGAGAATGTTTGTGAGAGTTGTTAGAGCTGTCCCAAGAGTTGACATGGAGATCTTCTAACTGTTGATGGGATATTGGATTGCATGCCTCAAGGAGAAGCATCTCTTTGTTGAGTGATCTCAGCCTTGATGGAATGCACAGTACTCATTCACATTGTAGTTCATCGACAGAGGATGTAGAGGTGGTCTAGGTTGTAAGGGAGTGAGGAGTTGTTTTTGCACCAACAATGCCATGATTTGGTTGTACTTTTGTGTGAGTGGAGTGAATCTCCTGAACTCCATGCTCATCTACCGATTCTGATGGGGGTACTAGACATTTCCCCAGGTTTGTTGTTCTTTTTGTTGTTGCTCTTACGAAGGCTATGGTTGTAGATTTTTTTTTTTTATGGCAGAGATGGTGGCTGATTTCTTTATTGTTGATGTTGAGGACGGTATTGTTGGTGCCCTTGTTGAGGCACATGTTGGGTACCTTAAGCTGCGGCATTGATGTTGTTTTCTCTGTCGACGATGGGCAAAACCGTTGTCATTTCCATTCTCATTTCCTATAGGTCTTTCTTCGATCTTGTTCCATTTAACTGGAGTGGCCTGATGAGGCCACATGGAGATCATCCCTGCGCATATTCCTGCTTCTATTTGCTCTCTAGCATTAATGAGTTGATTGAAGTTCACATAGGATGTGAGATCGGATATCTAGAGATTTCCAGATTTGCTGGATGGATGATCATGGAGATTTTCTCCTCGTCATCAATTGGGGTGTGATTTTGATAGCCATTGCTCACCAACATCCTACATATGGCAATAACGTTTCGTTGCCTTGTCTCAAGGTTACCAAGTATGCTCTTTTGGGATCCATGTTAAGGTTGTAGGAAAATTTGTTGACAAATGCTTGCCAGAGCTTCTCCTAGGTCTTGATCTAGTGACAATCCAAGGAAGTGTACTAGTCTAAGGCATCACCCTTTAGGAATTTTTCGATTAGGCGGATGAGAGCTCCTTCATTCCCTGCTACTGCATTTAGTTCCCCCACAGAATACCTTGAGATGTGTCGTAGGATATCTGTTGTCATTGTATCTGTTGTACTTGAGTACCTCGAAGTTCCGAGGTACTTGTGTGTCTGAGAAGGGACATAAGTCCTTGAATTTCTCTAAGGGGAGATCGACTCATTAATGTCTTTGAAGATGATTTTGCATAGTTTAGAGCTTCTCCCAAAACTCCTTTATTTCTATGTGGCCCGTTTGAGGGATCAATGTCTCCCACGGTAAGACCTGTTCACTTCTTTAGCATAATGATCAATTTCTTCGATCCTATGGATCCGGTGAGGGGCAGCTTGCTGAAATGTAATCAAGTTCTCATTTACGGGAAATTAAAATTAAAAACCACTCCCAATCGAGGGAGGCTGAGATGATGGGAAGTGACCCCCTTGTTGGGTATTCACCATGTTTCGCTGGTTAAAGTGAGCTTGACACTAACCTCCATTGTGGGCATTCACTAGTGTTATGCATTAGCTTCTGGTCGTAGAAGCTGCAACTTAAAATATGTGCTGGAAATTGACCAGAGACCCTGTTAACAAGATCAGTTTGAACCTGTAAGTACTTATATTTAAAGCACACTTAGTGTTGCTAAATTTCATCGTCCTGAATGGATCACAAGCACCCATGAAGATGTTCTTCGGCAACTCATGAAGATCACATAAAGACAGGCTCAACATCTCAAGGTCGACTCAACATCTTAGGCCTTAAAGACAATGCATGGTTCACAGACTGAAGCACTCTGTATATGTCAACCATCAGGTGGTATAACCTTAAAATGACCTGAGGTTAGGTGTTCTTAAAGTATGGTCGTAAATATAGTATGCATAGTATAAATTCTTTGAAGTTCGACTAGCCCAACTTCTAATTCGGCAGGCCAACAATATTCGAGCAAGTATACAGCAGCATACGAAAACTCTATTGCAAGTTTGGCCAGCCTAACTTCAAGTTCGGACAACCTAACTTAGGATTGGGCTAGCCCGTAAGTTTGCGGGTTAACTTTCCAGCAATGCATATCTTGAGATCTCAAGGAGATTTGGCTAGCCAAACCCTGTATTCGGCCGGTCGAATTTTGGCTTAGGCCAACCGAATTTTTTAAAAATCTTATCCTGTGAAATTCGAGTTCCATTGGAATGATATCATTAGAATTTGGTCAGCTGAACCGAAAATCAAGCCAGCCAAATTTTCAAGACCCTTGGCTATTTTGTACGGTAATTCTAATATTTAATTTAGCTTATTCTATTATCTTTCTCAAGTTAGTTTTAATAGTTTTCAATAGAGTAATCCACACTCTACTTGAGAATTAGATAATTGAATTTATTACATCAAGGTTTTTGTTTACTACTTGAAAATACATTAGATTCCTGCATTCTTTTTGGGTTAAACACATATACATCTTCATTAATATCCCAAGAAAGAAGATCGCTCCAATCAAGTTACAGTTACATTTTTAACTTGGCATTTGAAGATAAATACCGTATATTTCTTTATTTCATTTGGGTTTTTCTAAGATAACCCGGAAATCTCAGCGGGTTGTTTTGTTGTGAGCCCATAAAAATCACAAATTGGATTTTGTTGTGATAGCTCAGAAGGTTGTTTCCTTTTTTTTTTTTTTATAAACTAATTTACTTTATAATTCTAAGATAGAAACTTTCCTAATTTATTTTTAGAAACTAATTTTTTATTTTTTAGAAACTTTTCTAATCCGTTTTTAGAAACTAATTTCCTTTCCTTCTTCTGTTTTCAAAAACTAACTTATTTCTATTTTTAGAAACTTTCCTTTTTCTTTTTTTTTTTTAGAAATTAGGTCGGTTTCTTAGTTCTTTTTTAGAAACTAATTCACTTTGTTTTTTCTTCTGTAGGATCCCAAAATAAAAACTTCTAATTTGGTAACTTCTTTCCAATTCTCTTTCTTTTTATTTCCAGATTTAGAAACTTTCCTAATTTATTTTTAGAAACTAACTTTTCTTTCTATTTCTAGATTTAGAAACTTTCCTCATTTTTTTTAGAAACTAATTCTTTTTTTTTCTTATTTCTAGATTTGGAAACTTTCCTAATTTATTTTTAGAAACTTTTTTTTTAAGAAACTAATTTGTTTTTAGGACTAACTTTTTGTTTTATTTTTCGCTTAAAGTTTTTTTTTCTGATTTATTTTTAGAAACTAACATTGTTTTTCGTTTTATAGGATCCTAACCTAAAACTCTCCAAACCGGTAAACTCCTTCTAACTTCTCCTTTACTTACTTTCCGTATCGCTATCGGATTTTTCTTTTATTCTATTTTAGGATTAGATTCGGAATTAGGGTTTCATCATGTATATGCAAGAGTAAGAACATTAATATGCTGAGCTAATTTTAGAGAATGTGAGGAATTGTGAAGGGTTTTCAAATGATTATGTTAGAAAACAACCTACGTCTCAAAAATTTTCTGGAAACATCATCGAGAACTAAACGGAATACAATGCTCCACTAGCTAAGAAGTCCTTACACAATCATATCTGGGAGAACAATTACACCTCACGGATTAAGGAAACAATACATGATTGTTGGGGTTATCATGGGAGTGAGAACTATTATCACCCACCAGACAAGAAGAAAATAATGAGAGATTATATTATGAGTGATAATATGTACCAACAACCACCAGATTCACCCACCTATGACCCATATGACTATAATCAGTGGAAACATCAATGTTGGAAAGATGAACTAGCAATACATCATCATGGCAATTCTCTTAGGTCCTCTACCTTTCAAACTCAACCAGAAACGATCCAAGAGGAGTCACTTCAGGGTTACACAAACAATTTTGCTAGCATCAGAAGAATGATAGAAGTGCTTGCATCCCGCCTTGATAATGTAAAGGAGGCTAGTTCACCCCAGCCTCAACCCAATCCAATTCTTCATTAACAACTCCCTACCTATAATCAGTGGAAACATCAAGATTCGGAAGTTGAATCAACAATGCGTCATAGTGACAATTCTCTTGGGTCCTATACCTCTGAGATCCAACAAGAAATGATCTAAGAGAATTCACTTCGAAATTCCACACAAACTCTAGAGCTCATCTAGCAAAACACACTCTAAAGATTTTAAGAACTTATAAAAGATATACAATAGTTAAGTTCACGTGATGTGATTATAGAGAATACTGAAATTGAGAATGAGGAGTTGGATTGAGTTAATGAGTATACAGTTCAATTTTCTGAAAAGTCGATCTCGATGACTGTCCAAAGGAATGATCAAGAGACATGGGTATCTTTTAAATATAATGATATTGACACGCTCTAGTCATATGACACACTTGACTTCAATGAGGAGGAAGAGGCTAGTTTATTTGAGCCTCAACTCAACCTAGAAAAATAGTGTGAGGAAAGTGATCTCATCCCACTTGTGAACTGTACTAAATTGGAAGATGATAAGTATTAGGATGAGAATCATGGGTTTACTGCCCAAGATTCACTGGAATTGATTTCAATTATGGTTCAGGAAAGTGATCACGAGGTATAGGAAGTTGTCGACTATAATGATCTACTCCACTCATCTGACCCTCCTGATTTAAATGTGGAGGATGAGCATCTTTTAATCGACCCTTCCAGTTCTTTTGAGGCGTGTGTAGACCACTCCCCTGATTTATATTATAATATGATTAGGGAGATGGACGAGTCGCTTGATATGAGTCTGGAATTTGAAACCACCTAATTAAGGCCATCATCTGACCTGTCAACCCTTGACGATATAGTGCATCTACTAAGTAATAGCAATGAACAAAATCTTCACCTACTAACCCACAATCTATTTATGCAGGGCAAGGCGAGATGTATCCAGTGACAATTAATTCTCACCAAGGTGAAGAGCAAGAGATCATGTTTCCCTCTATTCTAAGAAAATATGAAGGAATCATTGGGCATATCATCACAGACCTCAATGTAGAAAATGAGCCTCTCTCTACTGACTGTCTCAATTCTCTAAAACATCGCTTGACAAATTTTATAGATTCAAAAGATTCCATGATAAAATAAAAATAATGGATGCCTTGCAAAACAATACCTCGGTGGTTATTACTGATCGAGAGAACCCTTATTCTGAAGCCCCTCCTTCCACAGATCTTGAATGTTTACGATTAAGGGAGGAGGAGCTGAAAGTTGAATCGAAGTCTGAAACTACGAAATATGTTGAGACTACATCACCTACTGAGATTTTCTCGGAATCTTATCTACTTGTAGTTTCTGATTCACCATGTTGCGCTAACTCTGAAACTTTCTGTCTCAGGTGAATCATATATACTTTGGACACCTAAGGAGATTAAAAGGAAATTTTATGTTGAGGTCCACAAATTTCTCTGGAAAATCATGCTCCAAGGCATCTAAGCCTATTGCAAAAAGGGCTTTTGGATGATCTTGTTATGAAACTTACTAAGAAATTTATCAAGGTACTGGCCAAAGGAGGAACCTTGCGGCATGACTGAGTAGCTTTCCCCTGTTTTCCTGATTAGGTTTACTACTCTCAAAGAATTTAGGATTAGGATAGTTTGCATTCCGCTATTTAGGATAGTTTGCTTATTGTCTATTAAGTCTTTTGTGCTAACCCATCTTCACATTGAGATCATTGGAAAAGCCTAAAAAATTCCTTCTTCAGATATTATCTTTCCATCACTTTCCTTTTCTTTTCCTTGCCTCTTTTACATTACATGCTTATTTCTTTTACATTGAGGACAATGTAGATTTTAAGTTGGGGGTGTGGACAAGCTAGTCAGTGTCTTCTTAGTTTTTTAGCAAAAATTGCAGAAAATTGGAAAATTTTTGAAAGATTAGAATTACAAGATGCATAATGTTGATGCCTTATGTCTCTTGGAGTTTAGTCACTTGGGAGATCTCAAAATTAAGTTAAGTAATTAATCCTCGATTAGAAATTTTAAACATTAATTGAGTCATGATTTCACATGTCACATCCAGCTTACACATTAAAGTGTCAGTTTTATATTGAATTATTAACTTGATGATTATTAAGCATGGAAGGAACCAACCTGAAGAATTTTTCCATCATGTTCAATGGGAAGAATTGAAAAGGAAAAAAAAAAAAGAAAATACCCCACTAAAAATAGTTGTTGTCGAAAAAGGCTACTTATTAAAGATCTTAAAAAAGGTTGACATTGTGTGAAAGCCATCGATGGAAAAATCAAAAGCTGGAGGAATAAAAGAGGGAACTAAAAGATGAACTGTAAGGAGAGTTTTGGTTTAGGTTTTGGTTGTCATGAATGCTCTTTTAATTATCAATGTTATCATGAAAGTGACGAATTGAAGCTTTGATTGTGATAAATTTAAACTTCACTATACACCCATGGAACTTAATGTTTGGAATTGTTCTAATTGGAGGATTAATGCTTTCAACTTAATTATGAAACTTACCAAGTGCTAGAAGTAAGGAGAAGGTAATGCACAACATTGATGTATTTTATAATTCTATTATTTGGATTGTTTTTTTAAAACCATTTGAGCTTATAGAAATTATTTTGTGGTTCTCGAAATATTTTTTGCATACTTTACTGGGGACTAGAAAAATGCTGGTTGGGGATTGTGTTGAGGGTCAAATATTGCATATTATCCCCATTTATATCTTGGTTTTATGAACATGATAATGCTTAATGTTCTATTTTACTCATGTTTGTGTTGCAAGGTAAATTTAAGAGCTTGGATTGAAAAGGGTGCTAAAAGCATGGATTTGACGTTCAAGAATCACCAAGGCAATGGATGGATCTTAGGAGACTAAGATCAAAGAATTCACATGCCAAAGATCTAAGAAAACCAAGTGAGGAATGAAGAGAATTAAAGATTTCAAGTGAAGAAAAGGAATCCAGAAATCGTCTTGAAAAAGCATATTCTGAAACTCTAGGTCATGTGCGCAGAGTGAAATCTATTTTGGGAAACTGTGTAGAGTGAAGTCTATTTTAACAAACTTTGTATATTTGAGGCGGTTTTTAGAGTTTTCCAACTAGGTGCGAAAGTTGGAGTTCCACAACTATAAATAAGACTCCCTAAGATGTTCTTAGGTATCTTATAAGGTTTAAGGAATGGAACAAAAGGGTAGAAAAGCTGTCGTTAAGAGTTTTTCTTCTTCTTTCTTAGTTGTTTTTATGTTTTTCTTAAGAGACTTTGGTCCAATCATGTCTACGGTTGGCTAAACCTCTTAGCTGGGGCTAAGAGGTGAAGCACGTAGCGTGATGGGATTTTTCTCTTGCTTTAATTCATGTTTATGTTGAACCTTCTTTGATTCTAATTTGATTTTAAAGGAATACTTTCAGTTTTTAATAATTTATTGTGATTTAAATTACAGTAGATCTGCAATTGCTTTGAGTATATTCTTTTCCTTACTTTGAGATTGTGGAATTGGTAAATCCTATTTTCGGCCATCATCCTATGGGCATGGTTTGGTGATGGAATCCCTTCTAAGTATCACAATTCTCCTCCTTTGAGAATTAAATCAATGAAACTTCAGATTTGGTTTTATTGATATATCTTCCAAATGAATAGGATAGGACTCCAATTCCAATTGTGTTACTTGAATCAAGTAAGACGGCTCCCTGATCACTACAAGTGGATCTTTGGCAGCCAAGTTCCTGAAAAGGCCAAGCTATAACACCCCGGATTTTTGCCAACCTGGAGATAGACGTCCTTAGGCAATGGGTCGATCCGAACACCTTATTAACTTGTCAGAACTCAATCCCAAAGTCAAAAATCGTTTTTTAACCCTTTTCATTCACAAATCTCACCTCGCACCACCTCGTTCTTTAAATCTTTCTAAGTACTTTCACATTAGACACAAATCTTAGAGTTTAGGTGATGAAGAACAGTACTCAAACTCAAAGTAACCTTATGGAATCATCGACGAATAGGTTATTTAGAAACATCAGCCTCTCCTACCCTAGGACCTTCTTTTATTGTAATTAGGGCGTGATTTAGTTAAGTGTTAATTCTTTAAACCACCTTCTATACAAACTACCAAAGGCCCGAGTATCACCTCAGACAGAAATCTTATAGGACTAAATCCTTTAGAAATTAGACAAAGTTAACAAAGTGCTAAACTACATCACATACAAAATGCACACTAATCACTTTAAATCCGATCTGCAAGACTGAAAACTTGTAGAATCAGTGACGCTAGGTTACCCTAAAATCTAGGATCAATCTCATTACCCGGCTGCTCTCAAGAGCATCATGAAACTCCGTATTAGATCTGGACCACACATCGAAAGTCTGAATAATACAAAGTTATAGAATTAGGACCACCTTGCTGGGCTTGACAACCATCTCGGAAACCAAATCCTGATAGTGTCCCCATGCTATTCGCTTGAGCCCGCAGTGAAGAGTGTGAGAAACGTGAAATTAATTAAAAATAAAGTTCAATCTTAAGTAATCTGAGACTTGTCGCTTGCGGGCCAAATATAAGCAATCAAACCGTCAGAAATTGACCTAAACAAACCCTCAGATCAGGAGAAATTTCATACACAGGTCAGTGTACTTGTGGCCCTGATCGAGTTTCGGTGACCGTTGAACTGAAACTGGTCTGCCACGTATGATTTGGGAACCCAACTGGAACGAAAATATAACTCGACATAGATCCAATATCTGTGAGCTTAAGTTCGACCTTTGGCACAAGGGGGGCTTCCAGAAGTGCTCCGTTGAGACTGAACTGTCCGTATTTGGACATAACCTAAGTATACCTTGGCCCTGGGTCTAATTTAGTTAGTTGTGGGCCTATATAAGGACCTTAAGCCCTCACTCTCTCATCCCATACGAATTTGAGAAAAACCTAGGAGAGAGAAGAGAGAAAAGAGAGAGAGAAAGTGTGAGAGAAGTGAGAGATTCTTCCTGATACTCTACCCTGCTATCCTACGTGATTAATCATCACGATCTAATCGCTTTTCCGACGATTCCGGCTTCGTTCTTAGGTAAGAAAACCTAACCCTAAGCTATTTTAGGATTTTCAAGAGTGTAGGTCATGGAATAGCTGACATGTTTCATGATTCAGGTTGTCGTTGTGTCGTAGACAAAGGCGTTGGATTCAAACTGGTTTCGATTCAAGTTTATCGACAAAATGTGCGAACTTTAGACGTATAGGTTATGGTTTTCAATGCTTTCAATGTTAAATAATGATATATTCATGATCTGGATGCTATTGCACATGTACAAAGTATTGTCCATTTCATTTTTTAGACATACGTTAATTATGTTGAATATACTGTATTCTATGTATTTGTAGAAAATACTGTATACGTATGAAATACGGATTTGTGCTTGCCATGATTAATTGTTGTCTAGGTATGCTAGATACATATGTATCAACTTCTGGGTGAACGGATTAGCCTAACACCTGTTATATTAACATACGCCGTGTACATATTAGTTGTAGCCTAAGTGTTTGCAGAAATGTTCAAATGAATATGGAACTATGATTTATGCTTGCCATGACTATTGGTCGTGAATGCATGATCGTGGTTCATGTGGTAATCCTTTGTGAAAGGATTCGCTACGACTTGAATTTTAACTAGTATATTATAGGTATGTTGGAATGTGTAGTCTAAGTGTTTGTGAAAATGCTTGTATAGATATGTACTTAATCTAGTAGTGCCTTGAGTAGGTGTTGAGATAGGATTCTCAACTACCTTAGTGATATGTATGATTTCCTTCATGTAAGTTGTTTAGTTTAATCACTTACTGGTTTATGAAACGTATGTGTTTGGATTTCCTATTTATATTGTGTTTTATAACATGCTTGTTAATATGTTTGAATTACTTATTTATTTAATTCTGCTCTAACTACTTCACATGTTTAAGTTGTATTCCATAAAATCCGTGATTGGTGATGAGGGAGTGGTGTAACGATTCCGTGCAACAGCCCTGGCAGCCCTAAGCAGACAATATTGGATATTTGATTGTATGAGTTAAGATCTTGATCCATTACTGCTTTAACTATCTGTAATTGAATGTGATTGGGGCTATTGTATAGTCCAGGCAATCGGTAACAGGCATTGAGTTCGTGGTCGAGATTCATTTCGCCACGTAGGATGTGTTTGACGAACCCGAGTCATACTTCGGTTAACGACAGTGGTTAGGCCACGCGAAGTGCTTATGCACTCCATGTCGTTCAGCTGGTTGTGTACTCGTGCTTGTCGAGCTCGTCAAGTAACCTGATCTGTCTAATGTATGTTCACCATGTTTGGACATCATTGCTTGAACTTAAGGTACCAAACTTACCAGTGCAACCTCGTTAACCTTGGTACCTCGATCCGCTAAGACTCATTAGTCAGGCATGGTAATATGGGACACCGTGGTCGAGCTGTCGGCCTACGCTGGGGCGATGTACCTCCCCGTAGTGACTAGTGAGCAACCCAGAGTCGTGAGCCAAATACGGTGGTATGGGACACTGTATTCGAGCTGTCGGCCTACACTGTTTTGATGGGTGATGGGGGAGTGGTGTAATGATTCTCAGTAATGTACCGACACCCGACCGTACCCGATGTAGTGACCTCGAGCATACTCTGAATCTACAGTGAGGCGACGAGCCTTCCCATAGTAAATAGAGTATAAACTAAGCCTGTATTGATAAGGTGATGGGGGAGCAGTGCAACGAGTGCGTGTAACAGCCCTGGCAGCCCTTTATAGCGACCTAAAACCACATCATCGTATGAGAGTATCTAAGACTGACGACCCTAGGATGGATCATTGTTTTGGAATGATATAAGGGAGGTACCTTAGTTTCCCAATCCTGCTGTATGAAATGGACTAATAACAACCTGGTAATCATGTTCATATCGCAAGGCATGTGCCTGGAAGATGTAGAGCACTGAGGGATAAAAGTATGCCGCGGACGTAAGATGGTGTCGCACGAGGGAGTATGTTGGCGAGGGCATGCATCATGACAGCATTTCATACTTGCATTAACAAGAGTACTTAAGATTGTTGATTGTACTGCTTTATCATTACTGCTTGACTAATTTGATAACATGTTAACCTATGCTTTACTGTTCCACTGAGTTGATCACTTACTCCCACGTTATGGGACGGTGTTCCGGACACCCACCAGACTTTGTCTGATTGCAGATGGCGACGCTACTCCTGAGGCGGAGCCGAACTTTTGTGACGATGAGAATGCTTCCTTGTATATATTGTTTTCTTGCGACTTCATGCGAGTCGTGCCTTGATCGACGGGGTTACAGGGATGTTGACTAGATGACATTATACCTTTGGTATATTTTAAAATTGTACTTGTAATTCTTTAACCTGGTGTAACGCCCTGAAAATCGGGGGTCGAGTGTAACTCAACTCCCGAGTTCCAACGCATCACTTATGCAACATAATTAATGATGTTTAAATATTGTCTGTGTTAGAGCAATAAACATGAATGAGATTATACCAAAACAGTAATTCATACTCCAGATCAATTGTATAAAAGCAAGCGGAAGACTGAACTATATATATATGTATGTACAGAAACAAAATAAATGTTTCATTCTCCAGAGTATGAATCCATCTGAGTCACCATATACATGTCTGTTTTATAAATAAAACTAAGTACAATCCCTGTGAAAACCCGTCGGTCCTGGCAGCCTAGTCGAAGCCGCCAGAGAACTGCATATACGAGAACTCCTCCTGGTCCTCGTCATAATCAGGCTCCGCCTCCAGAGTCGTCGGCTCGCCTAAACCTGAGACAGAGTTTGGTTGGTGTGCGCAACACCGTCCCGTAACGTGGGAGTGAGTAGCTAACTCAGTGGAACCATAAAGCATAGGTTAACATGTTATCAATGCAGTCAAGCAGTAATGATAAAGCAGTAAATCAAACACTCCTAGTTACTCTTATTAATGCAAGTATGAATGCAGGTATGATGGATGCCCTCACCGACATACTCCCTCATGCGACACCATCTCACGCTCGCGGCATGCTTTCATCCCACAGTGCTCTACATCTTCCAGGCACATGCAATGCATGATGAGCATGATTACCGAGCTTTTAATTAGTCCATTTCATACAGCAGGATTGGAAAACTAAGGTACCTCCCTTGTATCATTCCCAAACATGATCCATTCTAGGGTCGTCAATCCTAGTTAATATCAGACGATGGTGTATTTTCTAGGTCACTTTGCAGAGGTCGCCAGGTCATTACGCACAAAGGTTGCACCACTCCCCCATCACCCCTTAAACGATTCATCACTATACAGAAACAGGCCTAGTTCATACTCTATATATCGCGGCGAACCCTAAGGCGCACTACGACTTTAGAATATGCTCGCGGTCACTACAAAGGGCTGTCAGGGCTGTTACACACAAAGGCTGCACCACTCCCCCATCACCTTATCAATGTAGGCCGACAGCGCGAATATAGTGTCCCATACCACCATAATCGGCTCACGAGTTAAGGTGCTCACTGGTCACTATGGGGGAGGTACGTAGCCCCACCGTAGGCCGACAAAGCGACCACGGTGTCCCATACCACCATGCCCGGCTCATGAGTCTTAGCGGATCGAGGTACCATGGTTAACGGGATTCTCACTGGTAAGTTTGGTACCCTAGGTTCAAACATTAGTGACCAAACATGGTGAACATACATAAGACACACGGGTTACTTGACGTGTTCGGCTGGCTTGAGCGCACAACAAGTTGGGCGATATGAAGCGCAGAAGCACCTCGTGTGGCCAACCACTATCGCCAACCGAAGTACGACATCGGTTCGCCAACACATCATGTGTGGCGAAATGAATCTCAACCACAACTCCAAGCCTGATACCGGATGTCTGGACTATGGACATAGTCCCAAACTCAATCAATTCCCAACCATAGCATGTGAAGTAAAGCATGATATACAAGGTAATTCAAGCACACTAGCAATCATGTTATAAAGCATGTTATAAAGCATGTTATGAAACAAGTTACAAAGCATGTTAAAAAAGCATGTTATAGAGCACTATACAAATAGGGATACAAATACATATATTTCATAAGTGAGTGGTTAGAGTAAACAACCACATGAAGGGTATCATACGTGACTCAAGGTAGTTGAGAATCCCATCTCAGCATCTACCTAAGGCACTAACACTTAAGCATTTACACTCCCAAGCAATTTCACAAACACTTGAATGCACTATTTCAACATACATGACGTATGTTAGAGGAATGTGTATTAGGACTGTTTCTTTTATCAAACTAATATTTTATACGTATATATCATATTCATACAACAAATAATCATGACAATTACATCACCAAAATTTATATGTATGGGGTATTTTCTAGATACCCAATTTCAACATACATAGTGTATACAAGGGAACCTATATTACTACGATTCCTTTTTCCAAGAAAATATTTTATACGCACATAATATATTTATACAACAATTAATCATGACAAACACCTCGCTAAAATATACATGTATACGGTACTTCTTACAATACCATATTTCTACATACATAGTGTTTATTAGTAAACATGTATTTAGGCGAATCCTTTCACCAAATAAGTATTTTATCCATATACCGTATATCCATACGACAAATAAACATGTCAAACACATTTTTGAAAAAAATACGTATACGGTATTTTATACGAATACCTAGAGTATGTGAAATTCCATATTCTATAATTCTAATCGAAACAGAAAACGGAAAGCACTTTGTACATGTGCAATTGCATACAGATCATGAATCTATCATTATCTGACATTGAAAGCGTTGAAAACCGTAACCTATACACTTAAAGTCCTCACCTTGCTTCTTGGAATCTCAACGGATCGACAAGGGTTGAGGAGCTTCCGTATTCGGGAGTTTTATAGCCTAAAGAGTAAAATCGGTTAGCTATTTCATAACCTATAGCCTATACACCTCAAAACAGGTCTAGGGTTAGGGTTTATTACCTTAAAACGGAGTCAGCATCGCCGGAAAAGCATCTGGAAAGAGGCGGTGCGGCCCGTGTGATGATCGAAAGCAGTAGGAGGAAGGTGCTCCTACAAATCCCAAGCTTTCTCTCTCTTTTTTTCTCTCTCTCTAGGGTTTTATCCCAAATTCGTATGGCTGTGAGAGGGGCTGTTCTAAGGCCCTTAAATAGCCTAAAACCTCTCCGGAATAAACTCCAGTTTGAGAGGTACGTCTATTATAAGCATTTCGGCGTTGTTCCAGCTCAAAAGAGGGTTTCTGGCGGCCCCCCTTGAGCCAAACGTCAGACTTAAGCTCACAACTCATGGATCCACGTGGGATTACATTTTTGTCTCGGTCGGATTTCCATATCACACGTGGCGGACCATTTTCAGTTCAACGGTCAGTGGGCCATGATCCGAAATTCCAAGTACATGTAAATGTTCCTGAAATTTTTCCTGATCCGAGGGTGTAATTTGGTCTGATTCTGACGGTCTGGTTGCTTAATACTGATCCGCAAACGAATGGTGCCAGATCACTATTCAAGATATTTATTTTGTAAATGAAATAGTGGTTTTCACACTCCCTCGCTCTGGACTCAAGCAAATGGCCGTGGGACATAGTCTGGACCTGATTTCTGAGATGGTTATCGAGCCCAGTGAGGCGGTCCTAATTCCTTAACTTCGTGTTAATCGAATTTCCGATGTGCGGTCTAGACCTAATACGGAGTTTCAATTCGTTCCCGAGAGTAGTCGGGTAATGAATTTAATCCTAGACTTTAGGGCAACCTAGCGTCAATGATTCTATAAGTTTTGGGTCTTGCAGATCGTATTTAAAGCAATTCTAACGGATTTCATGGCTAATATAGTTTAGCACTTAGTTAACTTTGTTAAATTTCTAAAGGATTTAATCCTAAGTGATTTCTGGTCGAGGTGATACTCGAGCCCTTGTACGGAAATTTACGGGTCGTTACAATCTACCCCCCTTAAAAAAAAATTTCGTCCTCGAAATTTGTACCTTTTCATATTCCTAAAAAATCTGAGGGTAGTTCTTCCTGACCTCGGCCTCAGTCTCCCAAGTAGCTTCCTCCTCTGAATGATGTGTCCATAGTACCTTCACAAGTGGAATGAACTTGCTACGCAGTACCTGCTCCTTTCTGTCAAGGATACGCGTCGGGCGCAACTCATACGTAGCATCCTCACTCAGCTGTACCTGCTCCCATCTGATGATATGTGAAGGATCAGGAACGTACTTCTTCAGCATAGATACATGAAATACGTTGTGTACGGATGCAAGTGGTGTGGGCAAAGCGAGACGATACGCCACATCACCCACACGATCTAGTATCTGAAACGGACCAATAAACCTCGGCGTGAGCTTCCCCTTCTTCCTAAACCGAAGGACTCCCTTCATAGGGGAAACTCGGAGGAATACATGATCCCCGACCTCGAACTCAAGCGGTCGCCGCCTCGTATCGGCGTAACTCTTTTGCCTGCTCTGTGCTGTAAGTAGTCGACGCCTGATGATGTCGACCTTTTCTGTAGTAGCCTGAACAACTCCGAGCCAATCAGATTACGCTTGCCAATCTCAGTCCAACAATGCGGTGCTCTGCAAGGATGACCATATAGGGCCTCATATGGCATCATACCAATAGTCGCCTGAAAACTGTTGTTGTAGGCGAACTCTGCGTAAGGAAGACAGTCATCCCAGCTGTCCTTGAAGTCCAACACACATGCCCGCAACATATCCTTCAGAATCTGATTCACCCGCTCTGTCTGCCTATCATTCTGAGGATGAAACGCCGTACTGAACTTCAACTTCACACCCATCGCCTCCTGGATACGAGTCCAAAAGATAGATGTGAACCGAGTGTCTCTGTCCTACACAATCTCTAAAGGAACTCCGTGCAGACGGACGATCAATCTAGCCAGCTCGTCTGCAGAGTTCGTAACTCTGATAGGGAGGAAATGGGCCGATTTGGTCAACCGGTCCACAATCACCCAAATGGAATCGTGTCCCTTCCTCGTCTTCGGCAGCCCAGATATGAAGTTCATGGAGATGAAGTCTCACTTCCAATCTGCTATGGGCATGGGCTGAAGTAGTCCAGGAGGTCGGCGATGTTTTGCCTTGACCTGCTGGCACGTAAGACATCGAGACACATACTCAGCGATGTGGGCCTTCATATTATCCCATCAATACGTCCGTCTCAAATCTCGGTACATCTTCGTGCTGCCAGGATGCATCGCAAGCTTCGAGTTATGGGCAGACTCGAGAAGCTCGCGTCTTAAGTCAGGCATGTCAGGAACGCATAGACGGCCACGGAATCGTAGACCCCCATCAGAACCAACTCTCCACTCGGAGTCCTCGGCGTCGCTAGCTTGCTCTCGAAGCTCAGACAGCCGCACATCGCCCTTTTGGGCCTCAATAACCCTGTCGTCAATAAGTGGTCGCACCCGGACGTGCGCAACACACTCAAATGGCTCCTCCACAGTGAGTCTCTGCTCGAAGTCCCGCACGAACTCAACCATGTCCCACTCAGCTATCATCAATGGTGCCGCAAATGCTATAGCCTTCTTGCGGCTTAACGCGTCTGCCACAAGGTTCGCCTTGCCAGGATGGTAGGAAACCTCGAACTTGAAGTCCTTCAAGGTCTCCATCCATCGGCGTTGTCTCATATTCAAGTCTCACTGTGTGAATATGTACTTAAGGCTCTTGTGGTCGCAGAAAAGCTCGAACTCCTCTCCGTAGAGGTAATGTCTCCAGAGCTTCAATGCAAAGATGACAGCTGCCAACTCCAGGTCGTGTGTAGGGTAATTCTCCTCGTGCTTCCTTAATTATCTCGAGGCATACGAAATCACCCTGTCCTTCTGCATCAGGACACAACCTAAACCAACGCGAGACGCGTCAGTATATATCGTGTATTTCTCCCCTTGCTCTGGCAATACTAGCACAGGGGCGGACATCAACTTATCCTTAAGCTCCTTGAAAGCTGCTTCCGCCTTCTCATTCCAGGCGAACCTCAGGTCCTTCTGGGTCAACTGAGACAACGACCTGGCAATCTTCGAGAAATCCCGAATGAAGCGCCTGTAATACCCTGCCAGACCAAGAAAACTCCTTACTTCGATAACCGAGCCAGGCTGCTGCCAATCCTAAACCGCGGCCACCTTAGCAAGGTCCACTGCTTCCCATCCTTGGACACTACATGTCCAAGGAACCTAACTTCCTCCTGCCAGAAGTCGCACTTCTTGTACTGTGCGAACAACTGGTTCTTCTTCAGTGTACCCAACACCGCTCTCAGGTGCTCCTCGTGCTCCTCCCGACTAGTAGAGTATATCAAAATGTCATCAATAAAGACGATGACGAATCGGTACAGGAAGGGCCGAAATACCCGGTCCATCAGATCCATGAACACGGCTGGTGCGTTCGTAAGGCCGAACGACATCACAAGGAACTCATAGTGCCAAAAGCAAGTCCTGAAGGCTCTCTTCTGCACGTCCTCATCTCTCACGCGCAACTGGTGGTATCCCGACTGTAGATCAATCTTTGAAAAATACTTCGCCCCCCTCAACTGATCAAATAGATCATCTATCCTGGGCAGAGGATACTTGTTCTTCACCGTGACCTGGTTCAACCTACGGTAGTCAATACATAACCGTAGTGACCCATCCTTCTTCTTCACAAATAGCACAGGTGCTCCCCAAGGAGACACACTAGGTCGTATAAAACCCTTCTCTACAAGCTCATCAATCTGTTTCTGCAGCTCCTCCATCTCACATGGAGGCATACGATAAGTCGGCAATGAGATGGGTGTCGCACCAGGCGTAAGATCATTTGTAAAATCGATCTCGCGCCGAGGAGGTAAACCAGGAATAGTGTCAAACACGTCTGCAAATTCTCGAACCACCGGCGTATTTCTCAACGTCAGACCATCAATCGGCGCTAATAAAGTAGTATAACAGTCAACACGGCAGCGCCAACTGACCTGTACTGGAAACGTGAAAGCTGCGCCTTTTGATCCATAGGCCGTCACGACTCGAGTATCGCAATCTATCTCTGCTCTCATCTTCGAGAGCCAGTCTATACCGAGAATAACATCGTAGTGCCACAGCGGAGCAACAATGAGGTCGACGAGCACTGTGCGGCTACCCAAATCCACAGAGCAACCCTCACATAACGGTGTGATATCAGAAAAAGTCCCAGTGGCCGTAGTAAGTCTCAGTCCCTTAGTGGGAATAGTATGCAAAGATAGACGTTTAACTGCCCCACAAAAAATAATAGAAGTAGTGGACCTAGTATCCACCAACAAGGAAACAGAAGTACCGTGAATGTGAGTCGTACCCTCAAAAGCTATCGGGGCCGCAAGTGACGTGTCAGGTGCCTCAGCCACAAGTGTATGTACGCGCGCCTGCTGCTGACGGTTCAACTGAGGGGCCAAGGGCCGTTGCGGCGGCCTGAACCGTGATACAGGAGGTCGGAAGGAAGGATGGGCAGGTACAGTCTGTAAAGGTGGAGTCGATAAGGCCTGCGGGCGAGAACGACCCAACATCTGTGGCGGAGAGAAATCACTATCCTTCATCCGCGCGAAACAACTCCCAATAAGATGACCCTACTTCTCGCAGTACGTGCAGGTCACAATAGGGCGCCTCACCGGACCCACTGGCGCTGCGATCCTGGGAGGCGAGTCAGCACGAGGCCTCTTGCCTAGGATAGGCCTGCTCTGTATCTCCTGTCATGGCCTCCCAACCATAGCACCACGAGATCGGGCCAACCGGTCCACATCCTGCTCTGCCGTCATAAACATGTGAATCAGTGCTGCATAGGTAGGTATACTGAGGCAGCATATCTTCGACTGTATCTCTGGTCGTAAACCCAAAGAAAAACGACGCATCCGCATCTGCTCATCAACCAGTATAGTCGGGACAAAGCGGCCCAACTCTGTGAAGCGGTGCTCGTACTCCGTAATCGTCATGCCTCCCTGCATGAGGCGCAGAAACTCATCCTCCCGCTCATGTCGGTAAGTCTGTGGGTAGTATTTCTCGTAGAACCGGAACTCAAAAGCCTCCCAAGTCCACACGTAATCTGCTGCGACAGACCGCAGCACACTATCCCTCCATAAACTGGCCTCCCTCTCAAACATGAAAGCGGCCAACTCAACCTGCTCTACCTCTGAACAGTGCAGCATTCGAAGCATCTTGGAGATGCGGTCAAGCTAAAACTCTGCCTCCTTGGGTCTATGAGAGCCCATGAATGAGGGAGGTCTCAAGAGCTGAAATCGCTCGAGTAAACCGTAGGTACTGACATCTCCAGTAGGAGGTGCAACGGGTGAGGGCAGAGGCATATCCTCACACTGAGCAGGAGACTCTAAATGCTCCGCAGGACGTGCAGATGTCGTAGGTGGAGTCGCACTACCACCCTGGGATAAGGCCTCGCACAGTGGCCATAAGCCGCCGGGCCGCCGCTGCTTTGTACTCGCTGCACATCGCATCCGCCGCCGGTGCATCATCAACATCAACTGCTCAATCCTATCAGTAGGTGGAGCAGCCTGTGAATCATGCTGCGCAGATGATGATTCCCAGTACTGCTCACGAACCGGCGGCGTGTAAGGTGGTAGTCCACTGGTAGACCAGCAGGAGGCTGATCAGAACCTATCCCTCGGTCCGCAGGACCGCCACTACCAAAAGGAGTCTGGTCCATAGAGTCAGTAAGGCGGAGGTGTGCCGTGCTCCGCGTATATTGTCGCGGCATGCCCTATACAACATAGGGTATAACATTGGTGAGATAAAGCATAGCACGCATCATATAAGCACTTTAAGCATTCCACACATCATCATAACAAAAGAGGCTACATGCTTTTCATTTACCCAAAATTGTCACAATACATGGAATACATAGTTACATGAATCATGACAGAAATAACATGTAAGTCGATACGTCTACAACATCAAACACTTAAAACATACTACTATCTACTAGATCTTCTACATGAAAACATAAACCGCCTATCGCGGTAACCAAAAGAAATAACCACACACAACAACGTAGATGACTAGGCATCCGAGTCAGGCGATGGAGGAGGAGCATTCTTGTCCTGCACACAGCACAGAATGGCCTTCAACGTACGAGACACCTTCTTAAAGCTCCTCTTCATATAGGCTTCGGTCTCTTCAAGCTTGGCTCGGGTCTCACCAAGCTCAGCCCGAACTTGTCCAATCTCTTGCCGCAGGGCGGCCTAGTTCTCCTCAATGCGAACCATACGAGCCTCCCTCGCTACCTGAGCAGCGTCAGACTCAGGTGCGCTAGGAGGAGAACTCTCCTCAGTATCTTGAGTCTCATCTCCCACTTCTGGTACATCATCGCCGCCCTCCTCCTCACTTCCCACCTCGAGGTCAATAATCTCCTCACCGGCACTATCTGACTCATCTCCAGACTCGTCGAGTCGGGCTTGCCGCTGTTGAGGGCTGATCTTCATATTCTTAAGTGTCGCCTCGCTTATGACTCGGACTGGTGCAAGGTCCTCCATGTTCAACCTGTAGCCGACATTACGAGCCATCCTACAGATCAGGCGGCCAAATGGGAGCGAAAGGTCGTTCCTGGTAGATCGAACAACCTGAACTATCTAAAATAGGATAAATGTGGGCAGGCATATGTTGTCCCCATGTCCTATCTTGTACAGAAAGTCCACTATCAACCGAGTACACTCCGTGCGGTTACCCCACCGTGGGTATACATTGTATGTGAAAATGTGATGGAGTAAACGAAAGTCTTCGGCCATCTTTATCGTCGCAATACAATTTCCATGAGTCCAAGTAACTCAGCGACCACAAAGGTATCGGGTGCGGTGATCCCTTTCCCGCGCACTTCTGGAGAAGTCGTCACTAGGAAGCACTTGACCACGTGGAATCTTCGTGATCCGAACCACCTCATCCACAGTGATTGTGCGCCTTATGCCCCTCACAGAGACAGTGAACTGAAGAGGCTCTAACGATGGATCTATGATGTGAGCGTAGAAAGCACGAACCGTGTTCTCACATGCAGGGAACTCACCGTCAAATATAGAATTCCATCTGATATCCACCAAGTGGTCCATCATCGGGTGTAGGCCAAACATTCTCTCATCCACGTGAGCTTCAAACACGACCTTACGGCCAGCAAAACGCCCATATTCAATGCCTATCGGATAGGCATTTCTGGCAGGATGTTGAGGATCCAGGTCTCGCTTCGACCTAAACTCTCGAACGGTGCTAGTGTCGGCCCCATCGTCAGCTCTTCTTCTGGAATGGGCTGGGCTGCTCGGGCCAGCGTCATCAGTTGCGGTCTTCCTCTTTCCCATGAGAGATAGGATGGAGGAAATGGAGAAGATAGCCGTAACCAACTCAAAAAGAGCCACGGAAAGGGGTTGATTTCTTTGATTCTCCACGAGCAATAGTCCCCACAGGTGTAGAAGAGACACTAGGGGTAGGAAATGGAGAAGGAACAAGAGGAAATAGGGATGGGTTAGGAGGTTACCCGATTTTGAGCTCCAAATGGGGGAGATGAGAGCTCAAACGTGAAAGGAAGGGGTAGGATAGGTGGCTAGGGCTGTTGTGATCGATGGGAGTGGGTGAGTTATGAATGAAAATGGGGGATTGAATGATTTAGGGGAATGGATTGAGAGAAAAATCAGAAATGGAGGGGATGGGCATTTGGAAGGGAAGATGTGAGAGAGAGGGGGGCTTCATCCCTAAAAATACCAAACTCCAGCCCTAACCGCATGCACCACATGCTTGGGGAGGTCGGGCCGACCGTTCCCAGGCCCAACCCCACATCAGATGGCCCACCCGACCGCGGCGCACCGCGGTCCGCCTTGGCCGGCGCCGCGCCGCCGCGGTGGGGCCATGTTCTCCATGGTCCCAAGGTGCCAAATGCACCTTGGTTCGACCCTGGGTCCCATTGGATTTAAGTGGGGAGGTCGCCGACTCGATTCAGTTCCAGATCGGGCACTTTCAGGCAATTCCGGACACCCACTGATCATTTCTGAGTTTTAACGACTGGTTTTGGGTGGATAGCGATCTAGACACGTCAATAGACAGTCTAGAAGTGATTTAGTCTAGACTCGTGCGACCAAGATCGAGCACGGACTCTATCAAGACGCGCATTTTCTACGAACTTCGCCAAATGGCGAAATCGAAAATCCTAAGACTGTTTCTAAAATTTTCTCGCACCCTCCTAGGTTGTAATGCGTCAGTGGACGTCGTGGGAACATAACTCAGGTCCGGTTTAATCAAAATCATGATCTGATAGCAACTTGTAATGCCCTGAAAATCGGGGGTCGAGGGTAACTCAACTCCCGAGTTCCAACGCATCACTTATGCAACATAATTAATGATGTTTAAATGTTGTCTGTGTTAGAGCAATAAACATGAATGAGATTATACCAAAACAGTAATTCATACTCCAGATCAATTGTATAAAAGCAAGCGGAAGACTGAACTATATATATATGTATGTAAAGAAACAAAATAAACGTTTCATTCTCCAGAGTATGAATCCATCTTAGTCACCATATACATGTCTGTTTTATAAATAAAACGTCAAAAATAAAACTAAGTACAATCCCTGTGAAAACCCCTCGGTCCTGGCAGCCTAGTCGAAGCCGCTAGAGAACTGCATATACGAGAACTCCTCCTGGTCCTCGTCATAATCAGGCTCCGCCTCCAGAGTCGTCCGCTCGCCTAAACCTGAGACAGAGTCTGGTTGGTGTGCACAACACCGTCCCGTAACGTAGGAGTGAGTAGCTAACTCAGTGGAACCATAAAGCATAGGTTAACATGTTAACAATGCAGTCAAGCAGTAAATCAAACACTCCTAGTTACTCTTATTAATGCAAGTATTAATGCAGGTATGATGGATGCCCTCACCGACATACTCCCTCATGCGACACCATCTCATGCTCGCGGCATGCTTTCATCCCACAGTGCTCCACATCTTCTAGGCACATGCAATGCATGATGAGCATGATTACTGAGTTTTTAATTAGTCCATTTCATACAGCAGGATTAGAAAACTAAGGTACCCCCCTTGTATCATTCCCAAACATGATCCATTCTAGGGTCGTCAGTCCTAGTTAATATCAGACGATGGTGTATTTTCTAGGTCACTACAGAGGCTGCCAGGGCTGTTAGGCACAAAGGTTGCACCACTCCCCCATCACCCCTTAAATGATTCATCACAATACAGAAACAGGCCTAGTTCATACTCTATATATCGCGGTGAACCCTAAGGCGCACTGCGACTTCAGAATATGCTCGCGGTCACTACAAAGGGCTGCTAGGGCTGTTACGCACAAAGGTTGCACCACTCCCCCATCACCTTATCAATGTAGGCCGACAGCGCGAATATAGTGTCCCATACCACCATAATTGGCTCAAGAGTTAAGGTGCTCACTGGTCACTACGGGGAGGCACGTAGCCCCAGCGTAGGCTGACAACGCGACCACTGTGTCCCATACCACCATGCCCGACTCATGAGTCTTAGCGGATCGAGGTACCATGGTTAACGGGATTCTCACTGGTAAATTTGGTACCTTAGGTTCAAACATTAGTGACCAAACATGGTGAACATACATAAGACACACGGGTTACTTGACGTGTTCGGCTGGCTTGAGCGCACAACAAGTTGGGCGATATGAAGCGCAGAAGCACCTCATGTGGCTAAGCACTATCGCCAACCGAAGTACGACACGAGTTCGCCAACACATCATGTGTGGCGAAATGAATCTCAACCATAACTCCAAGCCTGATACCGGATGTCTGGACTATGGACATAGTCCCAAACTCAATCAATTCTCAACCATAGCATGTGAAGTAAAGCATGATAAACAAGGTAATTCAAGCACACTAGCAATCATGTTATAAAGCATGTTATGAAATAAGTTACAAAGCATGTTAAAAAAGCATGTTATAGAACACTATACAAATAGGGATACAAATACATATATTTCATAAGTGAGTGGTTAGAGTAAACAACCACATGAAGGGTATCATACGTGACTCGAAGGTAGTTGAGAATCCCATCTCAGCATCTACCTAAGGCACTAACACTTAAGCATTTACACTCCCAAGCAATTACACAAACACTTGGAATGCACTATTTCAACATACATGACGTATGTCAGAGGAATGTGTATTAGGACTGTTCTTTTATCAAACTAATATTTTATACGTATATATCATATTCATACAACAAATAATCATGACAATTACATCACCAAAATTTATACGTATGGGGTATTTTCTAGGATACCCAATTTCAACATATATAGTGTATACAAGAGAACCAGTATTACGGTGATTCCTTTTTCCAAGCAAATATTTTATACGCACATAATATATTTATACAACAATTAATCATGACAAACACCTCGCTAAAATATACATGTATACGGTACTTCTTACAATACCGTATTTCTTCATACATAGTGTTTATTAGTAAACATGTATTTAGGCGAATCCTTTCGCCAAATAAGTATTTTATCCATATACCGTATATCCATATGACAAATAAACATGTCAAACACATTTTCAAAAAAAATACGTATACGGTATTTTATACGAATACCTAGAGTTCGTGAAATTCCATATTCTACAATTCTAATCGAAACAGAAAGCGGAAAGCACTTTGTACATGTGCAATTGCATGCAGATCATGAATCTATCATTATCTGACATTGAAAGCGTTGAAAACCGTAACCTATACACTTAAAGTCCTCACCTTGCTTCTTGGAATCTCAACGGATCGACAAGGGTTGAGGAACTTCCATATTCGGGAGTTTTCTAGCCTAAAGAGTGAAATCGGTTAGCTATTTCATAACCTATAGCCTATACACCTCAAAACAGGTCTAGGGTTAGGGTTTATTACCTTAAAACGGAGTCGGTATCGCCGGGAAAGCGTCTAGAAAGAGGCGGTGCAGCCCGTGTGATGATCGAAAGCAGTAGGAGGAAGGTGCTCCCACAAATCCCAAGCTTTCTCTCTCTTTTTCTCTCTCTCTCTAGGGTTTTATCCCAAATTCGTATGGCTGTGAGAGGGACTGTTCTAAGGCCCTTATATAGCCTAAAACCTCTCCGGAATAGACTCCGGTTCGAGAGGTACGTCTATTATAAGCATTTCAGCGTTGTTCCAGCTCAAAAGAGGGTTTCTGGCGGCCCCCCTTGAGCCAAACGTCAGACTTAAGCTCACAACTCATGGATCCACGTGGGATTACATTTTCGTTTTGGTCGAATTTCCATATCACACGTGGCGGACCATTTTCAGTTCAACGGTCAGTGGGCCACGATCCGAAATTTCAAGTACATGTAAATGTTCCTGAAATTTTTCCTGATCCGAGGGTGTAATTTGGTCTGATTCTGACGGTCTGGTTGCTTAATACTGATCCGCAAGCGAATGGTGCCAGATCACTATTCAAGATATTTATTTTGTAAAGGAAATAGTGGTTTTCACACTCCCTCGCTCCGGACTCAAGCGAATGGTCGTGGGACATCGTCTGGACCTGATTTCTGAGATGGTTATCGAGCCCAGTGAGGCGGTCCTAGTTCCTTAACTTCGTGTTAATCGGATTTCCGATGTGTGGTCTAGACCTAATACGGAGTTTCAATTCGTTCCCGAGAGCAGTCGGGTAATGAGTTTAATCCTAGACTTTAGGGCAACCTAGCGTCAATGATTCTACAAGTTTTGGGTCTTGCAGATCGTATTTAAAGCGATTCTAACGGATTTCATGGCTAATATAGTTTAGCACTTAGTTAACTTTGTTAAATTTCTAAAGGATTTAATCCTAAGTGATTTCTGGTCGAGGTGATACTCGAGCCCTTGTACGGAAATTTACGGGTCGTTACAATCTACCCCCCTTAAACAAAAATTTCATCCTCAAAATTTGTACCTTTTCATATTCCTCGAGAATCTGAGGGTAGTTCTTCCTGACCTCGGCCTCAGTCTCCCAAGTAGCTTCCTCCTTTGAATGATGTGCCCATAGTACATTCACAAGTGGAATGACCTTGCTACGCAGTACCTGCTCCTTTCTGTCAAGGATACGCGTCGGGTGCAACTCATACGTAGCATCCTCGCTCAGTTGTACCTGCTCCCATTTGATGATATGTGAAGGATCAGGAACATACTTCTTCATCATAGATACATGAAATACGTTGTGTATAGATGCAAGTGGCGTGGGCAAAGCGAGACGATACGCCACATCACCCACACGATCCAGTATCTGAAACAGACCAATAAACCTCGGCGTGAGCTTCCCCTTCTTCTCAAACCGAAGGACTCCCTTCACAGGGGAAACTCAGAGGAATACATGATCCCCGACCTTGAACTCAAGCGGTCGCCACCTCGTATCGGCGTAACTCTTTTGCCTGCTCTGTGCTGTAAGTAGTCGACGCCTGATGATGTCGACCTTTTCTGTAGTAGCCTGAACCAACTTCGGGCCAATCAGACTACGCTCGCCAATCTCAGCCCAACAATGCGGTGCTCTGCAGGGATGACCATATAGGGCCTCTTATGGCGCCATACCAATAGTCGCCTGAAAACTGTTGTTGTAGGCGAACTCTGCGTAAGGAAGACAGTCATCCCAGCTGTCCTTGAAGTCTAACACACATGCCCGCAACATATCCTTCAGAATCTAGAGACGAAATTTAGTCATACATAGCACTTACTTAACTTTGTTAAATTTCTAAAGGATTTAATCCTAAGTGATTTCTAGTCGAGGTGATACTCGAGCCCTTGTACGGAAATTTACGGGTCGTTATACCTGGCAACATTATCACACTCTAGAGACTTACCATAGTATATATCTTCTATACATCTATCACAGTCTTCCGCTTGCAATTTAACTGTCTCTAGAGTATGATATGTTGTTTTGGTATAATCTCATTCATGTTCCAATGCTCTCATCATAATTATCATTATCTATGTTGCATAAGTGATGCGTTGGAACTCGGGAGTTGAGATTTACTCGACCCTTGATTTTCAAGGCATTACAAGATGGTATCAGAGCATGATTTGGAGTAAACCGGACCTAGGTTATGGTTGCATGATGTACGCTGACGCTTTTCGATATAGGTGGGTGCAAGAAAATTGTAGAAACATTCATAGGTGTCCAGGTTTAGCCAATTGGTGAAGTTCACTAAAATCGGTCATTTTGTTTGATTCTGTACTCAACCGTGATCGCATGAGTCGACCCCAAACCACTTCTGGACCGTCAAACGATAAGTCTAGATCACAAATCACCCCATCCCAGCCCTTAGGAATGTATAGATACAGCTGTGCATCAGCAATCACCCGAAATAACCTGAAACGGCTCAAATCGGAGTCGGGGGGTCGAAACGATAAATTCAGAGGGACCTAGGGTGGGAACCACACCTTTTTGGGGTCGAGGGGGCTAGAGGGCCTTGCCGAAATAGCGAACCCTTGCCGATTAGTCCAGGGAGTGGCGAGGCCCTAGCCGAGTTGGCAAGGCCTCGCCGGTCGGTGGGCTCACCCGGGCGGGCCGGTCGGGCTAATGATGTTTGGGGGTTGTGAGCCCCTAAAACCTTCCTAAACACCTACCTCCTTCACAACGTGCCCCCTCAAGCTCTCTTTTCTCTTCCAAATGTCTGATTTTTGACAAAAAAAACTGCCCCACCAATTGATCCCTCTCCCATTTTCGTGCACTCGCTCCACCACCCTGTCAAGACTCTCCTCTATTGCTGCCTACCCTCTTCATTCTCTCTCATTTGAGCCCTTACATCTCCCATTCATGGCTGAAAATCGTGTAAGCTCTCTAACCCATCTCAACTCTTCCTTTTCTTTCTTTAATCCTTGTCATTTAGGCCTATACAACCTCTGTTGAGGCTCAAATTCGTGGATAACCAAAGACTCCAGCCCCTATTCTCCCTTATCTTCGCTTTTCCATGGCTCTATTCGAGCTTATTACGGCAGTATTTTCGATTTCCACCTTCCTCTCTCTCATGGGAAAGAAAAAAGGTGCCCCTCCTCCGTCGCTAGACTCGGATGTCGTAGTTGGTTGTTGCTGCGTTAGGATCTTTGGGTTTTCATGTTGATGGAATGTGTAGAATGTTTGACGGGTTGGAGTTGTACATGACAATTGTGAACTCCTTTCACCCCTCCACCATTACTCTTGGCCTCACCATTTCACACCCATATGGGCACAACAATCCACATTTTTGTGTCCCATAACTTTCACAACCTCCAAATGTTAGGATGTTTAGGGCCCGTTCGGCCAACTGCATTAGGTGAGCTTACGGTGGATGGAATTGTAAAGGTAACAATAAAGGTAGGTGTAAGGTATTATCCCTAGATTAGGTGTATCCCATGGTTTCCAACACCATGTTTGGAATGTATGCAATCAAAAGTAAATTCTGAGAATTCCTTTCAAATTACACTTAGAAATTCATCATCATGGGATTTGGAAATCCCATCTCACACTTTTCAACACAAGGCTCATTTTCTAAAGCCTATGAAATTAATTTTAATCCCTCCCACCCTCCTACCAAACATTTCACTTCCAATCCCATGGTGGGCAGTCCCATTTAATACAACTTAAGATCACTAGTCAAATAGGCCCTTGGAGTTTTGGACCTAGAGTGATGTTCCTAGATTCAAATGACCTAACAGTATGGGAAATCCAATAAATCGATAACGTGAACCTTAGGACCTTCTTAGCTAGTATGAGCACACGTGTAGTGCTCGAGCGTAGTTAAATTCAAGTTCGGGCAACCCGATTCTAATTAGACAACACTTGACTCTAAGCGATAAAATTATTTCCCTTATTTAAAATGGTATGAAATCATCTAGTGTAGAAGTATAGATTTTGGATCACAACTAGTGGATTACCACTACTCATACATTGCTACTTGGCTACTAGTTAGACTAAGGAATGTAAAAAATTCATTATGCTAAGATAATCGAAAGATAAATTTCGTTAGTTGGCTTAATTAGGTTGGAGCGAGACCCCGTTCCTTTGTTAAATCCCCTCGGTACTCATAGACTTCTTTAATAACTCTTAGGAAGGTTGTTTGATTAATAACTATTCACACTCAGAGGAAACTCATATATCCCTTAGATTTAATGTTAGGTCAAATCAATAAACCCCTTAAAATTATCTTCTCGAAGACTTATTACAAACGGGAACACGGAGTAGAGAACTATATATAAACGAGGTATTCGTTGTTTGAATCAAATTCTCAATCCTGGTAGTTACCAATGAACTCTATGCTCTGATCAAGCAGAAGGTCGGGATCAACTAGGATTAAGAACTAATACGACAAAATTTTTTGTCCTCGCGATACAAAAGATTTATGTATCCGACTCAGACCCACTACACAACTTTCCTTCTGTGTTGGCCCTACCATTTACACCCAAAGTTTATTATTTCGTCTTCGAGAAGTGTTAAGAACATATAGCCAATAGAGATTTTCTTTTTAGGCCCAAGGAATTTTCTAAATGGGCAATAGACAGTTAGGAATTCGGTCCCAAATCACATGCCATGTTGGCATACATATTGTGCGTATGAACTTAGAAAGATAGCCTACCTATTAAGCTAGTCATGATTACATAGGATAAGTCTGACCGTGACAAAACTCCTTGGTAGAATTAGGCATCTTGCCTCAAACTCACACCTGCCCCTGAAATCAACCACAATACCCATCATCTTTAGCTCATCTCTATAATTATAGGTACCAATGTCATAATACGCATCATCGGTGAAAAGAAGACCAATGTATTGCTAAATCGCTTCCCATGTCATACCAAAGATAGGTTTCAAATTTCAACTCGTTCTGGCATACAGATTAATGTACCCTGAGAATAGAAACAATTTTAAGGGGGGTAGACAAGTTATGAACCCAGTTGAGTTAAGTAGGTATACACGTCTACCTGCTTATAGGCGTAGTGGTAACATGGTTGGCCCTTGTCTCATTGGCCTAGGATCGAAAGAAATTACTCCCAGTTATACGTAAGGTTAGGTCATTAAATAGGATCTAAATCTTTCTTAGAATACCAATAATGAAGTCATGGAAGGAAATCAATTAGGGTTCAAGTATTAAACAAATTCATAGTACAGAATAAGCCGGGTGTAAACTAAGTTACAATAGCCAAGGTCAACGCATCTATAACTGTGCTCGTTGAATACGAACATAATAGAAGCCCTAGCAAGTTCTACTATGAGAAACCATTTTAGTATGATCTAGTAAGATTTGACTGATCGTTTCCTTGAACATAGATAATATCGAGGACTCTCCTAGACCCAGACCCAACGGGCAACTTTATAGATAGGAAATTTGAGCGTTTCAATGATGGACATTCCCTACATTTTTAGAGTGATCGGACTACGGAGTTACTGACATATACAACTACGAAGTATTTGCGGCTTGACCTAATTCTCAATCCTGGGCGACTACCAATGGACTCACTGCTTAGTTAAGCAGAAGACCAGGATCTACTAGGACTGGGAAGGGATACAATGAGCCTTCTACCGTGGTCAGGTAAATGCTCAATGTATCAGGCTCAAGCCCACTATAACCGTCTCTCCGTGTTGGTCAAACATTGAAAACAGCTATCTTACTCTAAATAGTTGGGAATCATTGTCAAGACTCCAAATAGGAAAAAAAACTATTGTGGCAAACTATCAGGATATAAGTAAGAGATAAAGAAATAATTTTTAAGGGGGGTAGAGACTAAAATGTACCAAACTAGCATGGATAAGATACATCCGACCACGCATATAAATTTGAAACCAATAAGTCTTAGGTAATGAAATAATAAAATCCTTACTCATTACCCTTAGCCAATTTCGGGGACGAAATTATTTTTAAGGGGGGTAGATTGTAACACCCTGAATTTTTGTCAACCTGGAGATAGACGTCCTTAGGCAATGGGTCGATCCGAACACCTTATTAACTCGTCAGAACTCAATTCCAAAGTCAAAAATCGCTTTTTAACCCTTTTCCTTCACAAATCTCACCTCGCACCACCTCGTTCTTTAAATCTTTCTAAGTACTTTCACATTAGACACAAATCTTAGAGTTTAGGTGATGAAGAACAATACTCAAACTCAAAGTAACCTTATGGAATCATCGACGAATAGGTTATTTAGAAACATCAGCCTCTCCTACCCTAGGACCTTCTTCTGTTGTAATTAGGGCGTGATTTAGTTAAGTGTTAATTCTTTGAACCACCTTCTATACAAACTACCAAAGGCCCAAGTATCACCTCAGACAAAAATCTTATAGGACTAAATCCTTTAGAAATTAGACAAAGTTAACGAAGTGCTAAACTAAATCACATACGAAATCCGCACTAATCACTTTAAATCTGATCTGCAAGACCCAAAACTTATAAAATCAGTGATGCTAAGTTACACTAAAATCTAGGATCAATCTCATTACCTGGCTGCGCCCGAGAGCATCACCAAACTTCGTATCGGATCTGGACCGCACATCGAAAGTCCAAATAATACGAAGTTATAGAATTAGGACCACCTTGCTGGGCTTGACAACCATCTCAGAAATCAAATCCAGATAGTGTCCCCATGCTATTCGCTTGAGCCCGAAGTGAAGAGTGTGAGAAACATGAAATTAATTAGAAATAAATTTCAATCTTAAGTAATCTGAGACTTGTCGCTTATAGGCCAAATATAAGCAATCAGACCGTCAAAAATCGACCCAAAACACCCTCCGATCATGGAAAATTTCATACACAGGTTAGTGTACTTGTGGCCCTGATCGAGTTCCGGTGACCGTTGAACTGAAACTAGTCCACCACGTGTGATCTGGGAACTCGACTGGAAAGAAATCTTAACTTGACCTAGATCCAACATCTGTGAGCTTAAGTCCGACCTTTGGCTCAAGGGGGGCTTCCAGAAGTGCTCCGTTGAGACGGAACTGTCTGTATTTGGACATAACCTAAGTATACCTTGGCATTGGGTATAATTTGGTGAGTTTTAGGCCTATATAAGGACCTTAAGCCCTCACTCTCTCATCCCATACGAATTTGAGAAAAACCTAGGAGAGAGAAGAGAGAAAAGAGAGAGAAAGTGTGAGAGAAGTGAGAGATTCTTCCTGATGCTCTACCCTGTTATCCTACATGATTAATCATCATGATCTAATCGCTTTTTCGGCGATTCTGGCTTCATTCTTAGGTAAGAAAACCTAACCATAAGCTATTTTAGGATTTTCAAGAGTGTAGGTGATGGAATAACTGACCTGTTTTATGATTCAGGTTGTCGTTGTGCTGTAGAAAAAGGCGTTGGATTCAAACTGGTTTCGGTTTAAGTTTACTGACAAAATGTGCAGACTTTAAACGTATAGGTTATGATTTTCAACGCTTTCAATATTAGATAATGATAGATTCATGATCTGGATGCTATTGCACAAGTACAAAGTGTTGTCTGTTTCGTTTTTCAGACATACGTTAATTATGTTGAATATACTGTATTCCATGTATTTGTAGAAAATACCATATACGTATGAAATACGGATTTGTGCTTGCCATGATTAATTATTGTCTAGGTATGCTAGATACATATGTATCAACTTCTGGGTGAACGGATTAGCCTAACACTTGTTATATTAACATACGTCGTGTACATACTAGTTGTAGCCTAAGTGTTTGCAGAAATGTTCAAATGAATATGGAACTATGATTTTTGCTTGCCATGACTATTGGTCGTGAATGCATGATTGTGGTTCATGTGGTAATCCTTTGTGAAAGGATTTGCTATGACTTGTGTTTTAATTAGTATATTATAGGTATGTTGGAATGTGTAGTCTAAGTGTTTGTGAAAATGCTTGTATAGATATGTACTTAATCTAGTAGTGCCTTGAGTAGGTGTTGAGATAGGATTCTCAACTCCCTTAGTGATGTGTATGATTTCCTTCATTTAAGTTGTTTAGTTTAATCACTTAGTAGTTTATGAAACGTATGTGTTTGGATTTTCTGTTTACATTGTGTTTTATAACATGCTTGTTTATATGTTTAAATTACTTGTTTATTTAATTCTGCTCTAACTACTTCACATGTTTAAGTTGTATTCCATAAAATCCGTGATGGGTGATGGGGGAGTGGTGTAACGATTCCGTGCAATAGCCTTGACAGCCCTAAGCTGACAATATTGGATATTTGATTGTATGAGTTGAGATCTTGATCCATTACTGCTTTAACTATCTATAATTGAATGTGATTGAGGCTATTGTATAGTCCAGGCAATCGGTAACAGGCCTTGAGTTCGTGGTCGAGATTCATTTCGCCACGTAGGATGTGTTTGACTAACTCGAGTCGTACTTCTGTTGACGACAGTGGTTACGCCACGTGAAGTGCTTATGTACTCCATGTCGTTCAGCTGGTTGTGCGCTCGTGCTTGTCAAGCTCGTCAAGTAACTCGATCTGTCTAATGTATGTTCACCATGTTTGGACGTCATTGCTTGAACCTAAAGTACCAAACTTACTAGTGTAACCCCGTTAACATTGGTACCTCGATCCACTAAGACTCATGAGCCAGGCATGGTGGTATGGGACACCGTGGTGGAGCTGTCGGCCTACGCTGGGGCGATGTGCCTCCCCGTAGTAACTAGTGAGCAACCCAGACTCATGAGCCAAATACGGTGGTATAGGACACTGTATTCGAGCTGTCAGCCTACATTGTTTTGATGGGTGATGGGGGAGTGGTGTAACGATAAAGTGTAATATCCCTGACTGCCCTGACTGTACCGGGTGTAGTGACCTTGAGTATACTCTGAATCTACAGCGAGGCGACGAGCCTTCCCATAGTAAATAGAGTATAAATTAGGCCTGTATTGATAAGGTGATGGGGGAGCGGTGCAACGAGTGCGTGTAACAGCCCTGGCAGCCCTTTACAGCGACCTAAAACCGCATCATCGTATGAGAGTATCTAGGACTGACGACCCTAGGATGGATCATTGTTTGAGAATGATATAAGGGAGGTACCTTAGTTTCCCAATCATGCTGTATGAAAAGGACTAATAACAACCCAGTAATCATGTTTATATTGCACTGCATATGCCTGAAAGATGTGGAGCACTGAGGGATGAAAGCATGTCACGGGCGTAAGATGGTGTCGCACGAGGGAGTATGTTGGCGAGGGCATGCATCATGACAGCATTTCATACTTGCATTAACAAGAGTACTTAGGATTGTTGATTGTACTGCTTTATCATTACTGCTTGACTATTTTAATAACATGTTAACCTATGCTTACTGTTCCACTGAGTTAATCACTCACTCTCACATTAGGGAACGGTGTTCCAGACACCCACCAAACTTTGTCTGATTGCAGATGGCGACGCTACTCCTGAGGCGGAGCCGAACTTTTGTGACGACGAGAATGCTTCCTCATATATATTGTTTTCTGGTGGCTTCATGAGAGTCGTGCCTTGATTGACGAGGTTATAGGGATGTTGACTAGATGACACTACACCTTTAGTATATTTTGAAATTGTACTTGTAATTCATTAACCTGGCAACATTATCACACTCTAGAGACTTACCATAGTATATATCTTATATACATCTTTCACAGTCTTCCGTTTGCAATTTAACTGTCTCTGGAGTATGATATGCTGTTTTGGTATAATCCCATTCATGTTTCAATGCTCTCATCATAATCATCATTATCTATGTTGCATAAGTGATGCGTTGGAACTTGGGAGCTGAGCTTTGTTCGACCCCCGATTTTCAGGGCATTACAATAGGACTATGCCAAATTAAAACTTTTAACAACAAAATTTAAATGAATAAAGGAAGGATAACACTTTAAACAAATCACAGTACAGAAATGTAAAGCAAACTCAAAATTCTAGTTTTAAGAGGTTGATACAAATGTTGTTCTAAGGAAAACCTTACACCATTAAAAACTAAGGGTTTATAGCAGGAGAACCTTACTAGAATGGTTTAAGTATCAATATCTCAAACTGAAGAAGAATAAAAAGTAAATAGCAAGAATGGAAGTTTAAACTATTACAACATTCCCCACAATGCTAGAAATGTAAATATTACAACATTCACATCCACATATACATCTCACAACTTTGAATGATAAAAGATATAGAAAAATAAACAAGCATTCAAATCACAAGACACAAAGAATTATAGTGGTTCGCCTGTTGTTCACCAACCATTAAACAACAGCCTCACAACTTGCTACTCCACTCCTAATATCCTCACACAGGGGATATTAGCGTTTCACTATGAAAATAAGTTTTTCACATGTTTACCTAAAACCCTCACAATTGTGTCTTTCAAGCGGGCTTACACAATTCAAAAACCCCACACTCTGAGTTTTCTAGCTCTCCTCAGATAACCAACACTTGAGATTTTTCTGGCTTAATCTCAAATAAACCAAAAACATATAAGATTTACACAAATGTAAAATACCAAATCGGAGTAGAAGTTCAAATAGAAGTTTGATGTCCAATAATAGCTTAAGAAATGGTTCTAGATTCTAAATTGATTTTAAATTAAATCAAGTTGGGCTAGCTCTATTTGATTTGGATTCCAAGAAGTGGAATATCTCAATTCCTCTTTCAAATCAGATTGGAATGCAGAAACAAAATCAAATATAAAAAGCTAATAAAAGAGACTATTAAATATGCACAATCTAGCTTAAGAAGATTAGAAACTTATCTCTCAGAGTGATCCTTGATTTTACTTGAATTAAATTATCAAACTTTGAAAAATTGTGTTGTATTTATAGTTGCAGAAATCACATCTACGACTGTTCATGAGGACACTACGACTGGTCGTAGGATGAACTGCATTTTGAAATGCCTTGCACGACCGATCGAGGGACCTCCACGATTGGTCGTGACCTGTCCACGACTAGTCGTGAGGAACCAGGAATGGTTGCTGGAGTTTGAGTCGTAGCTGCTAACTGGTCGTGAACGAGTCGACACTGTTCACACGACCGATCAAGCAGACTCCAGGACTGGTCGTAGCTCAACTAAAAAATTTCAAAATTTTGTAACAACTTAGGACTGGTCATGGAATTTCTTGGACTGGTCGAGCCAGTGCTAAGACTAGTCGAACAGAGTCCAGGAGTAGTCGTAGAACAGACCAAACATCTATAAAGTAATTTAATTTGAATTATGTATTCAAAATGACCTACCTTAAGGTCAATCTAAGGTCTTTCATACCTGAGACATGAAGTATGAACATTGAACATTCTTTTCTTCAAATGATTAGTGATATTTGAAGTTCATAAAGCTTGAGATCTCGACACATGTTAAAGCTTGAACTTGAGATCTTTGGAACCTTGAACTTGTAGTTCTTGAGTTGTACTACACCTTGAGTCTTGAACAAGATCTCGTCTTTTAACGTAGTTCTAAAAACTTTGAAGCTTACAAAAGAGAACAATGTACTTGATCTTGCATTTCTTAGAGTAGATCATTGTATTTTACGTAAAGCTTTGTCCCACTTGAAGCATTGTCCTTGTGCATGAGATGCATTACCTTGAACATATATATCATTGTGCTACACAAGACACAGATTGAAGTTTTTGGCACTACAAAATTTGACATTTAAAGGAGCATGAAACCATACCACTTACAATCTCCCCCTTTATCAAATTTGTAACAAAACATACTTAATAAAAATAAGAGAAGCATCTCAATAAAGAATCATACACCAGTTAGCATACATCATCATGAAGTAGGCAAAACACCTCCTTACTTACTCCCCCTGAGTAACACACATATATCCATAAAATTAGCACACATATATACATTCCATATCCATAAGATATATCCATTCCATATCCATAAGCAATCAATCCAAAACAAAAATATTCTCCCCCTTTTTGTCACAATATGACAAAGGAAGTAAAGAAGAAATGAAAGATGAAGACAAAAAAGAGAGTAGTAAAGGAGTTAACTAGGTAAGATATGAAAGATATATAAGAAAATTCAAAGTTCACAAATCATTTACCAGCATAAACCAAAGTCAGTCTCACAAACTGAAAGAAAGCATAGTTGAATAAGAGTTATTACAGACCATAGGATAAAAACAATTAATCAGATCCTGAAGAAGGAGCAGGTATTATAAGACACGTACCCTAGCCCGTACCATTCTGTAAGCCTCTACGATCCTCCTGGGTGAATTTTGGTGACCCACGATCTGTTATCGGCGTTTTACACGCGATCCTGAGTTATATTCCATATATCAGAGTTGGCTCGACTCAAGACTTGTACCCTTGCGAATGCACCGTCGCCGCGATTCTGATGTCGCATCTCGCACGTCGGGGAGATACCCGGGCCAGGAGATGTGGGCCGACGTTCAGTTCGAAGAAAACACCGCGCGTTGCAATTCCAAGAGATCTCTACGATACGTTACATCAATCAATCAAAGTACAACTCATCACTCCATCCCATTCCTAAGTACAACTACCCATCCCCAAGTCAACTCTCCCCATCACCCATCACTCACTCACCATTCCTCTCTCCCATCATTACTCTCACCCATCCCTCTCTCTCTCTCTCTCTTTACATCACATCTCCCATTTCTCTCTCATTTCCTCCCAAGCTCCATGAGAGCAACCCACGTCCAAGCTCCATGGGAGAGAGAGTTAGTGTGGCCCACCTTTTTACCACCCGATCCCACCATCCTAAGCCCATCTCAACTGTTGAAACTGTCCCTTTGGGACTCTATCATGCATTGGTGGAAGAAGGAAGCAGAAATCTCGATGTGGGTGACTTTTATTTGGATTCGATGAATTGGGGTCCCATTTATGATGGGACCCATTTTGATGTATGTGTACGATCAAGGAGGAGCCCATAGTGGTAGGGTCCCTCCGCTACATCTCTCTCTCCCTTTCTTTTTCTCTATATCCATTATGTTGGAGTGGGCCCCACCAATATGCGTTATACCCACTCCATCCATCAGAAGGTGTGACCCACCATATTATTAGTGAGGATATACACCATCCACTGTTGGGATGGTGGGAATCTCACCCACTGGACACCCAGATCCTTAGCTCAACTTGCAGACTAAGTGGAGATACCTCGTTTCAACACTTGAGGTCTTGGTGTCGATCCTTAGCTAGGGCGGCTAGCATGGAGTGTCTGTATTAATGTCACCAAGCTGGTGAGCGTGGGCCCCACTACATGATGCATGTGTTGCATCGAAACCATCCATACATGTGAGGCCCACCATTAGCCAAGACGTTAGGCACTGACAGCGCTGGCCTCTCTCCCTCTTATATGCACACACACACACGCTTATATATAAATATAATATATATATTCTTATAATATATTATATCATCATAAGCTGGTGGGCCACTCCCACATGGGACCCACCTTGATGTATGTATATAATCCATGTTATCTATCCTATTTCTCAATTTATTTTAGGCGTTAAGCCAAAAAATGAAGTTAATTTGAGTATCCGGTGAGTCGTACCTTGGAAAATGGTGGTCTTTACAGTTAAAAATCCACCTAATGTTCCTATACACCAAAATACCTCTGATATTGGACTTGTTTGGCTTGTCTTGAGCCATAGGAGCAAGTGAACGGAGTGGATTCACCTGATGCGGCCCCACCTAGGAAAATCTGTAGAAAAATAAATAAATATATATATATATATATCAAACAAGGCAGCGCCTGCTGCTGTTGTTGACTGTCAAGGGATACCAGTGGCGTCCCTGCTTTGTATGACGCTGAGATGTGGGCCCACCGTGATGTGTGTGGAAAATCAACACCGTGCATTATGGTGGGCCCCTTTAGGATGGTGGGTCACCTCAATAATTAGCCCTGTAAGTGACTTAGGTGGCCCACATCATAGGAAATAGTAGGGATGGAAAGTCTGCCATTGAAACCCTTTTGGGCATCCAGGAGTTTTGAATCATTTTAAAATTTGTTTTTCCTCTACATCTAGAGCCGTGTGACCTTACCAACAGATTGGATGGCAGGTACATGCGATGGTGGGCCTCACGTGGAACCCACCATTGATGTATGTGTTTGTAACGACCCGTATATTTCCGTACAAGGGCTCGAGTATCACCTCGACCAGAAATCACTTAGGATTAAATCATTTAGAAATTTAACAAAGTTAACTAAGTGCTAAACTATATTAGCCATGAAATCCGTTAGAATCACTTTAAATACGATCTGCAAGACCTAAAACTTGTAGAATCATTGACGCTAGGTTACCCTAAAGTCTAGGATTAAACTCATTACCCGACTGCTCTCGGGAACGAATTGAAACTCCGTATTAGGTCTAGGCCGCACATCGAAAATCCGATTAACACGAAGTTAAGGAATTAGGACCGCCTCACTGGGCTCGATAACCATCTCGGAAATCAGGTCCAGACGATGTCCCACGGCCATTCGCTTGAGTTCGGAGCGAGGGAGTGTGAAAACCACTATTTCCTTTACAAAATAAATATCTTGAATAGTGATCTGGCACCATTCGCTTGCGGATCAGTATTAAGCAACCAGACCGTCAGAATCAGACCAAATTACACCCTCGGATCAGGAAAAATTTCAGGAACATTTACATGTACTTGGAATTTCGGATCGTGGCCCACTGACCGTTGAACTGAAAATGGTCCGCCACGTGTGATCTGGAAATCCGACCGAGACGAAAATGTAATCCCACGTGGATCCATGAGTTGTGAGCTTAAGTCTGACGTTTGGCTCAAGGGGGGTCGCCAGAAACCCTCTTTTGAGCTGGAACAACGCCGAAATGCTTATAATAGACGTACCTCTCGAACCGGAGTCTATTCCGGAGAGGTTTTAGGCTATATAAGGGCCTTAGAACAGCCCCTCTCACAGCCATACGAATTTGGGATAAAACCCTAGAGAGAGAGAGAAAAAAAGATAAAGAAAGCTTAGGATTTGTGGGAGCACCTTCCTCCTACTGCTTTCGATCATCACACGGGCTGCACCGCCTCTTTCCAGACGCTTTCCCGGCGATACCGACTCCGTTTTAAGGTAATAAACCCTAATCCTAGACCTGTTTTGAGGTGTATAGGCTACAGGTTATGAAATAGCTAACCGATTTCACTCTTTAGGCTAGAAAACTCTCGAATACGGAAGCTCCTCAACCCTTGTCGATCCGTTGAGATTCTAAGAAGCAAGGTGAGGACTTTAAGTGTATAGGTTACGGTTTTCAACGCTTTCAATGTCAGATAATGATAGATTCATGATCTGCATGTAATTGCACATGTACAAAGTGCTTTCCGTTTTCTATTTCGATTAGAATTGTAGAATATGGAATTTCACATACTCTAGGTATTCGTATAAAATACTGTATACGTATTTTTTTCGAAAATGTGTTTGACATGTTTATTTGTCGTATGGATATACAGTATATGGATAAAATACTTATTTGGCGAAAGGATTCGCCTAAATACATGTTTTCTAATAAACACTATGTATGTAGAAATACGGTATTGTAAGAAGTACCGTATACATGTATATTTTAGCGAGGTGTTTGTCATGATTAATTGTTGTATAAATATATTATGTGCGTATAAAATATTTTCTTGGAAAAAGGAATCGCCATAATACCGGTTCCCTTGTATACACTATGTATGTGAAAATTGGGTATCCTAGAAAATACCCCATACGTATAAATTTTGGTGATGTAATTGTCATGATTATTTGCTGTATGAATATGATATATACGTATAAAATATTAGTTTGATAAAAGAACAGTCCTAATACACATTCCTCTAACATACGTCATGTATGTTGAAATAGTGCATTCCAAGTGTTTGTGAAATTGCTTGGGAGTGTAAATGCTTAAGTGTTAGTGCCTTAGGTAGATGCTGAGATGGGATTCTCAACTACCTTCGAGTCACGTATGATACCCTTCATGTGGTTGTTTACTCTAACCACTCACTTATGAAATATATGTATTTGTATCCCTATTTGTATAGTGCTCTATAACATGCTTTTTTAACATGCTTTGTAACTTGTTTCATAACATGCTTTATAACATGCTTTATAACATGATTGCTAGTGTGCTTGAATTACCTTGTTTATCATGCTTTACTTCACATGCTATGGTTGAGAATTGATTAAGTTTGGGACTATGTCCATAGTCCAGACATCCGGTATCAGGCTTGGAGTTGTGGTTGAGATTCATTTCACCACACATGATGGTTGGCAAACCCGTGTCGTACTTCAGTTGGCGATAGTGGTTGGCCACACGAGGTACTTCTGCGCTTCATATCGCCCAACTTGTTGTGTGCTCGAGCCAGCCGAACACGTCAAGTAACCCGTGTGTCTTATGTATGTTCACCATGTTTGGTCGCTAATGTTTCAACCTAGGGTACCAAACTTACCAGTGAGAATCTCGTTAACCATGGTACCTCGATCCGCTAAGACTCATGAGTCGGGCATGGTGGTATGGGACACCGTGGTCGCGTTGTCGGCCTATGCTGGGGCTACGTGCCTTCCCGTAGTGACCAGTGAGCACCTTAACTCGTGAGCCGATTATGGTGATATGAGACACTATATTCGCGCTGTCGGCCTACATTGATAAGGTGATGGGGGAGTGGTGCAACCTTTGTGCGTAACAGCCCTGGTAGCCCTTTGTAGTGACCGTGAGCATATTCTGAAGTCGCAGTGCGCCTTAGGGTTCGTCACGATATATAGAGTATGAACTAGGCCTATTTCTGTATTGTGATGAATCGTTTAAGGGGTGATGGGGGAGTGGTGCAACCTTTGTGCGTAACAGCCCTGGCAACCTCTGCAGTGACCTAGAAAATACACCATCGTCTGATATTAACTAGGACTGACGACCCTAGAATGGATCATGTTTGGGAATGATACAAGGGAGGTACCTTAGTTTCCCAATCCTGCTGTATGAAATGGACTAATTAAAAACTTGGTAATCATGCTCATCATGCATTGCATGTGCCTGGAAGATGTGGAGCACTGTGGGATGAAAGCATGCCGCGAGCGTAAGATGGTGTCGCATGAGGGAGTATGTCGGTGAGGGCATCCATCATACCTGCATTCATACTTGCATTAATAAGAGTAACTAGGAGTGTTTGATTTACTGCTTTATCATTACTGCTTGACTGCATTGATAACATGTTAACCTATGCTTTATGGTTCCACTGAGTTAGCTACTCACTCCCACATTACGGGACGGTGTTGCACACACCAACCAGACTCTATCTCAGGTTTAGGCGAGCCGACGACTCTGGAGGCGGAGCCTGATTATGATGAGGACCAGGAGGAGTTCTTGTATATGCAGTTCTCTAGCGGGTTCGACTAGGCTGCCAGGACCGACGGGTTTTCACAGGGATTGTACTTAGTTTTATTTTTGACGTTTTATTTATAAAACAGACATATATATGGTGACTCAGATGGATTCATACTCTAGAGAATGAAACGTTTATTTTGTTTCTTTACATACATATATATATATATATAGTTCAGTCTTCCGCTTGCTTTTATACAATTGATCTGGAGTATGAATTACTGTTTTGGTATAATCTCATTCATGTTTATTGCTCTAACACAGACAACATTTAAACATCATTAATTATGTTGCATAAGTGATGCGTTGGAACTCGTGAGTTGAGTTACACTCGACCCCCGATTTTCAGGGCGTTACAGTGTTTTATTCACAACATCCACACCATTGGACAGTGGAACCCACCACGGTGTATGTGCTTTACCCACACCGTCCAGTCCATTGGCTGGACGGTAAGCGTATTTGTGTTGTCCAACCATCTGTAGAGACGTATATGGGTCTCACACGTGGTACACGTGCCTGAAATCCAGGCCATGTACACATTGTGGACCTACCATGATGTGATGTTTTATCCATGTCATCCATCAGAGCAGCATGGCTGCTGTATGTACGTTACAAGTTCTGGGACCTTGAAATGAGGGATGTGTTATATCCCAACTGTTCATCTGGGCCACACCTTGATGTATATATTTTGTCCAACCATTGGTCAGGTGGGCCACATCACAATAAATAGTGGAGATTGAACGTCCACCATTGAAACTCTTTTTGGGTCCCCCCCCCCTAATCCAGGTCTTTGTAACCTTATGATTAGATTGGATGGGGAATAAACTTCATGGTGGGCCCCATGATTAGTTTAACAGTGAGAACCACTATCTCCACAGTTATTTGTGGAATGGCTCAAATGATCTCCAGTTATGATTCATTTGGATAACACTTTAAAATGATCTCTAAAAATATATGTATGGTGTAGGTTGCTCACCTAGAACGGTGGGCCTGATTTGACTTTAATGAGGCCCACCTTGATATATTCTATGGTCCATCCATGAGGCCCATCATGATGTATTTTTGACCCATGTGATGGGACTCACCTGTTTTGTATTCAAAGCCCATTAGTACGGCCCATTGACGTAGCCCACTTGATGTGTATGAGGCCCATGCGTAGGGCCCACCTATGATGTATATTAGGGCCATGTGTAGTGCCCACCTATTGTGTATTTGAAGCCCATAGGTTGTGGCCTATTGTGAGGTATTAGAGATTCATGGGCAAGGACAGACGTGATGTGTTTATGGCCCATATGATTAGGCCCATTGTGATGTATTTCCAGCCCATTTGACTTTGCCCATTTGTATCGGCCCATTTGACTTGACCCATTTGATTCGGCCCGTTTACTTAGCCCATTTAATTTGACCCGTTGATACGGCCCGATGTTATATACATTGGCCCATAAGTGAGGCCTAATGTGATGTGTATACGCCCCATTGATGATGTGTATTAGGCCCTTGTGTGAGATCATGGGCCCACTATATGTTTGGCCTTAAGAGGACTGCTTCTTGAGAGCAATGATGGTTAAATTCCACATTGTTGGGCAATGATGGTTTAATATCCACATTGTGACCTTGCCTTAGGCCATGTTCTACCGATTATCATGACCGATTGCCGATTCTGATTTTTAATCGACTTCAATAGTTGTGGCCAATTGTCGATTAGCGATCAAGGCCGATTATCACGACCGATTGCAAATTCTGATTATCAATCGATTCCGATTGTCATGATCGATTGTTGATTAGCGATTGAGGCCGATTATCATGACCGATTGCTGATTCCGATTGTCATGACTAATTGCTGATTCCAATTGACCCAATTGATTTGTTGATTTCGATTTTCGATCGATTCTGATTATTATGTCAGATTGCCAACTCCAATTGACGTGACCGATTTGCTAATTACGATTATCGATCGATTCCGATTATCGAGGCCAATTATCGATTGATTCCGATTGTTGTGGCCGATTACCAATACCAATCATTGAGGCCAATGATTGATCGATTCTGATTGTTGTGGCCGATTGCCAATTTCGATTATCGAGGCCCAATGTGATGTATATGCGGCCCACATTTGAGGCCCATTATGATGTACATTCAGCCTGTGTTTGAGGCCCAACGTGATGTATATGCGGCCCGTATTTGAGGCCCGTTGTGATGTGTATTCGGCCCATGTTTAAGGCCTAATGTGATGTATATGAGGCTTCTGTGATGAGGCTCATTAAGGTGCATTTGAGGGCTAGGCAATGGAGCCCATGGTATTATTTATTAGGCTCATGTGAGAGGCCGATCATGATGTGTATTAAGCTTTTGAGTGAGACCCATGGTGTTGTATATTTGACCCTTGTGTGAGGTCATGGGTCCACTGTATGTTAGGCTCTATATGGGCCATTCCTTAGGGGCAATGTAGGTTAAATGTCCACATTGTTGAGGTCGATTGTCGATGCCGGTTATAGATACCGATTATGAGTAAGTGATCACATAGCATCATGACACATGCCCATACGTATCATCTGCATGTTTGTTATGAGTTATGATTGACTATTGCATATCCCATAGTTTCGGTGGTTTATGAGACTCCCTGATAGGCAGAGTTATCCCACATGAACGCACGGTAGTGCAGGATTGATTCATGACTGGATTGTATGACTCATGCATCTTACAATGTGATTACTGTACGCCCTAGCGACATCAGGGCCGTAGCCTCCACAGGCATATCGTGAATGGCCAAATGGGACACCAAAAATATTTGGTTCTAGCATATAGGCGCCATAGATGTCCCTAGGTGAAAATCCTTAAACCTCCAGGCCAGAAGATGCCCCAACATCAAGACCAAGTGGATATATGAGCGCATGAGGGCCGTATACCAGTAGGCCACATCTTCCACTGTGTCGTGGTCGGTTGGGAGGGGGTGTGACCTTACCCGCCTAAGTGAGGGGGCAATATCTAGGTTGAGTCTGACCAGCTGGAAGAATGGATCTGCTATCAATGAGTCGGGCCCGATATTGGCAGGCGGATAGTGAAGTCTCTTCCACTTACCCAATTGTGCACTCGGATAGGGGCAGCAAGCTGGCGTAGAGTGTAATAGACTCTGGTGATAATCCCAAAGAGGAACCGTACTGATATGTGGACTTATTGAGCATGAATTGCATACTCATTCATTCATTTATCCACTCAGGTAGGTGGTGCATAACTATTTGTTACGTGTACCTTCACATGGCTAGGATTTTGATTGGGCATGCGACTAACCTGAGATCAGGAGTTTACCACATTGAGTCTATCTATCCAAATTTAGGTATGGGACTGGTTTGGATAGAAGTCCCTTGTGATGGACCCTGTAGCCTGTAATACTACGTTCTATCATCCCGACTTCACACTCTAGCATGGTAATTCCATTCGCACTGCATATTGTATTACATTCATGGCATATGATATTTTGGGTTACTTGTGTTTCTGCATTTATATGGTTTAGATACGACATCTGATATTTTACTCTTTACGACTTTTCATTTGTATAATTGATCTGTATCGCGTATTCTGATATTGTTCTTCATTTGTATAGTTGATCTGTTCGCGTATTCTGATATTGCTCCTCATTTGTATAGTTGATCTGTATTGCGCATTCTGATATTAGTTGACTCATGAACTTATCAGTAATTTTGCTTACTTTGATAACATATGATTCATGACCTTGCGCCTATTTCGACATTGTATGATTATGACATTGTGTTAAATACTTGGCACTTACCTTGTGCACACACTTACACCACCCTCTAAGCTTTCTATAAGCTTATGCACGATAGATGCGTGCAGGTGATGTTAGGTTGTAGCAGTGTTGAGCTTGGAGCATGCAGCGGTCTTCTGGAGCTTGATTTTCGATTTATGTATTTCTCTTTCAGCATTATACTCTGCTAGTGCATGAGAAATGTGCAAAGTTTCCATCAAGTGTAGATTTGAAGAGATGAGTAGATATCAGAGACAAGGAAGAAAGAATGAAGGAACAGAAGGAAAAATGGGGAAGAAGTGTTTGCGCGGGACTGTGCAAGAGATATTGATTGCACGGGACCGCGTAACTAAAATACCACTTACGTAGGGTTCTGTTCTCTGAAAAAAGATCTAAAATAGTAGAAGGTGGTTTGCGCGGGACTGCGTAACCAATATCCATTGCGCGGAACCGCGCAACCAAAGATCAATTGCGCAGGTCTACGCAGTTGGTTTCAGGAGAAGATTTCCTTCAATGGTCAAGATTAATGTAAGGTGGGTCCCACGGCACCGAAATCGAGTTACCACACATGTGAGGGCCTCTAAATACCCCCTCCCCTCCTTCATGTAGACAGATTGAAGATTTGAGAGAGGAAGCAGAGTAAGGAGGAAGATCGAAGGTGAGAGAGAGGAAGCTCCGATAGGTTGCGTGGGTCCGCGCAACCGATATCTGTTGCACGGGTCAGCGTAACCAGACTGCCCTACAGTCTGTGAAGATAAAGGGCTGTTATGCTGCTGAAATGGTTGAAGTCCTCAAGTTCCTTCTATTCAAGTATAAAGGAGAATAATTAGCAGAAGAGCAATTCCTCCTAAGTACTAGGGGATGATCGAAGTAGGCGCCGGAATGCTGTCGAAATTTCTATTTGACTATCTTATTCAACTTTGATTAATTGTACTTTATTTTCAGAATCAAGGGAATCCGAGGATGTAAATGAACTCAAAATAAATGTGATCAATGTTTTCTCATTCTTTCTTTGTTATCATTGAATAAATACCCCAAATCGAATGCATTTGTTTTCTTGTCGAAACAAAATGGCAACTCTACTGGGGATTATTATTCTATGGTAACTTAGAAAATATTCAGAGAACATTTATCACTTTTTGGCGTCTATATAGACACCAAAATGGTTACTCTCAGCGGGAACAACCTCCCCTTCATCTCTAAAAGCAAAGTACAATTTTATTTAAATAAAATAACTAACATTTTGTTATGATAGAATGAAAGAACTAACATCTCTGAGATAGAATGACTTATCACGTAAATGCCTAATTGCAATTTTATATTTTGTCTCGAAGCAAGAAGAAAGCGTCTGAGAAAGCAAAGTCTGTTGTGATCAAGAATAGTGAATTTCGTGTAATGGATGGAACAATCTCTATTTCGCCAGTAGCTCAAGAAGATGAAGGAGGATGGAGGATTGTAACATCCAGAAGTCGGAAAGTTCGATCTACTTCTGCAAGAAGCATCATCTCGCCAAGCACTGGGTCGATTATGCGAAGTATCATGAGACACAGTCCTGCTTTGGTCGTACAATTATCTCATTCTAGAAAAACGGAAAGGCCCGTCATTCAAAAAGGTCTTCCAATACCGTTAACTATAACTGTAAAGACATCCTCCAAAGAATCATTGCGAGTTCAGAAAAACAAAGAGAAGGCGACCGTAATCAGCAAATGTTCACTCATAGCACCTCCTGCAAAAGATTTTATGCAAACTCATACATTGAGAATGCCACGATTTGAGTTAACTAGTCCTTCGAAGCGACATTATGCTGGTTTCAAATCAGATAATAGTTCATCTTCTTCAACAGCGTCAGCAGCGCGGCGCTCACTTCCTGCTTCAATATTAAGACAATCAAAGTATAAAGAAACAGAAAACCCGTCGACAGATATTAATCAGCCTGATCAGTTTTTGTTAGATGAACATGTGGCTAAAGAAGTCTCTAATATTCAAACAGTAATTGCTGTGAACAACATTGAACCACAAGTAGAAAGGCCACAACCGCAAGCGGTTAGATTTCAAAAGCCGATGCCTAATATTACTCAGAATATAACGCATGAAGAAATTCAGTAGATGGTCATCGAGTCTACTCATCTAGAGAATGAACGAAGTCAGAATAAAATGTTTTGATATCAGACACCATATTCCCCTGAAATAAAAGACATGCCATTTCCCACTGATTTCAAACACCGAGACTTTCAGAAATTTAACGGGAACGGATCACCAGAAGAGCATATGATGCATTTTATAGCAAAGATGGAAATTTTCTCTAGAGTTCCTCAATATTGTTTGCGATTATTCGGGTCTTCTCTGATAAGAAGAGCTTTCAGATGGTATTCAGATTTAATCCCAGGATCTATAAATGGAGGATGCTTTTATATCAAACTTTTTCTCTTCGAATAGAGAAGTTAGTTTGACCGAACTGGCCTCTATTCGTCAAGAAGAAAATGAATCAGTTGAAGAATTCATCAGTCGATGGAAGGACTTGGTAGCGTCATGTTAACATCCTCTTCGGGAATTAGAACAAGTAGAATTATGTTTAGAAGGCATGAGACCAGAACTGTTATGCCACCTAATTAGTAAAGATTGGAGAAATTTTCGTAATTTTGCTACGAAGGCTTATGTTCTTAAAAAGATGATGGGAAGAGTGTCTGCTTTTCAGTCAAAATCAGCCTACATAACTCGGAAAGAAGAAACTAAAGAAGATTATCAAGAAGTTGAAAAAGGCAGCGATGAAGAAGATAGAAATGGTCGTGTGGTTATCATGACATATAAAAGGTCCAGGAAAAATGAAGATCATATGAAGTATTTGTTTGCAAGAAAAGATATACTTCCTATGTTGAATTAATTGTTGGCTATGAAGAGTATTGAATTACCTCGGCTAAGACACATCGAAGAAATCAAAAATATAAGAGGAAAGGATTATTGCCATTATCACCGTAAATTTGGACATCATATAGAAAATTGTAATTCCCTCAGGAAAATGCTACAGATGATGATCGATAAGGGAGAAATTGCTATGGAAAGAGCATAGCAGAAAAAAGGGGGGGGGGGGGGGGGCAAGATAAGCAAAGTTTCAGAATGCCAACAATGTCTCAGAATGCTAAAATCTCAGAATCCCATATGAGGCACTAATGCTAGCAATCATTAACGATTGCTATTAAGCATTAACAATTGTCGCCGACAAGTAGAGGAGCAAAAGGATTGCGAAAGACAAGGTCATGTATTCTCCCTTATGAGAATGAATAAAAATGCAAATTTTTAATTGACTTTAAATTTTAGGAGAAATTTAGAAGATACAATTGAAGAAGAAAGAAAAGTGAATGGCTTGAAGAACAAGTTGCAGAAGACGATTGATAAAAGCGAAATTGTTAAGGTGTATGATATAAGAAAAAGAAATGCAAGTACACAGGCCTGATTAGTTTGAGACCGGGGGCAAAGACTAATCTTGAGCAAAAGAATGAAATTATGCGACAGCAGTATATTTGTTAAAGGTCGCAACATTGTGATTTTGATTACGAAGATTCCCAGAACAATGCTTCCTAATCAAAAGGGGTAAGACAGGTGAGTAAAGAAGTAAGTAAGAAACTATGAAATGTGTTTCTCACCACAGAATGTACTTCTTTTGAATAAATACAGGCTTTCAAGCCTTCAAACATATCAAACCATCGCCAAAGTAAGACAGGTGAGTAAAAAGCTGTGAAATATATGTTTCACCATAGAATGCATTTCTTTTGTATATGAATAAAATGCAGTCTTTCAAGCATATCAAGTCATTACCAAATGCGAAGCGCCAATGACAATCAATCACCAAATGCAAAGTACCAATGACAATCGCCAAATGAAAAGCATCGATGATTATCGCAAAATTGGTAACTATCGTTGTTGTCATCAATTGCTGATACAAAATTATCTTATCTCACTTTATTGAAATTGTTATCATCACCAAGCTGATACACTATCCTAACCATAAGCGTTGTCAGAACATATCAGCAGTGCCAATGTATCAATTATTGATTCACCATTCATGGCAGTGAAATAAGTAGTAGAATAAGCCTAAATTGGCCAACCACACAAATCTTCTGATGGCAGTGAAATAAGCAGTGGAATAAGCTTAAATTGGCCAACCACACAAATCTTACGACAGTGATAGCAAATAATCATTTAAGGCAGCCTAGCCAAGCCTATGTGGCCAACTATGCATAAGACCTACAAAGCTTCAACGATTTAAAAAACACGAAATTGGCAAGCCACAACAATGGCATATGATCATTTAAGTCAGCCTAGCCAAGCCTATATGGCCAACTACGCATAAGACCTATGATCATTTAAGTTAGCTTAGCCAAGCTTGTATAGCCAACTATGCCTAAGACCTATCATCACTAAAAGCCCGAAATCGGCGGTAAACTATAATTGCTCCTTGAGCCCTGCCCAAAATCGACGGTAAACTATCTTGCTCTTTGAGCCCAGTGTCAAGTCCATTTCAGTCAAATTTGGTCATCCAGTTCAGTCAAGTCTTGTCTGGTCGAGTCAAGCCCAGTCTTGTCCAGTTAAAGTATGGTCAGTCAAAGTACACTATCTCCATTGCTCAAAAGCATAAACTAAGTTTAACATTCAAAATGTCGCAGATACATATTTCAATTTAGATATGCTTAAATATGCAATTGCCTGATGAAAATCTCAAATATTAAGTAAATAAACATGCAAAAAATGCGTTTCTCTTGAATCAAGTTCAAATTACAACAACAGTAAATGCCTTCAAGATATTAGCAATTATCTACTCAAAAGTTCAAAAGATCAACTACTAGCCTTCAATTGCAATACTCGTATTCTTCTGACAAGGATCGAAATTCTTTAAAAGGAATAGTAAAGATTATCCATCCTTCAAAGGTATCAGTAGGCTTCACATCGAAAATATTATCTTCTGAAGAAATCTTTATGCGACATTGATCGGGAAAGGCGGCAGGATCTATGTCTTCAAATTAATCTATACCTTGGTCTTTCTGATAATTTTTTATATGCGGCGAAGGAATTCATATGCTGAGTATTATGAATAATGATATGCAAGACTTCAAGTACCAGATCTGATGAAGGCAATGAATAGATGGAATCATCATCAGTAACTTTTATGACCTTTAAAAAGTTATTAAATAGAAATTAAAAGAAGTCTTATCTATTTTTCAGAATCAACAGAGATCCAAGGAATGTTAAGGAGAACAAGCTAGAAACAACTTAGTAAAAAGACACAGCAGTTGAACCTTTGAAGCTGAAGATGAAATCTCCAAAAATGTGATATAACAAGCAAAGGATGTAAGGGATGCAAATGCGAAGCATAATGACAGAGTGAATATCACAATCAACTTAAAAAAAAAAAAAAAAAAAACTCTCAATCTATTTCAAAAATTAGCAATGCTTCATAAAGCTAAATTGGAATAAATTATAATGTCTTGAGATACTAATTTTGATTACTTTGGCAGGAAAGACTATCATTCGAAAGGTTGGGTTATGCAAATCATGAATAAAGGAAACAACCGAAAAAGTTGTTGCGGCAAGAGCAACATTAAAGAACAACTCTCTAGACATTGAATTGAAGGAAAGAGTCGCCGGAGTTGATCAAAGAGATCATTGTGGCGGCAACGGTGTTGAAAGATAGCTCTCTGGTCAAGATACTCAAAGACGAGTCGTCACAGCTGTTGCAGAGATTTATTGCGATGAGAAGAGAATTTTATCCTCTCTAGTGAAACATCCGCTCGACACTACTAGCTGGGGGCATTCTAATCATCCATTCGAGTGCCATCATCAAGTCTTCTGTTCGAGAATAATCATTCAAGATCTTTCGTTCGAGCGCAATCATTCAAAATCTTCCATTCGAGCGCAATTGTTCAAATATTCCGTTCAAATGAAATCATTTGAATCTTTCATTCGAGCGCAATCATCAAGTCTTCAGTTCGACCGCGATCATTCAACCTTTTCGTTCAAGCGCGAGCATTCCAGTATTCTGATCGAACACAATCATTTGATCTTCTGCTCAAAGATGATTAGCCGGTCTTCCATACAGGCATGGTCATCCAGTCGTCTTTCAGTTGCAGTTCATTCAAGATTCTTCGGGTGGAGGAAGATCGATCCTCCATTTGATTTTAGGAATCAATCAAAGAAGGATCGAGGGGGCATCTGTTAGTGCATGAAAAATGTGCAAAGTTTTTATCAAGTGTAGATTTGAAGAGATGAGAAGATATCAGAGACAATGAAGAAAGAAGGAAGGAACAGAAGGAAAAATGGGGAAGAAGTGTTTGCGCGGGACTGTGAAAGAGATATTGATTGTGTGGGACCGCGCAACTAAAATACCAGTTACATAGGGTTCTGTTCTCTGAAAAAAGATCCGAAGTAGTAGAAGGTGGTTTGCGCGGGTCCACGTAACCAATATCCATTGCGTGGAACTGCACAACTAAAGATCAGTTGCATGGGTCTATGCAGTTGGTTTCAGGAGAAGATTTCCTTGAATGGTCAAGATTGATATAAGGTGGGTCCCACGGCACTGAAATCGAGTTACCACACGTGTGAGGGCCTCTAAATACCCCCTCCCCTCCTTCATTTAGACAGATTGAAGATTTGAGAGAGGAAGTAGAGTAAGGAGGAAGATCGAAGGTGAGAGAGAGGAAGCTCCGGTAGCTTGCGCGGGTCCGTGCAACCGATATCCATTGCGTAGGTCCGCGCAACCAGACTGCCCTGTAGTCTGTGAAGATAAAGGGCCGTTATGCTGCTGAAATGGTTGAAGTCCTCAAGTTCCTTCTGTTCAAGTATAAAGGAGAATAATCAGCAGAAGAGTAATTCCTCCTAAGTACTAGGGGATGATTGAAGTAGGCGCCGGAATGCTGTCGAAATTTCTATTAGACTATCTATTCAACTTTGATTGATTATACTTTATTTTCAGAATCAAGGGAATCCGAAGATGTAAATGAACTCAGAATAAATGTGATCAATGTTCTCTCATTCTTTCTTTGTTATCATTGAATAAATACCCCAAATCAAATGCATTTGTTTTCTTGTCAAAACATACTCAAATGATTATATTAGTGGCTATGTGATAATGATGTTGCCTTTATGAATTGGTTAATCTTGTGGTTATTCTTCTTATGAGATAAATGTACATTGAAAAAAAAAATCCTCCTTGTAGTGTCCCAGGATCGGAATCTGGTGTGTGTACACTAGGAGCCGAGAATGGGGTACTACGGAGGCTGTCAGCACCAGATTCGGTGATCGGGATTCTTGTGAATCCAATTTCTGGGTTTGGGGAATGACAGAAGTTGGTATCAGAGCATAACTTGGGAGTATCTGAAGATAACATCACATATCTGCTGATAGCTACCCTTCACTCTATGATTGTTGAGAATTTAGAATGATTAGATCCCCGAGTTCGAATAACTTAGAGATTTTTTTTATATAACTCCCTTCCGTTGAAATTGTTAGGCTGCATAGTATTCCTGTATCGATCATTTCTGATCCAGGATTCGAGGTTCAGTTGGATAATCGTAGTGTTGATGACGCATCATGGGAGGACAAGGTTGAGGTTAGAGAGTGCTACATTCGTCCTTTCATAGATTAATTGTGCCTTGTCATATATACTTGACACGCCATGGGTCCTTGCACTTGCTCCAGTGGTAGACTCTTAGGAGTTTCAAGACCTGGTCAAGGGTTCGAGCACCCATAGGTGGTGAAATCCCACTAAGGTGTGAGTGTGTGGTGGTGTGTGTGCATGTGTCAACAAATATATATATATATATATATATATATATATATACACACACACACTTGATGATGTTTCCACTTCCCTAGTCTGTTTTATAAATATCGAGGATGAAATTTTTATTAGTTTAGGAGAACAGTAAGACCCATACCCTAGCCCGTATCATTCCTTAAGCCTCTACGGTCCTCCCGAGCGAATTCCGGTGACCCATGATCTATTATCGGCATTTTGCGCGTGATCCTGAGTCATGTTCCGTATATCAGAGTCGGCTCGACTCAAGGCTTGTACCGTTGCGATTGCACCGTTGCCGCGGTTCCAATACTGTGTCTCGCATGTCGGGGCGATACTCGAGCTAGGAGATGTGGGCCAGCGTTCAGTTTGAAGAAAACACTGCGTGTTGCAATTCTGAGAGAATCTCTACGATACATTACATTAATCAATCAAAGTACAACCCATCACTCCATCCCATTCCTAAGTACAACTACCCATCCCCAAGTCAACTCTCCCCATCACCCATCACTCACTCACCATTCCTCTCACCCGTCATTACTCTCACCCATCCCTCTCTCTCTCTCTCTCTTTACATCACATCTCTCATTTCTCTCTCATTTCCTCCCAAGCTCCATGAGAGCAACCCACATCCAAGCTCCATGGGAGAGAGAGTTAGTGTGGCCCACCTTTTTACCACCCAATCCTACCATCCTAAGCCCATCTCAACCGTTGAAACTGTTCCTTTGGGACTCTATCATGCATTGGCGGAAGAAAGAAGAAGAAATCTCGAGGTGGGTGACTTTTATTTGGATTCGATGAATTGGGATCCCATTTATGATGAGACCCATTTTGATGCATGTGTATGATCAACGAGGGGCTCATAGTGGCAAGGTCCCTCCGCTACATCTCTCTCTCCCGTGCTTTTTCTCTATATCCATTATGTTGGAGTGGGCCCCACCAATATGTGTTATACCCACTCCATCCATCGGAAGATGTGACCCACCATATTATTGGTGAGGATCTACACTATCCACTGTTGGGATGGTGGGAATCTCACCCACTGGACACCCAGATCCTTAGCTCAACTTGCAGACTAAGTGGAGATACCTCGTTTCAACACTTGAGGTCCTGGTGTCGATCCCTAGCTAGGGTGGCCAGCATTGAGTGTCTGTATTGACATCACCAGCTGGTGAGCGTGGGCCCCGCCACATGATGCATGTGTTGCATCGAAACCGTCCATACATGTGAGGCCACCATCATCCGAGACATTGGGTGCTGACAGTGCTGGCCTCTCTCCCTCTTATACGCACACACACACATGCTTATATATAAATATAATATATATATATATATATTCTTATAATATATTATATCATCATAAGTTGGTGGGCCACTCCCACATGGGACCCACCTTGATGTATGTATATAATCCATGTCGTCTATCCTATTTCTCAATTTATTTTAGGTGTTGAGCCGAAAAATGAAGTTAATCTGAGTATCTGGTGGGCCGTACCTTGGAAAATGTTGGTCTTTACTGTTAAAAATCCACCTAATGTTCCTATACACCAAAATACCTCTGATATTGGACTTGTTTGGCTTGTCTTGAGCCATAAGAGCGAGTGGAAGGAGTGGATTCACCTGATGCGGGCCCCACCTAGGAAAATTTGTAGAAAAACAGATAAATAATATATATATATATATATATCAAACAAGGCAATGCCTGCTGCTGTTGTTGACAGTCAGGGGACGCCAGTGGGGTCCCTGCTTTGTATGACACTTGGATGTGGGTCTCAGCCATGGCCCCACCGTGATGTGTGTGGAAAATTAACACCATGCATTATGCTGGGCCCTTTAGGACGGTGGGCCACCTCAATAATCAGCCTTGTACGTGACTTGGGTCACCCACATCACAAGAAACAGTAGGGACTGAACGTCTGCCATTGAAACCCTTTTGGGCGTCCAGGAGTTTTGGATCATTTTGAAATTTGTTTTTCCTTTGCATTTAGAGTTGTGTGGCCTTACCAACAAATTGGATGGCAGGTACACGCGATGGTGGGCCTCACGTGGAACCCACCAATGATGTATGTATTTTATTCACACTGTCCACATCATTGGACGGTGGAACCCACCACGGTGTATGTGCTTTATCCACACCATCCACTCCATTGGCTGGACAGTCAGTGGACCCCCACCTTGACGCATGCATCGTATCTGTGTCGTCCAACCATCTGTAGAGACATATATGGGTCCCACACGTGGTGCACGTGCCTGAAATCCAGGTCGTGTATACGTTGTGGACCTACCGTGATGTGATGTTTTATCCATGTCATCCATCAAAGCAGTATGGCTGCTGTATGCACGCTGCAAGTTCTGGGACCCTGAAATGAGGAATGTGTTATATCCCAACTGTTCATCTAGGCCACAACTTGATGCATATATTTTCTCCAACTGTTGGTCAGGTGGGCCACATCGCAATAAACAGTGGAGATTGAACGTCCACCATTGAAACTCTTTTTGGGTCACGGAGGTTTTGGATCAATAGGATATTTGTTTTCCCCCCTTAATCCAAGTCTTTGTAACCTTATGATCAGATTGGATGGGGAATAAACTTTATGGTGGCCCTTGTGATTAGTTTAACAGTGAGAACCACTATCTCCACGGTTATTTGTGGTATGGCTCAAATGATCTTGTAACGCCCTGAAAATCGGGGGGTCAAGTAGCAACTCAACTCCCGAGTTCCAAAACATCACTTATGCAACATATATGCTTATGATTCAATATTGTCTATGTTAGTGCATTAATCATGAGTGGGATTATACCAAAACAGTAATTCATACTCCAAATCAAGTTGTAAAATGTAAGCGAAAGATTGAAGACAAAAATACACGTATATAAGTCAAAGATCACTATCGGTCTCCAAAGTATGAATACATCACTGCGTCACCATATACATGTAATAGTCTCAAAAATCAAAATGTCAAAATAGTACAACTATAGTAATAATCCCTGTAGCCCCGTTAATCACAAGATGGTCTACATAGACCCGCCTGATAGCTGCATAAAGGAGAAACCCTCCTCATCATCATAAAGACCGGCTCCGCTTCGCAAGCATCACCATCATCTGAAACTCAAACAGGGCCTGGTTGGTGTGTACACACCGTCCCGTAACGTGGGAGTGAGTGATCAACTCAATGGAACAATAAAGTAGAGGTTAACATGTTATCAATTCAATTAAGCGGTAATGATAAAGTAGTAAATCACACATCCCTAAGTACTCTTGTTAATGCAAGAATGGTATGAATGTATGATGTATGCCCTCACCTATGCTCTCTCAGCGACTTCATCACACGTTCGCGTATGAACAACACTATCTCAGTGCTTGACCTGCTATGCCTGAACGCATGCGTAATGCGGTGCATGCATATGATTATCAAGTTCTTATTAGTCCTTTTCATACAACAGGGTTAGGAAACTAAGGTACCTCTCTTATGTCAATACCCAAACAATGATCCATTCTAGGGTCATCAGTCCTAGTAAATCTCATACGATATTACGGTTTTAGGTCGCTGCAAAGGGCTCATTGCCAAATCAGTATAGGCCTAGTTCATACTCTGATTACTACGGAAAGGCTCGTCGCCTCAACGCAGGTTCAGTGTATGCTCGAGGTCACTACAAGGGCACGTCTAGGGCTGTTGCACGGAATCGTTACACCACTCCCCCATCACCCATCATGGCTTTATCATCAAAACATTGTAGGCCAACAACTCAAATACAGTGTCTTATACCACCGTATTCGGCTCATGAGTCTGGGTTACTCACTGGTCACTACAGGGAGGCTCGTCGTCCCAGCGTAGGCCGACAGCTCGACCACGGTGTACCATACCACCATGTCCGGCTTATGAGTCTTAGCGAATCGAGGTACCAAGGTTAAACGGGATTTCACTGGTGAGTTTGGTACCTTAGGTTCAAACAGTAGTGTCCATACATGGTGAACATACAATAGGCCAATCGGGTTACTTAACGGGCTCGACTAGTACGAGTGCACATCAAGTTGATTGACATGTCCGTGTGGCCTAACTACTGTCGATAACCAAAGTACGGCTCGGATTCGTTGAACACATCCTGTGTGGCAAAACAATATCATCCACCAATCTAGGTTCTGTTACCGATTGCCTGGACTATACAATAGCCCCAATCACATTCAATTACAATAAAATATCCTAGAAGATAGTTAAAGCAATAATGGATCAAGATTTCAAATCATACAATCATGTCCACTTTAGGGCTGACAGGGCTGTTACACCGAATCGCTACACCACTCCCCCATCACCCTTCACAGCTTTGTTCTTGCATTTTATATAATACAACATAAATATAGATTTATATATTTGCATTACATAGATAAACAAACACTATAATATATGGTACATGGAGGAAAGCATACACATAGTTAAAGGAGTTGAGAATCATATCTCAACACCCAATTAGAGAAGAATTTATAAGCACTAATTCATACAGACATTTCTACATACACTTAGTCTGCACATAACATCATACATGGTATGTAGTAGTTAGAACACATATCAGGGCAAGTCCTTTCGTCAAAGGATTACCGCCTATACAACAATCACATATCCACGATGGTTAGTCGTGGCATACACTAATGCATAGTTTATACTCACTTAGACATTTTCACAAACACTTAGGCTACAAATTGTACATACACGACGTATGTTAATATAACAAGTATTAAGCTAATCCGTTCACCCAGAAGTTGATACACATGCATCTAGCATACATAGACAACAATCAATCATGGCAAGTACAAATCCATATTTCATACGTATACGGTATTTTCTACAAATACGAGGAATATAGTATATTCAACATAGTAAACGTATATCTGAAAAATAAAATGGACAACACTTTGTACATGTGCAATAGCATCTACGTCAGTAATATATCATTAACTGACATTAAAAGCCTTGAAAACCATAACCTATACATTTAAAGTCCGCACCTTATGCTGTAGAACCATAACGAACTCGACAGAGATTCTAGGTCTTTGTCAACGATGAAATGACAACCTATATCATGAGTTAAGTTAGCTATTTCGCTACTTGTAACAATTGAAACCCTAGAATAGGTTAGGGTTAGGTTTTCTTACCTAAGAACGAAGTCAAAATCGCCCTAGTAGCAACACGGACGCGATGAATAAGCACGTAGAATAGCAGAAGCGATTCTCAAGAATAACTCCCACTCATTCACTCACTTTCTCTCTCTCTTTCCTTCTCTTTCTTTTTTCTCTCTCCCTTAGGTTTAGGAAATTCTTATGGAATATGAGAGAGAGGGTTTAAGCCTCTTATATAGGCCCAGACTTGCCGGAAATAGGCCCAGGGCCAAGGTATACTTAGGTTACGTCCAAAGGGAGGCTGTTCCATCTTAACGGAGCACTTCCAGAGCCCCCCCTTGAGCCAAAGGTCGGACTTAAGCTTCCTAACTATGTATCTAGGTCGAGTTAAGTTTTCATTCTAGTCAGGTCCCCAGATCACACGTGGCGGACCAGTTTCAATTCAACAGTCATCGGAACTCGATCAGGATTACAAGTACACTGTCATGTGTATGAAATTTCTCCTGATCTGAGGGTGTATTTGGGTCAGATTCTGATGATCTGATTGCTTATATTAGGCCCGCAAGCGATAAGTCTTAGATAACTTAAATTAGATTTAATTTCTAAAGAAAATCACGTTTTCTCACACACTTCACTCCGGGCTCAAGCGAATAACCCCAAGACACTATTTGGATTTGATTTTCAAGATGGTTCTCAAGCCTAGTAAGGCGGTCCTAATTATATAACTTCGTATTATTCGGACTTTCGACATGCGGTCCAGATCCGATACGGAGTTTCAATGTGCTCCCGAGAGCAACTGGGTAATGAGATGGAACCTAGATTTCAGGGTAATGTAGCATCAGTGATTCTACAAGTTTTGGATCTTTCAGATCATATTTAAAGTAGTTCAAGCTAATTCTACTAATTGTTCAGCTTAGTACTTAACTAAAGCGTGCCCTAATTACGACAGAATAAGGTCCTAGGGAAGTTCTACGCCCGTTTCTGGCACTTTTAATTAGTATATTATTTTTATTATTTTTTTAATGGTTCATCATCAAGTCTACTTCTTCTTTATTAAATTTCATTAGATTTTGTATTATAAAAAAATTCTAAAAATTCTTGAAGCAGCAGCTGTCCAAACTAATGATTTTCAAATAATTGTCACAATGACCTATATTTAACTATATTGAAAAATTTATTATATTTTTTACTTATTTTTATGTGAAACTAGACTCATTGATCTTAAATATGGCTTTTGAATCACCTAAATCGAAGTTATAACAAGGGAGATATGACTTTTTGAAGTCAGATAAAAATCGTAGAAAATGTGGCTGAAAATGGGCCAGCCGATGAACTGCGGCCTGCCCGGGCCCACTGTACGGAAGAGGCCTCGCCAAACCGACAAGCCCCTCACCGCTCACTGTCCTATCTAGAGTGGTTTCACCACCCGATATTCGAAATAGGTGTAACATCCCAAAAATCGGAGGTCGAGCAGTAACTCAACTCCTGAGTTCCAGAACATCACTTATGCAACAAAATGAATGATGATTGAATGTTGACTGTATTCGTGCATTGAACATGAGTGAGATTAAACCAAAACAGCATATCATACTCCAGAGACAGTTAAATTGCAAGCAAAAGACTGTGATAGACATATATAAAATATATAAAAAGTCACCAGGTTAAATAATTACAAGTACAATTCTAAAATTTACCAAATGTGAGGAAGTGTAATGTCTTCTATCCCAAGTACCATAGCCCCGTCAATACATTACCAGGTCTTCATAGACCTGTCAAAGGGTTATATGTAGGAGAACTCCTCCTCAACATCATAGTAGTAGTCCGGCTCTGCTTCATAAGCATCGCCATCACCTGAAACTCAACAAATCTGGTTGGTGTTGCAAACACCATCCTGTAACGTGGGAGTGAGTAATCAACTCAGTGGAACAATAAAGCATAGGTTAACATGCTATCAATTCAGTCAAGCAGTAATGATAAAGCAGTAAAATCAAACACTCATAACTACTCTTATTAATGCAAGTATGAATGCAGTCATGATGTATGCCCTCACTACACCCTCCCTCGCGTGACACCATCTTACGTTCGTGGCATGCTTTCATCCCTCAATGCTCCACATCTTCCAGGCACATACAATGTATGATGAGCATGATTACAGAGTAGTTATTAGTCCATTTCAAACAGCAGGATTGGAAAACTAAGGTACCTCCCTTGTATCATTCCCAAACATGATCCATTCTAGGGTCGTCAGTCCTAGTTAATCTCAGACGATGGTGTGTTTTCCTAGGTCACTGCAAAGGCTGCCAGGGCTGTTACGCACAAAGGTTATACCACTCCCCCATCACCTCTTTAACGATTCATCACTATATAGAAACAGGCCTAGTTCATACACCATACACCACGGAAAAACTCTAAGGCTCACCACAATTTCAGAGTATGCTCGAGGTCACTCCACTAATGTCCTACCAACTGGCAGTCTATTTTCAAAGCCTGACCAGTCCACTTATTGACAATGGAACTCGGATGTAACCCGACTAGGGACCACAGCCAGGCTACGCCAGTGTACACCGACAGCACGGATATAGTGTCCCATACCACCATAATCGGCTCACGAGTCTGGTTGCTCACTGGTCACTACAGGGAGGCACGTGGCCCCAGCGTAGGCCAACAGCTCGACCACGGTGTCCCATACCACCATGCTCGGCTCATGAGTCTTAGCGGATCGAGGTACCATGGTTAACGGGATTCCACTAGTAAGTTTGGTACCCTAGGTTCAAGCAGTTGCGACCAAACATGGTGAACATATATTAGACATATTGGGTTACATGACGAGTCTGACTAGCTCGAGTGCACAATCAATTAGACGACATGAAGTGCATAAGCACTTCGCGTGGCCTAACCACTGTCGCCAACTGACGTACGACTCGGGTTCGTCAAACACATCTTACGTGGCGACATGAAACTCAACCACGATCTCAAGTCTAGTACCGACTGTCTGGACTATAGACATAGTCCCAAATTCAATCAATTCTTATCTATAGCATATGGAGTAAAGCATGATAAACAAAGTAATTCAAGCATGTTAGAAAGCATGTCATAAAGCATGTTATAAAGCACTACATAAATAGGAATACTAACACATATATTGCACAAGTAAGCGGTCTATGTAAACAACCTCATGGAGGATATCATACATGTCTCTAAGGTAGTTGAGAATTCCATCTCAACACCCTCCTAAGGCATCAACATCTAAACACTTACTCACACAAGCATTTTCACAACACTTAACATACACTATTTCAACATACTTAGTGTATGTTAGCAAACATGTATTAGGGCGAGTCCTTTCGCCAAGCAAGTATTTTACGCATATATAATATATTTATACAACAAATAATCATGGCAAACACATCTCTAAAATATGTATGTATACGGTACTTTCTATAATACAGTATTTCTACATACATAGTGTATATTAGTAAACCATGTATTTGGGCGAATCCTTTCACCAAATAAGTATTTTATCCATATATCGTATGTTCATACAACAAATAATCATGTCAAACACATTTCTAAAATTTATACGTATACGGTATTTTCTACGAATACCTAGAATATGTAAAATTCCATAATCTACGTCTTTAATCGAAACAGAAATCGGAAGGCACTTTGTAAATGTGTAATTGCATGCAGATCATGAATCTATCATTATCTGATATTGAAAGCATTGAAAACCATAACATATACACCTAAAGTCCTCACCTTTTATCGTAGAATTGTAACGAAGACGATAGGTTTGCCAAGCTTCCGTATATGGCAGTTTGGTAACCTATAGAATGAAATAGGTTAGCTATTTCATAACCTACAACCTTCATAACCCCAAATCAGATTAGGGTTAGGGTTTCTTACCTAGAAACATCGCTGAAATCGCTGGAAAAACGATAAGAATGAGGTAGTTAAGCACGTAAGGCAGCAAGAAAGAAAGGCAGGAAGGATCTCCCACAACTCTCTCACCTTCTCTCTCTTTTCTCTCTTTTCTCTCCTAGGTTTTCTCCCAAATTCGTATGGCTGCAATGAGAGAGGGTTTAAGGTCCTTATATAGCCTAAAAACTTATCGAAATAGACTCCAGGTCAAAGTATACTTAGGTTATAACCAAAGCGGACCTGTTTCAGCTTAACGGAGGACTTCTGGCGGGCCTCCTTGAGCCAAAGGTCGGACTTAAGCTCACAAACTATGGATCTAGGTTCTATTAAGTTTTCATTCCAGTAAGGTTCTCAGATCACGCATGGCAGAGCAGTTTCAGTTCAACGGTCAGCGGATCTCGATCGGAGATTCCGAGTGCATGTAAATGTTTATGAAATTTTTCCTGATCTAAGGGTGTAATTTGGTCAGATTCTGATGGTCTAGTTGCTTAATACTGATCCGCAAGCGACGAGTCTTAGATTACTATTCAAGATATTTATTTTGTAAAGAAACAAGTGTTTCACACTCTCTCGCTCCGGACTCAAGCGAACAGTCGTAGAACATTATCTGGATTTGATTTCCGAGATGGTTGTCAAGCCTAGCAAGGCGGTCCTAATTTCTTAACTTCGTATTATTCAGACTCCCGATGTGCGGTCTAGATCCGATACGGAGTTTCAACGTGCTCCCGAGAGCAGTCGGGTAATGAGATTGATCCTAGATTTTAGGGTAACCTAACGTCACTGATTCTACAAGTTTTGGGTCTTGCAAATCGTATTTAAAGCGATTCAAATGGATTTCGTAGCTAATCTAGTTTAACACTTAGTTACTTTGTCAAATTTCTAAAAGATTTAGTCCTGTAAGATTTCTGTCTGAGGTGGTACTTAATCCTTTGTAGTTTGTATATAAAGTGATCCAAGTTATACTACTTAACTAGTTTAAGATAGTGTCTAGGGTGAAAGTGCTTAGGAAAATTAAAAGAACAAGGTGGTGAAGGATGGGATTTGTGAAAGAAATGGGTTCAGAAGCGATTTTAGACTATGGATTCAGTTCTGACAAGTTAACAAGGTGTTAAGATCGACCCATTGCCTAAGGACGTCTAATTCCAAGTTGGCAAAAATCTGGGCTGTTACAATAGGTGTATTTTACAACCCAGGATGAGTTATTTGATGTGCAATACATGTTTTTGGGGTAGGAGAAGCTGATCTATCCAAATAGCCTACTTATATCATGAGATTCCAAAAGGTTAATGGTTAAAAACCCATTTTATTTATTTATTTACTATTCATAGTAATTTTTAGTTTAAGTATTGATCAACATCACCTAAACTTTAAGATTTGTGTTTAATATGAAAGCACTTAGAAAATTTTAAAGGATAAGGTAGTGAAAGGTGAGATTTTTGAAGGAAATGTGAGGTTTTGAAGAAAATAGTTTGGAAAGGAATTTGAGACTTTTGAATTGAGTATTTGAGAAGTTAATCAAGTGTTAGGATCGACCCATCACCTAAGGATGTCTAACTCCATGTTGGGAAAAATCTAGGGTGTTACAGATATCCGGTTATGATTCATTTGGTTAACACTTTAAAATGATCTCTAAAAATAGATGTATGGTGTAGGTTGCTCACCTAGAATGTTGGGCCCGATTTGACGTTAATAAGGCCCACCTTGATGTAATTTATGGCCCATCCATGAGGCCCATCATGATGTATTTTTGGCCCATGTGATGGGACTCACCTGTTTTGTATTCAAAGCCCATTAGTGTGGCCCATTGAGGTAGCCCACTTGATGTGTATGAGGCCCATGCGTAGGGCCCACCTATGATGTATATTAGTCCCATGTGTAGTGCCCACCTATTGTGTATTTGAAGCCCATGGGTTGTGACCTGTTGTAAGGTATTCGAGACCCATGGGCAAGGCCAGACGTGATGTGTTTGTGGCCCATATGATGAGGCCCATTGAGATGCATTTCCAGCCCATTTGACTTAGCCCATTTGACTTGACCCATTGGATTCCACCCATTTACTTAGCCCATTTAATTCGACCCGTTGATATGGCCTGATGTTATATACATTAGCCCATGAGTGAGGCTTAATGTGATGTGTATACGCCCCATAAGCGAGGCCCATGATGATGTGTATTAGGCCCTTGTGTGAAACCATGGGCCCACTATATGTTAAGCCTTAAGAGGACCACTCCTTGAGAGTAATGATGATTAAATGTCCACATTATTGGGTAATGATGGTTTAATGTCCACATTGTGAGCTTCCCTTAGGCCTTGTTCTGCCAATTATCATAATCGATTGCCGATTCTAATTGTTATAGTCGATTACCGATTAGCGATCGAGGCTGATTATCATGACCGATTGTCGATTCTATTATCGATCGATTCAAATTATCTTGACCAATTGCTGATTAGCGATCGAGGCTAATTATCATGATCGATTGCAGATTTCGATTATCGATCGATTCCGATTGTCATGACTGATTGCATATTTCGATTGACCCGATTGATTTGTTGATTCTGATTTTCGATCCATTCCAATTATTGTGGCCGATTGTAGATTAGCGATCGAGGTCGATTGCCAATTCGGATTGACGTGACCGATTTGTTGATTATGATTATCGATCGATTCTGATTATCGAGGCCAATTATTGATCGATTCTGATTGTTGTGGTCACCGATCATCGAGGCTGATGATTGATCGATTGCGATTGTTGTGGCCGATTACCGATTCCGATTATTAAGGCCAATTATTGAGGCCCAATGTGATGTGTATACAGCCCATATTTAAGGCCCATTGTGATGTACATTTAGCCTGTGTTTGAGGCCTAACGTGATATATATGTGGCTCATATTTGAGGCCCGTTATGATGTGTATTCAGCCCATGTTTAAGGCCCAATGTGATGTATATGAGGCTTATGTGATGAGGCTCATTGAGGTGCATTTGAGGGCTAGGGGATGGAGCCCACTGTATTGTATATTAGGCCCATGTGAGAGGTCGATCATGACGTGTATTAAGCTTTTGAGTGAGGCCCATGGTGTTGTATATTTGGCCCTTATGTGAGGCCATGGGTCCATTATATGTTAGGCTCTATATGGGCCATTCCTTAGGGGCAATGTAGGTTAAATGTCCACTTTGTCGAGGTCGATTGTCGATGTCGGTTATTGATACAAATTATGAGTAAGTTACTGCATAGCATCATGACACATGCCCATACGCATCATCTGTATATTTGTTATGAGGTATGATTAACCATTGTATATTCCATAGTTTCAGTGGTTTGTAGGACTCCCTAATAAGCAGAGTTATCCCACATGAGCGCACTGTATGCGCAGGATTGATTCATGACTGGATTATATGACTCATGCATCTTGCATTGTGATTACTTTACGCCCTAGAGATATCAGGGTCATAGCCTCCACAGGCATATCGTGGATGGTCAGATGGGACACCGGAAATGTTTGGTTCTAGCATACGGATGCCATAAATGTACCTAGGTGAAAATCCCTAAACCTCTGGGCTAGGAGATGCCTTAACGTCGAGATCAAGTGGATATATGAGCGCATGAGGGCCGTATACCAGTAGGCCGCATCTCCCACTATGTCGTGGTCGGTTGGGAGGGAGTGTGACCTTACCCGCCTGAGTGAGGGGGTAATATCTATATTGAGTCTAACCAGCTTGAGGAATGGATCCACTATCGATGAGCCGGGCTCGATATTGGCAGGCGGATATGAGGTCTCTTCCACTTACCCGGTTGTATGCTCGGATAGGGGTGGTAAGCTGGCGTAGAGTGTAATAGACCCCGGTGATGATCCCAAAGAGGAACCGTACTGATATGTGGACTTATTGAGCAGCAATTGCATACTCATTTATTTATTCATTCATTATCCACTCGAGTAGGTGGTGCGCAACTATTTGTTACGTGTACCTTCGCGTAGCCAGGATTTCGGTTGGGCGCGCGACTAACCTAAGATCAGTAGTTTACCACATTGAGTCTATCTATCCAAATTTAGGTATGGTACTGGTTTGGATAGAAGTCCCTTGTGATGAACCCCATAGCCTGCGATATTACGTACTATCATCCCGACTACACACTCCAACATGTCATTCCATTCGCACCGCATATTGTATTACATTCACGGCATATGACATTTTGGGTTACTTGTGTTTCTGCATTTATATGGTTTAGATACGGCATCTGATATTTGACTCTTTATGACTCCTCATTTGTATAATTGATCTGTATCGTGTATTCTGATATTGTTCCTTATTTGTATAGTTGATTTGTATCGCATATTCTGATATTGTTCCTCATTTGTATAGTTGATCTGTATTGCGCATTTTGATATTGGTTGACTATGGGCTTATCAGTAATTTTGCTTACTCTGATAACATATGATTCATGACCTTGCGCCTATTTCGACATTATATGATTTTGACATTGCGTTAAATACTTGACACTTACCTTGTGCACACACTTACACCACCCTCTAAGCTTTCTATAATCTTATGCACGATAGATGCGTGCAAGTGATGTTAGGTTGCAACAGTGCTGAGCTTGGAGCATACAGCGGTCTTCTGGAGCTTGATTTTTTATTATTGTATTTCCCTTTCAGCATTGTAGTCAAATGATTATATTAGTGGATATGTGATGATGATGTTGCCTTTGTGAATTGGGTAATCTTGTGGTTATGCTTCTTACGAGATAAATGTACGCTAAAAAAAATCCTCCTTGTAGGGTCTCAGGATCAGAATCTGGCGTATGGACACTAGGAGTCGAGAATGGGGTACTACGGAGGCTGTCAGCACCGGATTTGGCGATCAGGATTCTTGTGAATCCAATTTCCAAGTTTGGGGCATGACAGGTATGGTAGGATCAAGTTGATGAAGGCCCTTGTTTAAGTGCCTAAGATACTTGCGCATATATTTAAATTGTAAATCATGGGCAACATTCATGTTCTCTGCCTTCTCCTCAAGTGCACAAAGACGAGCATCAAAATCAGATGGCTCATAGTCAGGATCATTTGTAGAGTTTGAATCAATTTCATCAAAAATGTCATCCATATTAATATCATCAAGAGGAAGATCGCCACCTTCTTCTACATTCCCTACTTCAGCTCCACCACCACCCACATCCACTTGGCCAAGAGCCAATCCCAATTTCATCTTATTTATATTTGAATTGTTGAAAATAAGATGATGAATAGGAGCCTCTCCAACAAGAATAGCAACAAGCATGTGAGTAGCTAACACAGTCATAAGATGGACAAATGGAATATCACTGTGTCCAAGATGGAGATGAAATTGAATGATATAATGACAGATCAAAGATGAAAGACAAACTTGAGTACCAGAGATGATGGAATGCAAAATCCGAACCATAAAGGAAGTCAATTCTGTTTTGTTACCTGAACGTGCATATAAATTTGAAATAAATATTCGATAAAGAACCCTGAATCTAAGTAACAAGTACTTGGAAGCAAGCGCATTCCCTTTATGAGTCCATTGCGCATCTATATTACATAAATCTCTAGTTAGTATACATTTTTCTAATTCCGACAGTTTATCAAATAGAGTATGAATAGGAATACCCTCATCATTAATAGGTATGTCCATTAAAGCCGAAATTAAATGACGGTCTATGTCAAATGGACCTTCTCTAGTAGCTATTGAAAACATTAAATTCTTAGTCAAAAATTCAGAAATACAGGCAAACATAGCCGGCGCAATAGACTGGTATGCTCGCCCACCCCAATGTAGAATGTTAGCCCATCCTACAACTTGAAGAAGAGGAATGAGACCAAAAGGAGCAATGTGTTCAAGATCAATAGGTCACTCAACAATAACATTACACATTCTTAAATCCCGCATATATGAGGGATCATCTTCGGATGACCGAAGATGGCGCCTTATTAAAGGAGTTGATCTAGATGAGGAAGCACCATAAGAGGTTTTCTTTTTCCCTCTAGCATCCATTTACAACAAGAAAATCAAAGAAGCAAGAAGTTACAAAAGATGTGGAATAGGTTTTCTCAAAAACAGATTTTGGAGAAGAAAACCCCAAAAGCTTCAAGGAAACTTAAAATCAAGCACTCTAAGTAAGAAAATGAAGTGTTTAGAGCATAAATCTACAAGAAAAACTGAAATAATACACTAACCTTGAAGAATCAAGAAGTTGGGTACGACTAGTCGTGTTACGGCCAGTTGGAGAAGAAAGAGGAAATGAGGAAGAAAGGGTTTTTCCCCAAATTAAAAGATCCAGCGCGCTACACGACTGGTCATGGAACGTCCTCGACCGGTTGTGTCACGACTGGTCAAGTACATCCTCGACTAGTCGAGCAAAGACAAAAAAAAACATGCATTTTTTACATAATTTTGAAATTTAAAATTATAATTTAATAGATATATAAACTATAATACAGAAATGTATGAATAATTAATTTAAATTGCACATACCAAGATCAAATTTCAATTTATTAAACCTGCTTTTGTCGAGCAGTTTAGTGAAAATGTCAGCAAGTTGTGTCTCGGTTGGAATGTAATCCAAAGAAATTATTTTTTCTTCCACTAATTCATGAATGTAATGATATCTAATGTCAATGTGCTTGGTTCGTGAATGCTGGATTGAATTTTTAGATATATTTATCGCACTGGAATTATCACAATATAAAACCATTGAATTCTATGCAATTCCGTAATCACTTAACATTCTATTCATCCATACAAGCTGAGTACATGCATTTCCAGCTGCGATGTATTCAGCCTCAGCAGTTGAGAGCGATATGGAACTTTTCTTCTTGCTAAACTAAGAAACTAAACAATTTCCAATATAGAAACAACCACTACTGGTTGATTTTCTATCATCGATATTACCAGCCCAATCAGCATCTGTGTACCCAACCAACTGAACACTAGTATCATATGGATACCAGAGACCCAAATTAGCTGAACTTGCAACGTATCGTATAATCTGCTTAACAACAATTAAATGAGAATCTTTAGGGTCAGATTGATATCTAGCGCAAATACCAACAATAAAAGCAATATCGGGTCTACTTGCAGTTAAATAAATTAAACTGCTAATCATATTACGCTATAATTTATGATCTACACTTTTACCTATAAAGTCTTTTGAGAGTCTTAATATTATACTCATAAGAGTATCGAAAATTTTTCCATTCTCAAATCTGAACTTTTTAATTAAGTTCAAAGCATATTTGGTTTGAGAAATAAAAATACTATCAGGTTGTTGTTTTACTTGCAACCATAAGAAAAAATTCAATTCCCCAACCATGCTCATTTCGAACTTAGATTTCATTAAATCTGTAAACTCAACAGTCATGTTAGTATAGGTAGATCCATAAATAATATCACCAGCATAAATTTGTACTATTAAGATATAATCATTATGTTTTTTAACAAAAAAAGTCTTATCAACACTACCCATTTGAAAATTATGACATAGTAGAAACTTAGTCAATTTTTTGTACCATGCCTTGGGAGCTTGTTTCAAACCGTAGAGAGCTTTTTTTAAGCGATAGACATGATCAGTATTCTTAGGGTCTTCAAACATTGGTTGTTCAACATAAACTTCTTCATGCAGATTGCCATTTAAGAAGGCACTCTTTACATCCATTTGATCAATTTTGAATTTTCTAAAGCAAGTAATGGATATAAATAGTCTGATTGATTCAAGACGAGCTACTGGGACAAAGGTTTCATCATAATCGATGCCTTCAATTTAAGTGTACCCTTGTACAACCAGTCTAGCCTTGTTTTAAATTATATTACCAAGTTCATCAGACTTATTTTTAAAAATCCACTTAATTCCGATAATATTTTTATCTTTAGGTCTAGGAACTAGGTACCAAACATCATTTCTCACAAATTGATTAAATTCTTCTTGCATAGCAACTATACAGTTTTCGTCAGTAAGAGCTTCTTTTACGTTAGCCAGTTCTATCTGGGATGTAAAGCACACGTAATTACATATATCTTTTAGTTGTCTACGAGTACGCACACAAGTGAGAGGGTTTCCAAGAATTTAAGTTGATGGATGATCTTTAACAGTCCTTAGTTCAGAGTTAGTTTGATGTGATAAAGTATCTGGTTTGTTAAAAAGAACTTCATCATTATCTGAACTCGAGGCAGGTGTATTTAAGTGATCATCAATGACTACATTAATGGACTCCTGAATAACACCAGTCCTTTTATTTAGTACTCGATATGCTCGACTATTCAAAGAATACCCTAAAAAGATCCCTTCATCACTTTTAGCATCAAACTTACCCAGATTTTCACGATCACGTAAAATATAACACTTGTTGCCAAAAACTGAAAGTATTTGACAGTAGGCTTCTTATCAAACCACATTTCATAAGCCATTTTATTATAAGTTTTACTTGTATAAACCCGGTTGATTATATAGCATGTAGTATTTATGACTTCAGCCCAAAGATTTTTAGGGAGCTTCATACTATTCAACATTACATTTGCCATTTCTTGAAGCACTCTATTTTTTCTTTCAATAATTCCATTTTGTTATGGAGTTTTGGGTGCAGAGAATTCATGTGATATTCCCTGATCGCAACAGAATTTCTCAAAACTGCTATTCTCAAATTTTGATCCATGATCACTACGGATCTTACAGACTTGAGAACCTTCTTCGATTTGGATTCATTTAAGAACTCTTTTTACTTCATCAATGGTTTCTAATTTATCCCTTAAGAAAGCTACCCAGGTGAATCTGGTATAGTCATCCACAATTTCCAGTATATATTTTTTGCCACCTCGACTCTCCATCTTGGTTGGTCCTATAAAATTCATATGGAGAAGCTCGGGTGATTTTGATGTGGTAATGGAGTTCACCTTTTTGTGAGTACTCCTAGTTTACTTGCCAATCTGGCATTCACCACATATTTTTTCTACTTTTTGTAATTTAGGTAGACCTCTTATCAGTTCTCTTTTGCTCAGTCTACATAGATTGCGGTAGTGTACATGTCCAAGGCGTTTATGCCATAACTCAGTCTCATCGATATGGACCATATAACACAATTGACTAGATGAGTTAGAATCACTAACAATATAGCAGTTTTCAGAAGTTCTACGACCAGTTAATATTACAAAACCCTTTTTGTTTAAAATTTCACACCGTGGGTTAGAAAATTTTACGCTGTGGTTTTTATCGCATATTTGAGAAATGCTTAACAACTTATGTTTTAAACCTTCTACATATAAAACATTCTCAGATAATGGGAGGTTAGAAAGTTGAACCATACCTTGGCCAATAATCTTGCAGTTGCTACCATCGCCGAATTCGACTGAACCATCAGTCATATCTTTAAGATTAGTGAACAGACCCTTGTCGCCTTTCATATGCCTGGAGCAACCACCATCAAGGTACCACTTTGAATGGCTTGAAGCTTTGAAAGCGATGTGGGCAACCAAGCTAGTAACCTTAGGAACCCATTTCATGACTGTTTTGGGTTTAGGAGTATAGTTGGTCTTCTTGTATTTGTAGTTATTATAAGAATGACCTACTGAGTTAGATTTTAAGAGCTCCTTAAGTAAATCAATTATTTTCTCAGCTAAAGGGTTTCGGTTCTAATTTTTATAGTTAATATAGTTACTTTTAGGTTGAAAAGATTGAAACGTTTTGGTATTTTTAGAAAACTTTTGATTAGAACTTTTCTCTTTTGAGTTTGAGGACTCTCCTTTTATAAACTTAAGAGGAGTATTATTCTGTTTAGGAAGAATATTTCTATCGTAGCCCAAACCAGATCGGTCGCCACATTTTCTTGATCCAGATAAAAGTTTTTCTAACTTTGGATCACCTTGGGTATACCTCCATGTGTCCTTTAAACTCAAAAGTGAAGAAACTTCAAGTTTAAGTTTTTCATTTTCAGATTTTTGATTTTCAATAAGAGTGGTTTTAAATTTTAAATCGCATTTAGATTTTTCAAAACAAACTGAAATGTGGGATTTTTCTAAAATAAGATAATCAAAATTTTCTTTAAGCTTTGAAAATTTTTCTTTCTGAAGTTTAAGTTTAACAGCAATTTTATAACTCTCCTTGTAAAGGGAATTATAAGCATCTTGAAGATCTTCTCCATTTTCATGATAACTATAACTTGGTTAAAGTCATAAGGGCTTTGACTTCATTGCCCGACTTGGTTTCAAAATCTTCTGATTCAGAAGAAGCTTCAGAACCAAAAGATTCATCCCAAGTAGCCAACATACTCTTCTTTATGGGTTTGTACTTTTTAGGACACTTGTTTGTCAAATGCCCATATTCTTGGCAGTTGTAACATTGACAGTCTTTTAATGATTTTCAAGTTTTAGATTTAGATCTTTTCTTATCATTAGATTTTTAAAAATCAACCCTCTTTTTACTTTTAAAAATTTTGTAAAACTTTTTTGTTGGAAGGGCCATATCATCTTTTGAGTTTTCTAAATCAGAATTGCTATTATTTTCTTGAAAAATATTTTTAGAAGATTTAAGGGCAATAGATTTACCTTTAGGAGCTTTAAAGTTTAACTCATAGGTTTATAAAGAGCCAACTAGTTCTTCTACCCTCATATTGTCCATATCACAAAGTTCCTGGATCGAAGTTACCTTAGAATTGAACCGTTCAGGAAGTGAGCGTAGTATCTTTGCACATACTTTACTTTCTGGGATTTTGTCACCAAGACCCCACATAGAGTTCACAATGTCGACATTTAATCTAGTATAGAAGTTCATAAACATTTCAATTTCTTCCATACGTATTTTCTCAAATTTGGTTGTGAGGATTTGGACTTTAGATTTCTTGACAATGATTTTCCCTTGTGTGTCAATTCTAAAATATCTCAGGCTTGCTTTGCAGAATCACAAGATATAATTCTTTTGAATTCATCTAGTAATAGTGCGCAAGTAATTGTATGTAGTGCTTACTACTCTCACTTTTCTGAAGTGTGGTCCAAGAAAAATAAGGTGTTACTCTTATTGATTTTGATCTATCATACTAGTTACTTCAGTGGTAGGAGGGGTCCATTCAATCATTGTGGCTTGCCACATGCTCTCATCCATGGATTTTAAGAAAATTCTCATCATGACTTTCCAATAGGCATAATTAGAGCCATCAAATGGTGGGGGCCTAGTGACTGAAAGGCTATCAAAATTTGACATCTTATAAATAGCTTAGATCGATTAGCTCAGGAAATAAATCTAAATAGAATAAATAAAAACGAGTTACTAGGCTTTGATACCCCTTGAAAAGGCCAAGCTATATGTCCTAAGGGGGGGGGGGGGAATAAGACTATGCCAAATTAAAACTTTTAACAGCAAAATTTAAATAAATAAAGAAAAGATAACACTTTAAACAAATCACAGTACGGAAATGTAAAGCAACCTCAAAATTCTAGTTTTGAGAGGTTGATACAAATGTTATTCTAAGGACAACCTTGCACCATTAAAAACCAAGGGTTTATGGTAGGACAACCTTACTAGAACGGTTTAAGTATCAATATATCAAACTGAAGAGGAATAAAAAGTAGATAACAAGAATGGAAGTCTAAACTATTACAACATTCCCCACAATGCTTGAAATGTAAATATTACAACATTCACATCCACATATACATCCTACAACTTTGAATGATAGAAAATATAGAAAAATAAACAAGCATTCAAATCACAAGACACAAAGAATTATAGTGGTTCACCTGTGTGTTCACCAACCGTTAAACAATAGCCACACAGCTTGCTACTCCACTCCTAATATCCTCACACAGGGGATATTAGCGTTTCACTATGAAAATAGGTTTTCATAGGTTTACCTAAAACCCTCACAATTGTGTCTTTCAAGTGGGCTTACACAATTCAAAAACTACACACTCTAAGTTTTCTAACTCTCCTTAGATAACCAACACTTCTTCTAGTTATACTTCTAGTTACTTTTAGAAACATACAAGTTTCAGTCCCTGTGGATTTGACCACGGTCTTACCGAGATTATTAGTACATCGCGACCCTACACTTGGGGTTATGAACAATAGACCGTGAAAATCACAAGAACTGTATCAGGTTGTTAAGGTGACCCTGTAAAAACCTTGAAATAGTGAAAGGCAAAATTACGACGGTAGTAATTTTGGGAGTGGAGTAAGTGTGGGGTTAAGCACCAAACCATTATAACTCTTTGTGCATTGGTGGTAATTAGTTATTTCTTTCTTGCTTTCCTTGTGATTATTTGTCTCTTGCTAAGTTTGATATTTTGATCTCAAAGACGTCGTAAAATAAGGTTGTCCTACCTAAATCTTTTAGGTGAAGGTTGTCCTACGAATTATTTGGAATTAAGATTTCAATACTCAAAGAAAGTGAGAGTCTTTGTTTATTATTCTGCATTATATCAAAATATTTTCTATTATCATATCTCTATCCCCCCCCCCCCCAAAGGACATATATAGCTTGTCCTTTCAAGTGGTGTCAGAGCGAGATTGCTCTTTTTGGGATTAACCTCTTAGAGCTAAATCCAAAGCTATTAGAATGTCAAATTTTGATAGTCTGTCCATTACCAAGCTACCTCCTTTTGATGGCTCAAATTATTCTTATTAGAAAGCCAGAATGAGGGTTTTCCTCAAATCTATTGATGAAAGCGTGTGGCAAGACATTTTAACTCAATGGACCCCTCCAATGATGGAAGTATTGGCCGAAGATGTAACTACTTCCATGAAAGAAACCGTTTATACTTTTTGGACTACCATTCAAAAAAGTGAAAGTAGTGCTAATGCTAAAGCCTTAAATGCGATAACTTGTGCTCTATCTTCAGATGAATTTAAAAGAATCATTTCTTATGATACAAAAAACAAGCATGGGACATTCTCGAAATGACACATGAAGGAAGTAACATTGTCAAAAAGTTTAAGATCCAAATTCTCACAACAAAATTTGAGAAAATTCGTATGGAAGAAAGTGAGTCATTCATGGACTTCTATATGAAACTAAATGACATTGTTAATTCTATGTAAGGTCTTGGAGAAAAAGTTCCTGAAAGTAAGGTTTGTGCAAAGACATTGCGACCACTTCCTAATAGGTTTAATTCAAAAGTCACTAATATACAGGAATTAAGAGATACCGATGCTATAAAGGTTGAGGAATTAGTTGGATCTCTACAAACTTATGAGCTGAATTTCAAAGCTCCTAAAAACAAGTCCATAGCTCTTAAATCCTTTAAATCTAAATCTAAAAATATATATGTAAATTATGATAATGATGAGAATGAAGATGATATGACAATGTTAGCTAAAAAGTTTTATGGAATTTTCAAAAATAAAAATAGATCATATTTTCAAAAAACTTTTGACAAAAGAAAAGGAAATTCAAATTTTTGGAAATCAAAATCTAAAGACACCCAATGCTTCAACTATTCTGAATTTGGGTATCTAGCTTCAAAATGTCCTAAAAAGGACAAATCAAGAAGAAAAGGCATGACTGCCACTTGGAATGAATCATCAGAATCTGAATCTAATTCAAAAACTGACAAATCATACCAAGAAAATGTGAGAGATCAAAAGGCTTTTATGACTATAGCTAGAATCACTTTGTTAGATGAATATGAAACTTCTTATTATGAAACTCCTGAAATCGACGATGATCTCTAAGTAGCATATGATGCCATATACGAAGAAAGTTATAAGATTGCGGCTAAAATAAAAATTCAAAAAGAAAAATGTGTCAAGCTACAATTAGAATTTGAAAAACCATTTTAGAATAATCTCATTTTTCTAATTACTTTGAGAAAACTAAATTAGATTTGAACTTAAAGATTTATGAAATTCAAAATCTCAAATATGAAAATGAGAATCTAAAAATAGAAGTTTCCTCCCTTAAGACTTCAAAAGATACTTGGATATATACTCAAGGAAACTAGAAACTTGAAAAATTATTAACCGCATCTCACTGAAGTGGTGACTAATCTAGCTTGGGTTATATCAAAAGTTGCATAGAAAAATCTAAAAACTCCGCTCCTATATTTGTAAAAGGAGAATCTTCGAAGTCTAAAGGAGAAACTCTAAAAGAAGTAAACAATAATGTAAAATCCTTTCAAAAAACTTCTAATATAAAAATTAATGCCAACTATCTCATGTATTTGTAAAAGGAGAATCTTCGAAGTCTAAAGGAGAAACTCTAAAAGAAGTAAACAATATTGTAAAATCCTTTCAAAAAACTTCTAATATAAAAATTAATGTCAACTACCATAAATATCAAAGGAGAAATAACAATCCTCCTCTAGCTGATAAGATAGTGGACTTGCTTAAAGAACTCTTGAAATCCAACTCTGGAAATAACGGAGTAAGTAGAAACAAGAAAAACTCTTACTCCTAAACACAGCAAATGGTAATAGATCCTCCTAAACCTAGAACCATAATTAATGAAATGGGTTCCAAAGGTTAAATTCTTGTCATTCACATAGCTTTCAAAGCAAGTAGTTATGCAAGATGGTACCTAGATAGTGGATGTTCAAAACATATGAGAGGTGATACTGTCAAACATCAATCAAATTGATGGTGGCTCAGTTACATTTGGAGATGGTATCAACTGCAAAATCATCAGAAGAGGTAATGTAAAACTTCCCAATCTACCTATCTTTGAAAATGTGCTATATGTTGAAGGATTAAAAAATAATTTGCTAAGTATTTCTCAAATATGTGATAATAATCATATTATAAAATTTTCAGATCACGAATGTGAGATCATTAACATTCAAGGACATATAATATTAAATGGTCATAAGACCTATAAAAATTGTTATATCATTGATGACTCTTGCTCAACAAATCATTCATGTTACATGATGCAAACAAACAAAACCAAACTTTGGCATCAACGACTTGGACATGCAAACTATAGAGACCTATATAAATTGAGCAAAAGAGATTATCTATGTGGTCTACCCAAACTGAAAAGGGTAGAAAATAAAGTATGTGGTGTCTATCAAATAGGTAAATAAATTAGGAGTAGTCACAAAAAGATGAACTCTTTACCCATTACAAGACCTCTTAAACTACTCTATATGGACTTAGTTAGACCAAGTCGAATGGAGAGTAGAGGCGGAAAGAAATACTTTCTAGTTGTAGTAGAGGACTACACTAGATATTTATGGGTAGCCTTCTTAAGAAATGAAGTTAAAAAGTTAATTAAACGCATCCGGACTAGAAAAGAACTGTTTGTAATCAAAATCAGAAGTGACCATGGTACTAAATTTGAAAATAATAATTTTGAGAAGTACTGTAATGATCATGGAATATTACATAAATTTTCTGCTCCTAAAACTCCTCAGTAAAATGGAGTTGCTGAGAAGAAAATTAGAGTTTTACAAGAAATGGTAAGTGTAATGCTTAACAGCTTGAAATTATCTAAAATTCTATGGGTTGAAGTTGCTAATACCAATTGTTATATAATTAATCATGTTATTATAAAAGTAGCTAAAAATAAAACAGCTTATGAATTATGGTTTGATAAAAAACTTTCTGTTAAATATTTTTGTACTTTCGGAAGCAAGTGTTTCATTTTGCGAGACCAGAAAAAATTAAGAAAGTTTGAAGCTAAAAGTGATGAGGGAATATTTTTAGGACATACTCTAAACAATTGAGCAGATTGTGTTCTAAACAAAAGAACTGGGGTGATTCAAGAATCTGTAAACATTGTAATTGATGATCAACCGATCAATTCCAGTCGTCGTCAAGATGATGATGATGATGATATTATTATGATTAATTAAAGCGAAACGTCATCCATATCAGATTCTATTGAGTCAAGGTTGGTAAAAGACCATTCAATGAATCAAATATTTGATGACCCTCTTTTTAGTGTTTAAACCAGAAGACAATTGGAAAATATTTGCAATAATATTTGCTTTACTTCTCAAATAGAACTGGCCAACGTAAATGACGCATTAACTGATGAAAGTTGGACTTTTGCTAAGCAAGAGCCTAAAAATCATTGATCCTGAGATGCCTACATCGTTTGAATAATTTGTAATAATTTAAGTTTTAGCATGTTTACATGATATTGCTTAGATATTTCATCTATTTTGGTCTATAATAACTTTAGATATTTTTGAATTAACTAGATATTCTTATTTATACACTCTCTTTATTAATATCTCCTTATCATTGATATTCATGCTTTCTATTTTATATATTCTTGATTTATTTCTTTATTTGTCAACGTGTGACAAAAAGGGGAAGAAAATGGATATCTGGATATATCTAAGCACAACACTTGCAAGCATGATATGATATGGATGATTATATTTATTTTTTTTGCATGTGAAAAGAATTGGATTTCATGGAAATTTTTTTAAAAAAACTAAGTGCACAAGGGGAGCTACTGATGATTGTTATAAGGGGGAGCCTCAAGTAAAGATCGAACTTCAAGTTATAGTACTACAGGTGTTGTACAAATGTTCTTTTGAACTAGAGCTCATAATAGTATGATAAATCTATGAGATGTTGTAATATTGTATGATGAGTTATGTATGGTTGTGTTTTGTCACGAAACTGACAAAGGGGGAGATTGTAATTGCTTATATTTAAAGTACACTTAGTGTTGTTAAATTTTTTAGTCCTGGATGGCTCACAAGCACTCATGAAAATGTTCTTTGGCAACTCATGAAGATCACATAAAGACATGCTCAACATTTTAAGGTCGACTCAATATCTCATGCCTTAAAGACAATGCATGGTTCAAAGACTGAAGCACTTTGTATATGTCAACCATCAGGAGGTATAACCTTAGAATGACCTTAGGTTAGGTGTTCTTAAAGTATAACTGTAAATATGATATGCATAGTATAAATTCTCTGAAGTTCGGCTACCCTAACTTCTAATTCGACCAGCCTAACAATATTCGGGCAAGTATATAGCAACATTCGAAAAATCTATTATAAGTTCAAATAACCTAACTTTGGGATCAGCCAGCCTAACTTGGGATTTGGCCAGCCCGTAAGTTCGTAGATCAAGTTTCCAGCAATGCATATCTTTGGATCTTAAGGAGATTCAATCAGCCGAACTAGAGGTTCAGCCAGCCGAATTTTTGAAAAAAAATCTCCCACAAAATCCAAGTGTTATTGGAATGATATCGTTGGAATTTGGCCAACCAAACCAAAAAATCAGGCCAACTAAAATTTCAAGACCCTTGGCTATAAATAGAGGTCTTCTCTCATTCATTTCTATAACCCAATTTTTTGAGCAATATACTCTAGCAAGGAGAAAAAGTCAGGGCCTTCTTAAGCTATTTATGCAGTAATTCTGATATTTAATTTAGCTTATTCTATTATCTTTCTCAAGTTAGTTTTAATTTTTTTCAATTGAGTAATCCACACTTTACATGAGAATTATATAATTGAATTTGCAGTGTTATGGTTTTTATTTATTACTTGAAAATACATTAGATCCATACATTCTTTTTAGGTTGAACACATATATGTCTTCATCAATATCCCAAAAAAGAAGATCGTTGCAATCAAGTTATAGTTACGTCTTCGACTCGGCATATGAAGATAAGTACTGTATATTTCTTTATTTCATTTGAGTTTTTCTGAGATAGTCCAGAAATCTCAGCGGGTTATTTTGTGGTGAGCCCATGAAAATAACAAATTGGGTTTTGTTGTTGATAGCCCATGAAAATCATAAGAACTGTATCAAGTTGTTGAGGTGACCCTGTGAAAACCTTGAAATAGTGAAAGGTAAAATTACGTGGTTAGTAATTTTGAGAGTGGAGTAGGTATGGGGTTAAGCATCGAACCATTATAACTCTTTATGCATTGGTGGTGATTGATTATTACTTTATTACTTTCCTTGTAACTGATTGTCTCTTTCTAAGTTTGATATTTTGATATCAAAGATGTCATGAAATAAAGTTGTCCTACATAAATCTTTTAAGTGAACCGTGGGTGCCGTTGTCCCACTACTTTTTGTGGCGTGGCCCACCTAAAAGTTGGACCTTCTTCATTTTCCGAGTCATGCAATAAAATGATATTGCAAAATGGATCGACAGCATGGATATAACACATTAAATGATTTACATGCATGTGCATCTATCTAGGATGAATACTTAACATGCATATCCAAGATTGGAGTTGGGTACTGCTTTACTTCCTAATACTATGGTAATGAGAATCTTTACTCTTTTACAGATCATTGCAGCACATTACTTTAGTAATTGCTATTCCAAATAGGCCCAAGTATACACATATTGAGCAGGACTATTTAACCAAATAATAAGAACCGTTTGGATGGGTGGATTGGAAGGGATTGAATGGTATTAGGGTGGATGGCATGGATTTCAAGGCAATGATGGTGTTGTCAGTGGATTGTCTTAAGATCCATGGGATTGCTATATCCGGGGATTGCTATGTTGAGTGTTTGGCACGCCTGGCCAATCCCAGGATTAAACCTTCCCATCCCTTCCAATCCCTGGAACCAAACACGTCCCAGGCAAATTTGAACGGATTAGGGTGGATCGGATAGGATTTAAAGGTAATGATGGTGTTGTCAATGGATTGTCTTAAGATCCATGGGATTGCTATATCCTGGGATCAGATCACCCAGTCTGTTTGGCACGCCCGGCCAATCCCGGGATTTAACTTCCAATCCCTTCCAATACCATCCAATCCCTTCCAATCCGCCTGGCCAAATGGGCCCTAAATTTATACGGTTTGTCTAATGGTAGCTCGCATTAGTCACGACAGGAAAGTCAAATATGCAATGGAAAGCCTAGGTTCGAATTGTGATTCCCACATGGAATTATGCTACGTTTGGTAGAACATTTCCTTTTGAGAAATGATCCACACTCTACATTATGCTTTAACATACGGAGTCTTTATTTTTTGCTCAGGTATTACTTTATTGGAAAATCTGAACCGTGAAAATGGTGGTCCACAGATTGAATATCACCTGGATTAAAAATATGAGAAAATGGGCTCATCAGGCGGACTAAACCATAGGCTAAGCCTGACCATTGTTTATACATTAATTTCAAAGGCGTAGCCTTCTTGGTTAATGAGCAATGCGGATTTTATTTCATATGATCTTTACGATGAGGCTTTTCTTTGTTTTAAATCTTAGAATAGTATATAAAGGTAACACGTCAGCATGAAAAAACGGACGCAGATTTCCTCAGAAAGCTTTTGCAGGAAATCCGCGTCCAAAAAAAAAAAAAAAAACAATGACAGCATGTTAACATCTTAAGTGGATTGGCTGGTGTACCACACAGTAGTTATATAGCTGTTGTAGGTACGCGTGGAGCGAAGACGAGCACTGACGCTCCTCGAGCTCCGAGTTGTACGAAAGGTTAAAAGGAGATCAAAGTTACGTGGCCCACACAGTGATGTATTTATTATATCTACACTGGTCATCTATTTTTAAAGATCATTTTAGAGTACTATCCAAAAAATTAATCATATCCAAAGATCATCTGAACCACACTACAAATAGCAGCGAAGATAATAATTTTCACCCTTAAATAATTTGTAGGGCCTTCATATCGTTTATTTTCCATCTAACCTGTTCATAAGGTCATAAAGACCTAAATGAAGAGGAAAAACAAATTTTACATTAATCGAGAACTTTTGTGACTCCAAAATGGGTTTCAATGGTAGACGTTCAATCTCCCATTGCTTTTTTCAGTATGGTCTACTTGATAGTTAGACCTGTCTTATTTTTTGTGTCAAGCCTTAAGACGATCTCACCAATTAGATGAACAGTTTAGATATAACACATACCTCATGATCGAACTCATAGAACTTGCTGACATCAATGCACTAGATATATAGCTGGTGTGAGGTACACTAGCCAATCCGCTTCGGTTAATATCAACCCTGAGAATGATCATTTATATTCTTTTTACGTCAATACAGTCGTTATATAGCTAGTGTGAGGTACACTAGCCAATCCCCTTCCGTTAACATCAACCCTGAATATGATCATTTATATTCCTTTCCCCGAAGCGGATTGCGGGGGTGTGCCTCACTTAGGTGGTGTGTTGACATCATCTTTTATGTGCCCTACCATGATGTATGTGTTATATCCACACCGTCTAACCATTTTTTAAAGATCAATTTAGAAAATGTGCCAAAAAAAATAATAAAAAGATTGATTCAAATCTCAAGTAAACCACACCGTCTAACCTTTTTTTTTTTAAAGATCAATTTAGGTACTATGCCAAAAAAAAAAGGTTAGATTCAAATTTCAAGTGGACCACACCACAAAATAAACGTGTGTGGTTTTAAATTGATCTTTAAAAAAAAAAATTTCATCTGACTTTTTATGGTATAATCCACGTGAGAATTAAATCTACCTTATTTTTGGACCATGCCATAAAATAAACGTGAAAAATAGATGAATGGTATGGATGTAACATATACGTCAAACCCACGTAACTCGGTGATGGCAACATGTGTGGACCTCACAATATGTGGTCCCACAATGATGTATTTATTATATCCACACCTTCTATCTATTATACAAGATAATTCTAGGGCATTTCCTAAAAAATGATGCATATCGGAGGATCAAGTGGACCCCACCATAGAAAGCTTTGGGGATTGAACGTTTACCATTGACAACTTCTCAGCGGCCACGGAAGTTATAAATCAATTTGATATATTCTTTTCACTTCATCCAGGTCTTTTTTACCTCATGAACAGGCATCATGGTGAGACCTATGAAGGTTTCAACAGTGGAATCATTGTCCCGATCTCTGTATGAGGTGTGGTTCACTTGAGTTTTTTAAACTAAAATGATGTAGATATTATATCCACACCGTCCATCTATTATACGAGATAATTTTAGGGCATGGCATTTCCTAAAGAATGATGCTTCCTAAAGAATGATGCATGTCCGAGGCTCAAGTAGACCACACCGTAGAAAGCATTGGGGATTGAATGTCTACCATTGAAAACTTCTAAGGGGCTACAGAAGTTATGGATCAATCTCATATATATATTTTTTTCTTTATCCGGGTCTTTTTACCTCATGAACAGGTTACAAATAAACATCACGGTGGTTTCAACCGTGGAATCATTGTCCCCACTGCTTGGTGTGGTGTGGTTCACTTGAGTTTTTTAAGCTAAAACGATCTCCCCAAATGGACGAAGGGTGTGGATGTAACACATACATGATGGTGAGGGTCACAGAATTTGGTGACGTCAACACAGCAGAGAGGTCAGCAGTGCGTGACACAACGCGATCCGTTTCTGTTTTTGCTGACATAAGACAAGACCCAATTACAAGGAAAGAGAATAACAGTACATCATGTAAATCTTGGAATCGAGGATTCTTCAATTACTCAATTCTCGAATCCGGTTCATCAAAAGTCAGTGTCTTTCTTCGATGAGTCATATGATTCCGGAAGAGTTGTTAGATATGCAGGTAGTTTGATACTCCGGCAGGGTATCATACCTGATGCTTAGGCACTTGAAAATTTTAAACGTGGAATGTATCAACTTAAATAAAGCAGACCAAATAAGCGTCTACAAATTAGAGGTTAGGATTATTAAACCATCCTGATTTTGGGATTGTGATGGGACAAGACAAGACCCACTTACAAGGAAAGGGAATAACAGTACATCGTACAAAATCTTGGAATCCAGGATTCTTCAGTTACTCAATTCTCGGATCCAGTCCATCAAGAGTCCGTGTCTTCTTCCACGAGTCATGATTCGGGAGAGTTATATGCTTGGGGGTGATTGGCGCATGGTATTGGAAAGGATTAGGTGTGATGGGATTAAAAAATACATAATTATTATATATGGCTGGGATTGTCCCATGTTATCATGGGATAAGATTAATTCCATGCTATGTTTGTAATACGGCGGTACAAAGAATGGATATACCCACCAGCATTTGAAACTATTGAGAATAACATATATGTATTACATCCAAACCATTCATCTGTTTTGAAACCTCATTTTATGGCATGTGCCTAAAATGAGGCAGATCCAAAACTTATGTGGCCCCAAAGAAGTTTTCAATGGTAGGTATTCAATCCCTATTGCTTTCTATGATGAGGTCCACTTGAGCTTTAGATCTACCTAATTTTTTGACCCATACTCTAAAATGATCTCGAAAAATGGGTGGACAGTGTGGATATAGCCTACACATCATGGTGGGACCTACACAACTTGCCAACATTGAGTGGAATTGACACGAGACCCAATGCAATTCCATCCAGTCTAATTCTAAGCATTTCAAGTCTTCCCAAACATTGAGTGGAATTGGCAAGGGACCAAAAGCAATTCCATCCCACCTAATCCCATCTAATACCATGCGCCAAACGCCCTTTAAGTTTTTTCCTACTGTACGCCTCACTTTTAAGCCACTCACCTTTCTCGTTACCTTCAAACTTTACCAAACTAAGCCCATGTTGTATGGGCGACTTTTCACCGGACCAAAATACCTCTACTATATCGAAACACAAATTCAAATGTTGTTGTTCACCTCATGTTGTTTCACACCATTTTCTGATTCTTCTCTTCTCTTCGTGATTGTCCACCTTAGCGAAAAAATCCTCATTTTCTGATTTCTTCTCTCCTCTTTGCGATTGTTCATCCTAGCAGTAAAACCTTCATCTTTTGATTTCTTCTATCCCCTTTTTGATTGTCCACCCTAGTAGTAAAACTCTCATTTTCGGTATATTTTTCTTTGGTCGATAATACATTTGCCACATACGTCATTTTCAAGTTTTGCCAACCCAAGATAGGACAAAAATAGTGCTCCTATCAAAGAAGCTACGAATGACAGATATATTTCAGATCCTTAACTTCATTATATAGACCCCACTACATTTTATATGATATATCCGCACCGTCCACAATCTAATTATTTTATTTAAACATTTTAAGGCATATCCTGAAAAATGAGGCAAATTCAATGCTCAAATGGCCCACATTGAGGCTTTGTTAAACAAAGAACGAAGACCGAAGTGAAATTAAACGAAGACCGAGTGAAATAGACTGAGGACCAACTGAAGTTGATTGCGAACTGAATTAAATTAACCGCGAACTAAGTTTTGATGACCGCAAACTGAGTTAAATTGACCGCGAATTAAGTTAAATTGACCACGAAGTAAGTTAAATTGACCGCGAACTGAGTTAAATTGACCGTGAACTGAGTTAAATTGACTAAGGACTAAGTAAAATAGATGGAGGACTGCTTGAAATTAACATCTTGACTGAGTACTGTGTGAAATTGACCAATAACTACTTAATCGAGTTCTCAATCAATTTCACTCACTTATCGATCTATTTCACTTAGTTCGCAGTCAATTTAACTCAGTTCGTGGTCAATTTAACTCAGTTCGTGGTTAATTTCACTAACTTAAGCTAGTTCGCGGTCAATTTCACGATGTTTGCGGTCAATTTAACTCAGTTCAAGATGTCAATTTCAAGCAGTTATCGGTCAATTTCACTTAGTCCCCGATCAATTTCACTTAGTCCGTGGTCAATTTCAATCAATTCACGGTCAATTTCAATCAGTTCGCAGTCAATTTCAGTCAGTTCATGGTCAATTTCAACCAATTCGCGGTCAATTTAACTAAGTTCGCGGTGAATTTCAGTCAGTCGTGGTCAATCTCACTCAGTTCGTGGCCAATTTCATTCACTTCTTGTCAATTTCATGATGTTCTCGAGCAAAAGTACAACACATAACTAAAAAAAAATGACCGATAACTAAGTGAAATTGGCCGCAAACTTGTTGAATTTCACCTATAAGCCAGGCACTTTGACTTGGAATTCGTCAAAATGACCGACGATTTGGGAAACTGACACTATATTTTATGATTTCTCACCACAATAAGTCAACTTTCACACTATGTTTTATTAAATATTGAATGTTATTGTTTATATATTTTTCAATTCATCCTTGTAGTCTGCAAGTCAAATTGACCGATAATTGCTTGAAATTGACATCGTTTTGACCGAGAACTTGCGGAAATTGACCAATAACTTCATGAAATTGACTGAAAATTGAGTGAAACAGGCTACAAACCTGTTGAAATTCACTTATAGGTTGGGCACTTTGACTTGGAATTCGCCGAAAATGACCGCCGACTCGGGAAACTGACACTATACTTTATGGTTTTTCACCACAACAAGTCAACTTTCATAGTATGCTTTATTAAATATTGAACATTATTGTTGATATATTTTCTAATTCATCCTGGTAGACGACAAGTCCTCATATAAGGGATTTGATGCTGGAGTCCCGAACTTTCATGCAGATGTTCATTGACGTGGTGGTTTGATACCGTGAAGAGTGGTTTGGAGAAGAATGATAGTAGATTAAATATTTTTAGTTAGTCCCCATTCTCTTTTTTAATACACATTCCATCATTTAGGTTTATATGAGCTTCGTTTCACTTACCTTTTAAGAGATATAGAGGTAATCTTATATTTGAAATATAGGGGAATTGCTTGAAATTTTTGGAGATGGATTTCACCTTAATAACAGGGCTAAAGACTGGCGATCTCTCTATACCCAAAATTCATTGTTCCAAGAAGTCAATAAGAGAGAAATACTTCAAAGAATATCCTATCTTAAAGAAACACGTACAAGAAGTATTTAATAAAATAGTTGATAGCGATAAGCATGAAGATGTCGTGAAGGTAGCCCCAATATTATGCGTATAGTGATTTGTTAGAGGAACCTGAAAAGGCCGAGTTAAACGCCTTAGAGAGAGGGGGGGGGGGGGGGTTGAATAGGACTATGCTAAATTAAAAATAAATGCGGAATACAAAGATAAATAGCACAATCAAATAATGAAATAGCGCAAGTAAATAGCAGCCTCAAATCTACTAGTCTTGAGAGGTTGATACAAACTTAGTTCTAAGGACAACCTAATACCAAAAACCAAAGGCTTATGGCAAGACAACCTTACTAGAACGTTTGTAAGTATCAAAAACTCAAACTAATAAAGAGGTAAAGGAAATAAACTAAGTTATTACAACATTCACCACAAGTGTGTTAAGTAAATGACATCATTCACCACAAACGCATAAAGAAAATTATAACATTCACACACATAAGTAAATTTAATCATCCACCACAACTCCAGGAATTATAGTTGTTCATTTGTGTGTACACCAACTGTTTGAAAAACATCCACACAACTACTCCACTCCCAATATCCACACCCACGGGATACTGGCTTTCACTATGAAAATGGTTTTCCAAGGTTCACCATAAAACCTTCACAATTGTGTCTTTAGATGGGCTTACATAATTACAAAAACCCCACACTCTGAAATTTTCTGGATCACCTCAGACAAAACCAAAAATGAGATTTTCTGGCACAACCTCACAAACCACAAAAGATATATAATGAATTAATGGTACTTACCTGGAAAATTCTCCTTATGAAGAAGCCCAGTATAACCAATCCGATGTAGACGAAGATGTTCAATGTCCAGTCTGAGATTGTTTAAGGTACTGATCTTAAAATTTAAACTCGAACTTGAGCCTTAAACTTGTACTTGTACTTGAGCTTGAAATCTTGAACTTCGACAATGCTTCTTCAACTTGAATACATAGAGAAGTTCGACGAAGACTTGGACAATCTTTAAAATGTATGAAGTTGATCTATTCATCTCATGAATACATGATACAGATTCTAAATGATTCGGCACAACAAAATTTGACAACACTGGGTGCTAAATTTACAATATAGCATTTACAAAACCGACATGAAAACTATGTACAATATGGAGTATATCGACTTAGTGGACTCATTGGAAGACTTCAATAGCTATCCTAGGGGTAATTTGGCCTTCCAGGTGATAGTCGAAGGGATTGAAAGTGCCGCAATGGCATCACATGTGTAACAACCCTAAATTTTGGTGCATTAAAAAATTAAAAAAATATATTTAAAAATTTTATTTTTAAATAAAAAATAAAAACAAGTCAATAGTCGAGTTGGTAAAGAAATTCTTAGTTGAGGGAGAGGTTTAAGGATCAATTCTTGGAGTAATAGTAAATTATTATTTTTTATCAAATGTCAAAAAAAAAAAATTCAAATTCAGGATAAGGGAGGATGTGCTCATCCTATCTTATGAGAAGTTTCTTTAAAAAGGAATATGGAAGGTTTCTGCATTAAAAAAAAAAAAAAAAAAGGAGATAGGAAGCCCTAAAGTAAAAGGAAGAAGAAATTATAAGAAGGCTCAATCAAGTAAGTTTTAATCGTTATATCTTTTTAATTTTTTATTATGTTGTTAATTTGTTCTTGATCTATACAATGGATGGTTTGGATCATCCACATCATATCGTATAGGTGTGTAGAGTCAATTTTAATAAAGTGATGTTTTTATGATTTTAGATCTAGTGTAATATTTTAGGAATATATTGAATGGATGAAATCTGATTGTGCTAAGATAGATCTCTACAGATCATATGATCCTTATGGCCAAAATATATAATGGTCATAATTTTTAGATCAATCTGACAATCAGATAGGCCATATTAGTCGGATCTAAAAGTTTTTAATAAAGGAATCTTATATTTTTGTGTAAGTGTTGGTATCACTTGGCATAAAAGGTCGAGATGGGCCATCAATGTATGTATGGTTAGATCCACACCATCCATCTAATGTGTAGAGGCAAAACATGATAATACCTCAAGAATCTGGATGCTCCAATCATCCGGTGGGCCACCCCGATTAATTATTTAACATTCAATTTCAGGATATTAAAAAGAAAATCTAAATCTTGATAGTTAAATTTACATAAACATATAATTTTAATTATTTGATTATTTAAGATTTGGCCACTTAGGATGTATATCAAAGGTGGACCTTACCATGTAATAAAAATATATGAATAATAATGTTGTTGATATAACTGATAGCATCTTTGAATTCAAACTAACCTAATTACCTTGTGGATTCTACACTACCAGACTCAGGTGAGTAGCCCAACTTGTCTCATAATTCATTAAAATTAAAATAAATCGTTTGTGATTGTTTGATTAGTTGATATACTAATTTGAGTATTTTGTTATGATAATTATACGCTAAATTCATATCTGAATATTTTGATTAAAACAACTATGCCAAATATTAAAAATATGTATTTACATATCATCCATCATTCATTACATTTACATAATGCATGGTCGATCCTAGGGGCCCTCCCTGGAAGAAATGTCGATCCTGGTAGAGCGTTACCAAATGCAGGCTATGCCCAAGCCTACCGAAAGGTGGAAGCCTACCCAATGGGTGGAAGCGGGTTGACGACCTCCAACCCAAGCAGATGGACGATCACCCCATCTGATGCATTCATATACCATTTGCATACATATCATTGTGCATACATTTTTATGTTATTTTAATTGATATAATTATGAACCATGCTGGGTTATTTTACTAAGCTTAGCCTGCTTACCTTTTTATTGATGAAAAAATCATACAAAGGAGCTATTAGTAGATGATGTGGCGCAAGAACAGGAAGGATCTACTGTACATGAACACGACCCATGTGAAACGCGACCATACTTATCTGAAGATGAAGTGGTGACATTAGACAATTTTTAACTATGTGATTTATTTATTAGCACAGTTTGATTAATGTATAATGCATATTGGTATTAATTTTGAGATTTTAATGAATTATTTAGATTTATTTCTTTGAAACAATGTTAATATGGAATAAACATAATTATAGTATGATGATATAATAAATGAATGATTTTGAAGTTTTATTTTATTTTAAGGGTTGTCAAGATTTATATATGCCTGGTTGATTAGTACCAGATGTTATGTATGTGTGATTGAGATTATGGTGGAACTTAGATTGAATATAATTATCAGCTCTGATTAAAGTGATTAAGTAATTAAATTAGTACACTTTCTATACGAGTTATGAACTGAAACTCGGGTCTGAGGGTGCACACTCTGTACCCGAATTTCGGGGCGTGATAGATTGGTATTAGAGAGAGGTCTTTTCTAAAACTTAGAGTGACTTGTAGGTTATGTACCCCACTAAATTTCATAAATTTTAAACCCTTGAAATTAGAAACATTTCATTAGGATATCCTTCTTGATTGATGTACGGATTGATGAACTTAGAGACTCAAAACTAAGTTCCTGTTAATTTTTGTTGAATGTAGAAATAATAATTTAGATTCCCCATACTCTTATTTGAATATAATTTAGATTAAAATGGATTAATATAACAAAAATGAATTTTAAAGATATTTAATCCACAAAATTCTGCTGGACATCAATGGGTAGTAAGAATCACCCAACTTTTAAAATTCATAACTATAAAAGTACTAATTTGATTGAGGCGATTTAAAAGCCTGAACGAAGATAGATAAGTCTAAATTAAGATAAAAATAATAATAAAATTTAAATATCATAGTCACTATACTGATCTATTGAGTTAGTATAGGCTGGTCGTAAATCATCAAATTCTGGACAAGTCTGACTGCAGGAATTTAAAAAAAATTTATAGTTGGAATTTTTAACTAAGATTTTACAGAGACATAGTAAACTTATAATAAGATCTCCATAAAAAAATTGAACCTAATATGAAATTTTAAAGTATAATAAAAGGTGATAGAAACAATAATTATCAAACCGAAAATCAATCTGCCCATACTTCCTTTCTATAGATTTAATTAACATAATTTTTCATTTTAATAATTACCTTTGGTTAAATAAATATTTTTATTTGAATTATTATATATATATATATATATTAAGTATACATATAAAAAAAATCATAATCTTTACTAAAATTTAAAAATTCCTTCTTATAGGATCATAAGTCTATATTTGGTGGAAAAAAAAATTTACTAAAAAAGAAAATTAATATCAAACTTGCTAGAAACTTTTTCAGGTATAGGACAACATCTTCCTCAAATTTCAAGGGATGGAAAAGTTATTTCTAATTTTCTAACAAATTTCAACATTATAAGTAAAAATTAACCAGATAAAATTATTTCTCAAAATAATTTCTGAATATTTTTTGAGTCATGTACATATCCCTAGACAACTCCATAAAATTTTATGATGATTTGAGTTGTAAAGAAATTATAAACATTTAAGCACTAGATTGTAAACGATAGGAACGACTGTTGGGCAGTAGGATTTTTCCCCCTTAGTAGCGATAAAAACCTTAGTAAAAGTAATAATTTTAATCTATTTTTTTTTCTTTTTTTATTAACTATATAATTAATGGCATACTTTCCAAATTTCAAGTCATTCTGACTTTTGATTCGAATGTTAAAATTTTGTAAATAACATTGTGTTCGAGAATCTAAATTTAAAATATTCAATTTGTTATTTTGAGAGATGCAATACATAAAATCATTGATTGTTATAATATCTAAAACTTAGAAACCTAACCGAGGACCCACATAATATTAAAAAATAATAATAATAATCTTCAAAAAAAATTTGCCCCTTATATTTTGTTAAATAATGAAAATCACAATATTTGAAAAAAAAAAAAAAAACTCATAACTAATTAAGTACGAGTCCAATTAAGGTGATTCAAAGGCCACATCGTAGATTGATAAATCGAGTTCAAAAGAAAATAATTAAGAAACTAGAAAATTAAAAATTTTCAAACCAAATTTAGTTTTATGTTTAACTGGAGAAAAAACATTTATTTCTAGACAACCCTCACTGTTTGAATTTTCGAATTTTCTATAAATCTTATTTTTTGACAAAATTTTATATACTTATAAATTTACCACTAGAAAAACTAAGAGATTAATCCAGTGTTTAAAACCATACATAACGTATGCGTGACCAACGCTATTAAAACAAGAAAATTTGGAGATGTTAATTTCTAAATCTCGAGGACGAGATTTTATATTAAGGGGGGGTAGAATGTAACAACCCTAAAGTTTTGTGTATTAAAAAATTAAAATAAATATTTAAAAATTTTATTTTTAAATAAAAAATAAAAACAAGTCAATAGTCGAGTTGGTAAAGACATTCTTAGTTGAGGAAGAAGTTTAAGGATCGATTCTTGGAGTAATAATAATAATTTTTTTTATCAAATGTTTTTTTTTTAAAAAAAAATTCAAATTCAAGATAAGGGAGGATGTGCTCATCATATCTTATAAGAATTTTCGTTAAAAAGGAAAATGGAAGGTTTCTGCATTAAAAAAAAAGAAGATAGAAAGCCCTTAAGTAAAAGGAAGAGAAAATTCTAAGAAGGCTCGATCAAGTAAGTTCTAATCGTTAGATCTTTTTAATTTTTTATTATGTTATTAATTTCTTCTTGATCTATACAGTGGATGATGTGGATCATCCACACCATCATCGTATAGGTGTGTAGAGTTAATTTTAATAAAGAGATATTTTTATGATTTCAAATCTAGTTAGTAATATTTTAGGAATATATTGAATGGATGAAATCTGATTGTGCTAAGATAGATTTGTACGGATCATATGATCCTTAAGGCCAAAATATACAAGGGCCATAATTTTTAGATCAATCTGACAATCAGATAGGCCACATTAGTCAAATCTAAAAGTGTTTAATAAAATAATCTTAAATTTTTGAGCAAGTGTTAGTATCACTTGACATAGAAGGTCAAGATGGGCCATCGATGTATGTGTGATACACCATCCATCTAATGTATAGAGACAAAACATGATAATACCTTAAGAATCTGGATGATCCAATCATCCGGTGGGCCACCCCGAATAATTATTTAACATTCAATTTCAGGATCTTAAAAAGAAAATCTAAATCTTAATAGTTAAATTTACATAAACATATAATTTTAATTATTTGATTATTTAAGATTTAGCCACCTAGGATATATATCAAAGGTGGACCTCACCATGTAATAAAAATATTTGAATAATAATGTTGTTGATATAACTGATAGCATCTCTGAATTCAAACCAACCTAATTATCTTGTGGATTCTACACTACTACACTCAGGTGAGCAACCCAACTTGTCTCATAATTCATTAAAATTAAAATAAATCGTTTGTAATTGTTTGATTGATTGATATACTGATTTGAGTATTTTATTATGATAATTATACGCTAAATTCATATCTGAATATTTTGATTAAAATAACTATGCCAAATATTAAAAATATGTATTTACATATCATCCATCATTTATTACATTTACATAATGCATGGTTGATCCTAGGGGCCCTCCCTGAAAGAAATGTCGTTCCTGGTAGAGCGTTACCAGATGCAGGCTATGCCCAAGCCTACCGAAAGGTGGAAGCCTACCCAATGGGTGGAAGCGGGTTGACGACCTCCAACCCAAGCAGATGGACGATCACCCCATCTGATGCATTCGTACACCATTTGCATACATATCATTGTACATAAATTTTTATGTTATTTTAATTGATATGATTATGAATCATGCTGGGTTATTTTACTAAGCCTGGCTAGCTTACCTTTTTATTGATGGAAAAACTATTTAGAGGAGCCATTAGTAGATGATGTGGTGCAAGAACAGGAAGGATCTACTGTACCTGAACACAACCCATGTGAAACGCAGCCATACTTATCTGAAGATGAAGTGATGACATTAGACAATTTCTGACTATATGATTTATTTATTAGCACAGTTTGATTAATGTATAATGCATATTGATATTGATTTTGAGATTTTAATGAATTATGTAGATTTATTTTTTTGAAACAATGTTAGTATGGATAAACATAATTATAGTACGATGATATAATAAATGAATGATTTTGAAATTTTATTTTATTTTAAGGGTTGTCAAGATTTATATATACATGGTTGATTGGTGCTAGATGTTATGTATGCGTGATTAAGATTATGGTGGAACTTAGATTGAATATAATTATCTGCTCGGATTAAAGTGATTAAGGAATTAAATTAGTACACTTTGTGTACGAGTTACGAACTGAAACTCGGGTCTGAGGGTGCACACTCTGTACCTGGATTTCGAGGCATGATAACATGGGTCTCGATACAATGTCAACGACTACATCTTTCCTCTACAGTAAGGATTTTTTCCCTGTTTATTTGAATTTAGAGTTTATACAAAACTATAGTTATTTAAGACTATCTTGTTATTTCATTGTAGTAGATATGGGCCATTGAGAGAGTACCGACCCTTCGAGAATGTGTCATTTCATACGTTCCCTCCCAAATTGTAAGATTCATACAATATGAAGGGTGGAAGGGTTGGAGGTATAAGAAAATTTATTAAATACTCGAGAGTGAAGATGTAAGTCAATTTATATCAAGCTAAGTGATCATTTATTGTAATTAGAACCAGAAGAAGGAGCAGGGATAGAAGGATCAATCTGATATAATCCCTTATTAATGCGCCTAAGATATTTGTGCATATATTTAAATTGAGTCTCCTGGGATACATGCAAACCTTCCACCTTTTCCTCTAATGTTCTAACTGCTCATCAAAATCAGAAGGCTAAAAGTCAGGATCAGCCTCAGAATCAGATTCTAATTCATTAAATAAATCATCCATATTTACATCATCAGGAGGTAAAGCATCTTCCTCTCCAGCTTCTTCAACAATTCCTACATCATCCCTATTAACTTGGCCGGGTACCAACCTCAGATTCATCTTGTTAATGTTAGAATTGTTGAAGGGTAGATGGGAAATAAGAACTTCTCCAACAGGCATGACCACAAGACTATGAATAGATAGCATGGTCATCGGATATGTAAAATATCATTATGGCCAGGATGGAGACAAAACTGAATAATGATATAATAAATAAGTGAAGGAAGACATATTGGAACACCAGAAACAACTAGTGAAGTATGCGAGCCATGAAAGAAGTTAACTCAGTTTTGTTACTAGATCGAGGATACACATTAGAAATGAAAATACGATGAATAATCCTGCATCTAGGTAACATACTTTTGAAACCGAGCTTAATACTAGAGTTTCATTCGCATTCATGTTTGCATAACACTCTAGTTAGCATATGTTTTTCAGATTTAGATGGTCTTGCAACTAACGTAGAGATAAGTATTCCTTCATCATTCACAGAAATATCCATTAAACCAGATATCAAGTGACAGTCAACATCAACTGGACCTTCTCTAGTCGCCACAGTAAAAGTTAAAATTTCAATAGAGAAGTCGCTTATACAAGCAAACATGGCCTTTGCAATGGACCAGTATGCAGGACTGCCCCAATTCAAAATGTTAGCCCATCCTACTGCTTCAAGGAGGGGAACGATATTGAAAGGACTCAAATGATTGGAGTTAACTATCCGCTCAACAATTACATTGCAGAGACGAATATCCCGCACGTATTCGAGATCCTCTTCGAGTGGTCGAAGAGTACGTACAAAAATAGGTGTGGAATGGGAAGAAGAGGGACCACGAGAGGATCTCTTCTTATTTCTACCTTCCATTACACAATGCACAAAAGGAATACAAGAAAGGAATGGAGGGTTTTTCCCAAATCAGATTTAAGCTAGAAAACCAAAGAAACCACAAGAAAGCTTGAAATAAATCTCAAAATCAAGGAAATGAAAGTGCAAAGATTCTAAATCGAAAAGGAAAATGGAAAAGATGTACTAACCAAGTAGCAATCGAAAGTGGGTTCGACCGGTCGTGGAAGGGTTTGTTGGAGAAGATGAGAGAAATGAAGAAAAATTACTTTTTACACATTAAAAAACCCCCAAACACGATCTACTCGACTGGTCGAGTACATTCTCAACCAGTCGTGCCACGACTGGTCGAATGTGTACTCAACTAATCATGCAACCCTAAAAATTTTTATTTTTCAGCATTTTATAATTAAAAAAAATCCAAACAAATCAAAACATGCAATATAGTACAAGCAAACATAATTAACTCAGATCACATTACACATACCAATATCTAATTTCAATTTAGCAAACCTGTTTCTGTCAAGCGGTTTTGTGAAAAATGTTTGCAAGTTAATTTTCAGTTTGAACATAATTCAATGAAATAATCTTATCTTCCACTATTTCACAAATATAATAATATCTAATGTTAATATGCTTAGTTCATGAATGCTATATTGGATTTTTAGAAATGTTGATTGTGTTATAATTATCATAATACAGAACCATAGAATTTGCGTAAATCCGTAATCATTTAACATCTTTTCATCCATACAAGCTGAGTGCATGCATTACCAACTGCAATATACTCAGCCTCAGCTATGCAAAGCGATATGGAACTCTATTTCTTACTATGCTACGAAACTAGACAATTCCCGACATAAAAACATTCACCGCTGGTAGACTTACAATCATCTATATTACCAGCCCAATCAGCATCCGTATTACCAGCTAATTGAACATTAGTATCATGGGGATACCAAAGACCAAGACTGGCCGAACTTGCGACATATCTCAAAATACGCTTAACAGCAATCAGGGGGGATTCTTTAGGGTTAGATTGATATCTAGCACAGATTCCTATGCTGAATGCAATATCAGGTTGGCTCACAGTTAAATATAATAAACTACTTATCATACTACAATACAACTTAGGATCTACACTTTTACCTGTTGAATCCTAGAGAACTTAAATGTTATACTTATAGGAGTAAAAAATTTTACCACTCTCAAATCCAAACTTTTTCATGAAGTTTAGAGCATACTTGGTTTGAGAAATAAATATCCCATCTTCAAGCTGTTTCACTTGCAGACCTAAAAAATAATTCAGTTCTCCAACCATGCTCATTTCAAACTTAGACGTCATCAAATTTGCAAACTCAACAGACGTGTTAGAACAAGTAGATCTATAGATAATGTCATCGACATATATCTGTACTATTAGTATGTGATCATTGTGTTTCTTTACAAATAGTGTCTTATCAACACTCCCCATTACAAAGTTATGACTTAGTAGAAACTTAGTCAATTTCTCGTACCATGCCCTGGGAGCTTATTTTAATCCATAGAGTGTCTTTTTCAGGCGATAAACATGATTAGTATGTTTAGGGTATTCAAAACCAGTAGGTTGTTCTACATATACTTCCTCACGCAGATCACCGATCAAGAAAGTACTCTTGACATCCATTTGATAGATTTTTAAAATTTTGTAATAAACAATAGATATGAACAGTCTGATAGATTTAAGACGAGCTATTGGGGCAAAGGTTTCATCATAATCGATGCCTTCTATCTAAGTGTACCCATGTAGAACCAGTCTAGCCTTATTTCTTACAATGTTACCTAATTCATCAGACTTATTTTTAAAGACCCATTTAGTTCCAATAATATGTTTATCATTAGGTCTAGGAACTAAGTACCATACATCATTCCTTATGAATTGATTAAGTTCATCTTGTATAGCCACTATCCAATTTTCATCAGTAAGTGCTTCATTTACATTGGCCAGTCCAATCTGGGATTGAAGCACATATAATTATAAATATTTTCTAATTATCTACGAGTGCACACACTAGTGAGAGGGTTCCCAAGAATTTGATTAGTTGGATGGTCTTTAACTAACCGCAATTCAATGTCATTTTGACTAGATGAAGAGTTTGGTTTATCAAATAAAGAGACTTCATCATCTTCTGAATGTGAGACAAGTTTATTCATGTGATCATCTATAACCACATTAATGGACTCCTGAATTACACCAGTCCTCTTGTTGAGAACACGATACGTTCGACTATTTAGTGCATATCCTAGGAAAATACCCTCGTCGCTTTTAGTGTCAAATTTTCCCAGATTTTCTCGGTCACGTACAATATAACATTTACTGTCAAAAACTCGAAAATATTTGACTGTTGGTTTTTTATTGAACCACAGTTCATATGCAGTGTTATTATTTGACTTTTTAGTATAAACACGGTTAATAATATAACAAGTCGTGTTCACTGCTTCAGCCCAAAGATTTTTAGGAAGCTTCATTACATTAGCCATTTCTTAAAGCACATGATTTTTTCTTTCAACAACCCGATTTTGTTGAGGTATCTTAGGAGCAGAAAATTCATAAGATATACCATGATCGTTACAGAACTTCTCAAAACTGATATTGTCAAATTCAGAACCTTGGTCACTACAGATTTTAGACACATGTAATTCCTTCTCAGTTTGGATACACTTGAGTACTCTTTTGTAACGTCTCGGAAAAATCCATACAAAGACCCGAGTACCACCTCAGGCAGAAATCCCTAAGGACCGAATTATGTAGAAATCACACAAAAATTAATTAAGTACTAAACTAAATAATCAGTGGAATTAGCTTGAACTACTATCTATACAAACTGCAAGACCCAAAACTATTAGAATCGTCAATTCAACATTACCTAAAAACCTAGGAGCAATCTCAAAACCCAGTTGCCCTCGGGAGCATAATGAAACTCTGTATCGGACCTGGACCGCGCGTCGAAGGTCCGATGACCGCAAAACTATAGGGTTATGACCGTCTTATTGGGTTTGACAACCATGGCGGGAATCGAGCCCAAATAGTATCCAGAAGTACACAACTAGAGCCCTGAGTAAATTGTGTGAGAAACATAAATATCTTTAGAAAATGAACTCAAACTTAAGTGAATTGGACCGTTCTCTTGTAAGAGAAATTGAAGACTTCAGACCATCAGATTCTGACCAAACTTTACTCGTGGATTAGGAAGATTTCTTTGCTCTTATCCGTATACCTGTGGCCCTGATCGAGTGATGGTGACTGTTGAACTGATACGGGTCCTCTACGGTCGATCTGCTAATCCGATCGGACCGAAATCATAACCTGAATTAGATCCATTATTAGGGAACTTACTCCGTGACATAGACAGGTAATGGACCATCCTAAGGGCCCCGTTTGTTAAAAACAAGCACCCTTTGGCTATAACCTAAGTATACCATGCCCCTGGGGCCATTGACATTACTTCTGAGCCTATATAAGGCCCTTAAACCACCCCTCTCTCATTCCATACGAATTTCTCTAAACCTAGGAGAGAGAAGAGAGAAAAAAAGGAGAAAAGAGTGAAGAGAAGAGAGAGAGATCAGTCTAGATCGTTGCTGAGATTCACTCCCACCACTCCACATACTGAATCATCTCTCTCATTTAGCTACACCATTAATTCCAACTTCGATTTAGGTAAGAAATCCTAAACCTAATCTTGTTTTAGGAATCCAAATGGTGAAATCGGTGAAATAGCTAACATATTTCGTGATTTAGGTAGCCGTTGTTCTATAGACGTAAGTGTTGGATTCGAACCAAGTTCGAAATGAGCAAACCGATGAAAGGTGCAAACTATAAATGTTTAGGTTATGGTTTAAAAGGCTTTCAATGTCAACAATGATTTATGTCTGACTTGATTGCCACCATATGATTTTAATTACGATGTATTCGATGAATTATACATATGTGTGAACTATGTGAATATATAATGCATTCCATGTGTTTGTTGAAATGTTTGAATGAAATTGAAATCATGATTTGTACTTTTCATGACTATTGACCTAGAATACATGTTTGTTGTATGTATGACGACTCCTTTGTGAAAGGATTTGCTATAATATGTGCTATAACTACTTTAGTTCATGTATGTTATAATGTGTAGGCTAAGTGTTTGATAGAATGCCTGAATGAGTAATTGTTTGATGAATTGTATTTAATAAGGGTGTTGAGATGGGATTCTCAATTACCTTATCTATATGTATAACTTCCTTTATGAAATCTATATCGCTACTACGTGATTTGTGGGTGAAATGCATATGTATGATAACATGTTCAATATGTGTTTGATAAGATGCTCAAATGATTATTGTATTTGAATTGTTTGTTAAGTGCTTGCGTGATTATCACATGTATCCACATGATATGTCTGAGTATGATTGGGACTACTACATAGTCCAGGCAGTCAGTAACGGATCCAATTCAGTGGCTGAATTAGTCTCGCTATAAGGGTACGTTCGATGAATCTGAGCCATGCAGTGATGGTCAACAGTGGTTAGGCTACGAGGAGTGCTTCCGTGCTCAATGTATATTAATTCAACATGTGCTCGTACCAATCAAACTTGTCAAATAACTCGATTGGCCTGATGTGTGTTTATCATGTATGAACGCTACTGGTTGAATCTAAGGTACCACTTACTAATGCAAACCTATTTCAACCATGGTACCATGATCTGCTAAGACTCATGAGCTAGGCATGGTGGTGTATGAGACACCATGGTCAAGCTGTCGGCCTACGCTGCAGTGACGAGCCTCCGCGTAGTGACCAGTGAGCAACCCAAACTTGTGAGCCAAATATGGTGGTGTATGGGACACTGTATTTGAGCTGTCGGGCTATGATAAGGTGACGAACCTCTCGTAGTGACCTCGAGTATAAATTAGGCCTGTGCTGAGGTGACAAGCCTCCCCGTAGCGACCTCGAGTGTAAACTCTTGAACTTGCCTATCCACTATTTTTATTAGGGGTGATGCCCTACAACTTGCCTATCGTATGTGATTAACTAGGATTGACAACCCTAGATGGATCCCCGTTTGAGTTAATAATAAAGGGAGGTACCTTAGCTTTTCGAATCTGCTGTATGAATAAGCCTAATTAAGAACTTGGCTAACACGACCATGCACTGCATTGCATGTGCTTTGGCGAGGAAGCGCACGTTTAGGGAGTTTATCATGCGCGATTATGAGATGATGTACCTGAGGGAGTGCAGGCGAGGGCATTTATCATTACTGTATATCATTCCTGCATTAACAAGAGTACTTAGGACCTAATTATTATATTACTTTATCATTACTGCTAGACTAAATTGATAACATGTTAACCTTTACCTTATAGTACCACTAAGTTGATCACTCACTCCCACTCTAGGATGGTGTTTTAAAACACCAACCAGACTATTGTAGTTGTAGATGACGATGAGGCTTACGCGACGGAGCCAAACTTCTTTGACGAGGAGGAATTCTCCTATGTTCAGCTTTCAGGCCAGTATTCATAGACCTCGTTCTAATTTAACGGGATTATAGGGATACTTGGATTAGTCGGACATTCACACTTTGATATTTTGTAAATTTTGGAACTATACATGTATATATTCAGCTTGGTGACATACCCAAACTTTAGGGATTGAAAAATACTGACATACCTTATATACTTGTCTCAGTCTTCCACTTGCTAAATTTACTTATCTCTGAAGTATGATATGCTGATTTGGTATAATCCCACTCATGTTTAATGGTCTAGTATGGATAACGTTTCATCATCATTATCTATGTTGTATACGTGATGCGACGGATCCCAGGAGTTGAGCTTTGCTCGACCCTCAATTTTCAAGGTGCTACAAGTTAGTATCAAAGTATGATTTGGATTAAACTGGAACTGGGTTATGGTAACACAATGCATGAGAAAATGTAGAAATGAATGTAGGACTCCAAGTCTCACTGACAGATGAACTGACAACTGAAATGCACCCCATATGCATCTGAGATCACAGGAAATGATCTTGATTCCTTCTTAGGCTGTCAAACGACAGGTTTAAATTATTATTTGATGAATACCAAACTTAAAACATGTCAAAAGGCGTGAATATGTGCGAAATTGACCGAAGAAACACATTTCATAGACATAGGGGCCCAAACTGCAAAATACGGTGGGACCCAGGGGGTCCCCTATGTGTTTTCAGCACCCCGAGAGGGGGGTGGCCACCGCCCCAAGGTAGCGGCACTGCGCCAACTGTGGCTCGTCGTGCCCAACTCCAGTGGGCTGAGGCAGGCCCGTGGGTCCGGCTGCCCACCGCCCTCCACATGCACATGTGGGCCCCGTTGTTATGTGGGACCACCCTATTTGGGTCCCCTTTACCTCCCTTTGTCCATTTTACCCCCCTCCAGTCTTTCAAACCCCTCCAAAAATCTAATTTCTCTCTTAAATCTTCCTCCCATACACACTAAGCCTCTCCTTCTTCTACATTTCACTCCCCCCTCCACCATTTTCCTTAAACCCATCTTATACAACTCTCCACCCTCCTATATCCCACCTATTTGAGCACAAAAGCTCTCTTTTGTGTCTCATAATCTCTGAAACCCACAAACCCATCTCACCTTTCAAGCTTTTCCAACCCTATGGCTCTTTTTGAGCTAGTTGCTACTCTTTTCTCCCTTTCCACACTCCTTTCTCTCATGGGAAAGAGAAGAGTGCCCGCGGATGAAGCCGGGCTTAGCTGCCCTACCCGTTCGAGGAAGTAGTCAAGCGTCGAGGCTAGCACTAGTGTCGAGCGAGTACGAAGGATGAAGCAGTATCTCGATCCCCAAATTTCACTCGAAAGATCTCTATCATCGGGCATAGGACTTGGTAGGTTTCATGGCCGTGAAGTTGTGTTTGAAGCACATGTTGACGAAAAGCTATTTGGGCTATATCCGGTGATGGACCTCCTGTTAGAATCCGGGTGGGGTCCCATATTTGAAGGTAAGTCTCATGCGTGTGAAAGCACTGTTCAAGCCTTCTATGCCCACATACGGGATCCACTATTAGAGCCTTTACAATTCATTATCCCCGTGGGAAGGCGGGAAGTCATAGTCGATGTAGGTGTGATAGCCCGAATTATGGGAATTGAACGTGGTGAGGTACATGCTAGTGAATCTCACCTTAATAGTGTGCGAGAAAGAGATCGCTACACGTGATTTCTTTGTGCTCAACTGGTTCACTGGAAGCAAGGCAATTGCCTCCTATCGACCAAGATGACGGCGGACTTCCGCCTACTCCACTACATATTCACGTACAATGTGTATCCTAGGTGGAGCAACCGTACCGAATGCACACGTTTGATGGTGGACTTCCTGTACAGAGTTGGGCAGGGAGACAAGTTGTGTCCACCTACGTTTGCCCTACTACAGATAATTCAGACCGTATGCCCTATTAGGGGAGATGTTTCCCTCCCATTCGGCTGACTTATATGTAAGATTGCTCATAATTTTGGCTACAAACTTAACATGGATGAGCTTGCGCCGATCCACTTCATTAATGACACTACACTTAATAACATGGGAATTGGGCCGCGACAATGACAAGCCCCTCTTAATGAATATGGAGATGAGATAGAGGAAGAGGAAGAAAGTAGTAAAGAAGAGGAGGAAGACGAAATAGAGGAAGGAAGTGTGGGGGAAGGCAGTGATGAAGAGGGAAGTGATGAGGAAGAGCAGGAAGAGAAAGAAGAGAGGCCCAAGATACAGGTAGGGAGCCTCATACTACTACACATGACAACCGCCATGATCGGGCTGCCTTAGAAGCCCGCATGACTCAGATTGAAGAGAATCAGGCCGCCTTGAAACAGGAAATCAAGGAGAATCAAGCATACCTAAAACAGAAATTCAAGACAATGTACTACACTCTGAAGACCCTCCTGTGCTGTATGCAGGACAAGGGTGCTCCTCCACCATCACCAGAGTCGGACGACTAGTCATAGGATCTAGTCATCTTTGAGTTTTTCTTATTTCTTATTTCCTTTTGTAATAGCCTTGGTAGGCTTAGTTAGTTGTTGGTGTGTTTAGTGTTTTAAGCTTTTGTTAGATTAGCTCACATGCATCTTCTGTCATGATTCATGTAATACTATATCTCATGTATTGTGACAATTTTGGGTAATGAAATGCATGAAGCTTTTTTTGATTTGGAATGTATAAAATGCTTGAGAAATTGAGTGTTGTTATGCTAAATCTTACATGTATTGCACCCTATGTTGTGTATATGGAATGCCTCCGAAAGCAACTTGAAATATGACACGACTAGCACTTGGTGGATTGTTTGACTAGGCACCTCCCCTAAGCGATAGCCACATGGACCCTAGTTTGGGCCCTGATAGTGACATTATGCCGGATTCACAATAGACCACTGGCCCCACTAATGGGCCAACACCTTTTGCTCCACCGGTTCCAGAACAGAACCGTGCGTCTACCTCGACACCACACATGCCTCAGGCTACTCCTCCCCCTGATAGGTTGGAGCAGATCATGCTCTAATGCAGCAGAAGCAGTAAATTTGGACCACGATTGCAGGGGCCCTTGCCCAAAATATGAAAATGGTCCTGCTTGCACCACCTATGCAGCCTGCAGGAAATATGAATACCAACGGTCTTTTTGAATGCTTCCAGCATTTTCGACCTCCCACCTTTGCAAGCACTCATAGGCCTGAGGAGGCCGAATACTAGCTAGATCGCAACTCTAAGATGTTGAAGCCGCTGCACTGCACTGAGGCAGAGTAGGTAGAGTTGGTTACCTATATGTTCAAGAAGGAGGCTAATCTATTGTGGGATAACATCTTACAGATAGTTCTTGTCAGTCACGTGTGGACATGGAACGCGTTTGAGGCCCGTTTCCATGGGAAGTACTTCCCCCTCACTTACCGTAATGAGGAGGGTGAGTTCCTTCGCCTTCGACAGGGAGGGATGACCGTGGCCAAGTACGAGAACCACTTCATGGAGCTAGACAGATATGCTCCTTTGATATTAGCAAACGAGTCGATGAGAATGCGGTGATTTTCTAAGGGTCTGCGACCTGAGATACGTATGAAGATGTGTTGCACTAGTATTCCCAATTATGTTGAGCTAGTGAACATGTCCCTGCAAGCTTAGCAGGATGAGGATAGACTATCTCATACATGTATACCCATAGGTCCGATGCTTCCACCTGATTTGCTGAGCAGACCATTCCTCGGCAAGAGGCCACGTGCAGATTCGCCTCCCAGGCTTATGGCTCCACCGACCCAGCTGAGGCAATCAAATTTGTAGTGCACCTACTACAAGAGGTCAAGCTATACAGAAACTTACTATTTTGCCAAGATGAGGGACAACGGCTTCTCGACGCCTCAAAAGATTAACCGCTAGCTTCCTCAAGCTATATCAACTCCACCTCTATGATCAGCACCGCCAGCATAGCCTTTCTATAGGCCGAATGTACCTCGTAGTAGGCCACCTCAATGGCCTATGGCACTGCAGCCAAATTGTCCTCAACAAGCTCGTGGGCACTCACTTGCAGCTGAGGCATCCGAGACAGCAACCGCAACACCATTAGCTTTCGAAATCACAGCACATATCCAAGGTATATCAGTCTTCCTATTGGTGGACACCAAGTCCACTATTTCGATAATCTCATGCGCATCAGTCAAGCGACTAGTGTTGAAAACTACTCCTACAAAGGGGGTAAGAGTCGTTACTGCCACAGGGACCTTTTCAGACATTACCAAAATTTGTAAGGATTACTTGATAGACTTAAGAAGCAGGACAATACTCATTGACCTAATTGTGGCCCCACTATATCATTACAACGTCATCCTCGGTATGGATTGGCTCACCGAGATGAAGGCAGAGATTGATTGCGATAACAGGTTAGTGACAGCCCGTGCACCTAAGGGCACAGCCTTTACTTTTCTAGTTCAAGTCAGTTGGCCCTGCCACATAAGTTGTTAAGCTTCCTTGTTAGAGAATGTTGATGGTCCGACGCTTAGGAACACGCTTGTAGTCTAAGATTTCACGGACGTGTTCAAAATGATACCTGGACTACCTCCTCGGCGCGAGATCGACTTTATTGTCGACCTTATGCCTGATGTGACACCCATTTCACTACTGATGTATCGCATGCCTCCATGTGAAATGGAGGAATTGAGGAGACAGATCGATGATCTGTTGGATTCAGGCTTCATACGATTGAGTGTATCTCCTTGGGGAGCACATGTGTTGTTTGTGAAGAAGAAGGATGGATCACTGCAATTCTGTATTGATTATTGCAGGTTGAACTAAGTGACAGTGAAAAATAAGTACCCTCTGCCCAGGATAGATGATCTGTTCGACCAGTTGAAAGGGGCACAGTATTTCTCAAAGATCGACTTATAGTCGGGGTATCACCAGTTGCGCATCAGGGATGAAGACATGCAGAAAATAGCATTCAGGACCAGTTTTGGGCACTATGAGTTTTCCAAGATACCTAGACCACTGTCTCAACTCACTCAAAAGGATCTTAAGTTTGCCTGGAATGAGAAAGCAGAAGTAGCCTTTCAAGAATTGAAGGATAAGTTGACGACCGCACCCGTGATAGCATTATCAAAGCAAGGGGTCAGATATATGATATACACCAACGCCTCTCGTGTTAGTTTGGGTTGCATTCTTATGCAGAAAGATAGGTGATTACCTATGTATCGGGACAATTTAGGAAACACGAAGAAAACTACCCTACGCACGGCCTGGAATTAGCAGTCGTCATCTTCGCATTAAAGTTCTAGAGACATTACCTCTACTGAGAGGAGTTCGAGCTCTTTTGCGACCACAAGAGCCTCAAGTACATATTCACACAGAGAGACCTTAATATGAGGCAATGATGTTGGATGGAAACCTTGAAAGACTTCAAGTTTGAGGTTTCCTACCATCCTGGAAAGGTCAACCTTATGACAGATGCATTGGGCTGTAAGAAGACAATAGAATTTACATCTTCATTAATAATAGAAGAATGGAACATGGTAGAATTTGTGCGAGACATCGACCAGAAGCTTATAGTAAAAGTGCTGTTTGAGAGCGTCGCACATATTCGTGTACAGCCACTTATTGATGACGAATCATTGTGGCTCAAAGAGAAGATGAATGGTTGGTGAAGATAAGAAAGCGAGCTAGTGACGAGGAAGACTCTGAATGGAGAGTTGGTTCAGATGGGGGTTTATGTTATCGTGGTCGCCTTTGCGTCTCGAATCTCCATGACTTGAGGAAGGAAATCCTTGAAGCCGCTTACAATTCGAAGATGGCGATGCATCTTGGTAGTACAAAGATGTATTGAGATATAAAACGTTTGTACTGGTGGGACAACATGAAGGCCCACATAGTATACTTTGTGTCCCATTGTCTTATGTGCTAGTAGGTCAAGGCCGAACATCGCCGACCTCCTGGTTTACTTCAGCTCATGCCTATAACTAAATGGAAATGAGATTTCATCTCTATGGATTTTATTTCACGGTTACCAAAGACGAGGAAGGGACATAAATCCATTTGGGTGATTGTGGACCGATTAACGAAATCAACTCATTTACTCCCGATTAGAGTTTCAAACTCAGCGGATGATTTGGCCAGGCTGTTCATTAAGGAGATAGTACGTCTACATGGAGTGCTTATGGAGATTGTGTCGGATCGAGACACACGATTCATATCTATCTTCCAGACTCGTATCCAAGAAGCAATGAGAGTGAAACTAAAGTTCAATACCGCGTTCCACCCACAGACTGATGGGCAGACGGAACGGGTAAATCAAGTTTTAGAAGATATGTTGCGGGCATGTGTGCTTGATTTCAAGGACAGTTGGGATGACTGTCTTCCCTAAGCTGAGTTCTCTTATAACAACAACTTTCAAACGAGCATTGGCATGGCTCCCTACGAGGCCTTGTATGGGCGTCCAAGTCGAGCACCGCATTGTTGGACAGAAGATGGTGAAAGAGTTTGATTGGCCCAGATTTAGTACAGGCGATCTCAGAAAAGATCGACATTATCAGGCGTCGACTTCTTGCAGCACAGAGCAAACGGAAGAGTTACGTCGATACAAGACGGCGACAGTTGGAATTTGAAGTCAGAAACCACGTATTCCTGAAGGTTTTTCTAATGAAGGGAGTCCTCCGGTTTGGAAAGAAAGGGAAACTCACGCTAAGATTCATTGGCCCATTCTAGATACTGGATCGAGTGGGTGCGATAGCATACTGACTTGCTTTTCCCACGCCACTCGTAGGCGTGCACAACGTATTTCATGTATCGATGCTGAAGAAATACGTTCCTGATCCTTCTCATATTATCAAATGAGAGTAGGTACAGTTGAGTGAAGACACTACTTATGTACTGTGACCAACACGTATTCCGGATAGGAAGGAATAGGTGTTACGTAGTAAAGTGATTTCACTTGTGAAGATATTGTGGACTCACCACACTAAGGAAGAGGCTACTTGGGAAACAGAAGCCGAGGTTCGTAAGACCTACCCTCAGATTCTCGAGGAGTACGAAAAGGTACTAATTTCGAGGACAAAATTTTTCTTTAAGGGGGGTAGATTGTAACGTCTCGGAAAAATCTATACAAAGACCCGAGTACCACCTCAGGCAGAAATCCCTAAGGATCGAATTAGGTAGAAATCAGATGAAAATTAATTAAGTACTAAACTAAATAATCAGTGGAATTAGCTTGAACTACTATCTATACGAACTGCAAGACCCAAAACTATTAGAATCGTCAAATCAACATTACCTAAAAACCTAGGAGCAATCTCAAAACCCAGTTGCTCTCAGGAGCATAATGAAACTCTGTATCGGACCTGGACCGCGCGTTGAAGGTCTGATGACCGCGAAACTATAGGGTTATGACCTTCTTATTGGGCTTGACAACCATCATGGGAATCGAGCCCAAATAGTATCTAAAAGTACACAACTAAAGCCCTGAGTAAAGTGCGTAAGAAATGCAAATATCTTTAGAAAATGAATTCAAACTTAAGTGAATTGAAATGTTCACTTGCAGGAAAAACTAAAGACTTTAGACCATCAAATTTTGACAAAACATTACCCGTGGATCAGGAAAATTTCCTTACTCTTATACGTATACTTGTGGCCCTAATCAAGTGACGGTGACCGTTAAACTGATATGGGTCCTCCACGGTCGATCTGCTAATCTGATCGGACTAAAATCATAACATGGCCTAGATCCATTGTCAGGGAACTTACTCTGTGACATAGACAGGTAATAGACCATCCTAAGGGCCCAATTTGTCAATAATAGGCACCCTTTGGCTATAACTTAAGTATACCATGCCCCTGGGGCCATTAACATTACTTCTGAGCCTATATAAGGCCCTTAAACCACCCCTCTCTCATTCCATACAAACTTCTCTAACCCTAGGAGAGAGAAGAGAGAAAAGAGGAGAAAAGAGTGAGGAGAAGAGAGAGAGAGAGAGAGAGAGAGAGAGAGATCAGTAGATCGTTGCTAGGATTCACTCCCACCACTCCACGTACCGAATCATCTCTCCTGTTTCGCTACACCATCGATTCCAACTTTGATTTAGGTAAGAAATCCTAAACCTAATCTTGTTTTAGGAATCTAAATGGCGAAATCGGTGAAATAGCTAACATATTTCGTGATTTAGGTAGCCGTTGTTCTATAGACGTAAGTGTTGGATTCGAACCAAGTTCGAAATGAGCAAACCAATGAAAGGTGCAGACTATAAACGTTTAGTTATGGTTTAAAAGGCTTTCAATGTCAGCAATGATTTATGTCCGACTTTTGCCACCATATGATTTTAGTTATGATGTATTCGATGAATTATACATGTGTGTGAACTATGTAAATATATAATGTATTTCATGTGTTTGTTGAAATGTTTGAATGAAATTGAAATTATGATTTGTACTTGTCATGACTATTGACGTAGAATACATGTTTGTTGTATGTATGACGACTCCTTTGTGAAAGGATTTGCTATAATACATGCTATAACTACTTTAGTTCATGTATGTTATCATGTGTAGGCTAAGTGTTTGATAGAATGCCTAAATGAGTAATTTTTTGATGAATCGTATTTAATAAGGGTGTTGAGATGGGATTTTCAATTACCTTATCTATATGTATAACTTCCTTCATGAAATATATATCACTACTATGTGATTTGTGGGTGAAATGCTTATGTATGATAACATGTTCAATATTTGTTTGATAAAATGCTCAAATGATTGTTGTATTTAGATTGTTTCTTAAGTGCTTGTGTGATTATCACACGTATCTACATGATATGTCTGAGTATGATTGGGATTACTACATAGTCCAGGCAGTCGGTAATAGTTCCCGATTCAATGGCTGAATTAGTCTCGCCACAAGGGATAGGTTTGATGAATCTGACTCGTACAGTAATGGTCGACAGTGGTTAGGCCACGAGGAGTGCTTATGTGCTCCATGTCAATTAATTCAGCGTGCGCTCGCACCAATCAAACTTGTCAAATAACCCGATTGGTCTAATGTGTGTTTTTCATATATGGACGCTACTGGTTGAATCTAAGGTACCACTTACCAATGCAAACCCATTTCAACCATGGTACCACGATCCTCTAAGACTCATGAGTCAAGCATGGTGGTGTATGGGACACCATGCTCGAGCTGTCGGCCTACGCAAGGGTGACTGCCTCCCCGTAGTGACCAGTGAGCAACCCAAACTTGTGAGCCGAATATGGTGGTGTATGGGATGAAATAGCAGTGAAGACCGCTTGAGTTTAAGTCGGAATATGCCAATATGTCCTAGAGGGGGGTGAATAGGACTTTTTAAAAGTTTTTACTGTTTATTCAAAAATCTTATCACACTAATTCTATCATGTATACAATTTTCAGGATTACTCAAATATAACTCTATCAGCTTCCAAGCCAAGTAGAGGAACTAATCACAAACTAATCAAGATTTAACAATATGCAACGTAGTCTATGTTGGATGTGATTGTATGTGTGTGAGATGTGTTCAGATATATGAATATGAAAGCATTGTCATGAATCACACATATAGAAAAGCAATCACAAACACAGTCATTTTTATAATGGTTTGACTACTTGTCTACTCCACTCCCGGCTATCCCACTCAACACTTGAGTGTACCGGATTTCACTAAGGAGGTTTCCCAGGGTTCACTTCAAACCTAAGGTTTTAAATCAGGTTCACCTTCAACCTTTACAGAGGTTTTACGCGGTTCACATCAAACCCAGAGTTTCGCTAGTTCACTCCTAACCAGATGTTTATGCTCTCCATAGATCAAGGGTCCACACAACGCACCCGGATTTTAGACCACACAGGTCAAGGACCTAACAGTTTATGCCCTACACAAGAGCAAGGGTCTACCCTGTGCACCCATTACGTACACTCCCGCTAGAGGCCTCCTTGAGGACTTCAAAGGGTGAGAACCACTTAGGACCAAGACCTAGGAAGGAATGATCACAAGTGTCCTCTGGACTCTGGATACTTATAAATAAGTTGATGAGTCCCGTTAAGCACAACGCCAAAGATCTTCTCCTCCTTATTGATGAAGAGTCTTCAGCTCCCTTGATCTGCAACATAAAATGATATACCAATGCTTGGCTTCGGGTTGGGTCAAGGGTGAGATGGAATCCTACTCTCTAAAGATTTTCCTATAAGGAAAATAGAGTGGTTCCTCTCTTATGCATTCAAGGCATCCCAGCATAATGATTTGCCATTAAGGTAGTACCTGGAGGATCCTTGAATGCGGAAGTTCATTCCCCAATCCACTCTATTTAATATCAATGGTAAGGGTGGATTGGATGATGAACTCCCTAGAGAGAAAGGACTTTAGGTATAGGATATAAGTTGAAACACTCAAAAGCTCTCTCTACTTTCTCTCCTAGCAACAAAAGACAAGTCCTCTATAAATAGGCAAAAAGTTCCAACGGATATAAAACGGTCACATTTATGACAGAGTTCGATATCATCGAGCAGGTTCGATATCATCAAGCGTATACTCTCGATGGCATCGATGGTTCGCTCGATGACTCAAACTCGATGTCATACGCTTTTGAAACTCTTTGCCAATTGGTCGATGAATCAAAGCTATAGTCGATGTCATCGAATTTCGAACTCCGATTCCATCGAAGACAGATTCAATCTATCGACACATGAAAATTGAGAGAGACTTGACTTTGAGATATTTCAGGTTTTCATGAATGATCGGGGGAACCGTCGAGGTCATCGGAATTTGAATGTCGATGATATCGAGATCTGAGTCGAGGCATCGATAATTCCAATATATTTATCTTTGAACTTGCTGGACAGATTATGGCTTAGTTCGATGTAATCGATCAGGTGTCGATATCATCGATATTTGAATATCGATTAAATCGAAAGGCTTCCGATCATAGTTAAAAACATCCTAAAATAACTGCTGTAAGAAATGCGCGCCCACCATCGATATCATCGATGGACCTCCGATCTTATCGATATTTGATTTCAGATCATATCGGACGGTCATCGATATATCGATGAATTTTGAGATTTTCATTAAAAAACAAGGGCGCCGAAAATCTATGGTATCGAGCCACTCCCGATGGTCTCAAGATTTGAATATCGATGGTATCGATATGCGTATCGATACATCGATAATTCATCCAGATATGTTATGAAGTTACTGGACATGTTTAGTACTTTTATCGATGATATCGATAGATGTATCGATACATCAATAAATCCATCTAGATGAGTATTTAGTTGCTAGACATTTTTGGTCCTCTTATCGATAAATCGTTAAGGTATCGAGGACATCGACAGCGCAAGTCGATCATATCGAAGGTGCTTCGATAGAATCGATAGGGCGAGAAAAACTTAGAGATTTTCCTATTTTGAAAACGTTTTCTCACCACAAAAGCCCTAAGATGTCTATCTTATTTTAAGGGTTTAATTCACCTGGTGTATTGGGTTATGGGATGTGAAGCTATGATTTACCTATTACGAGCTTCCACACATCCGATTGAGGCAGACACTTGGCTTGATCTTCTTTTAATGTCCTGTAGACTGTCTGACCACCTATTCACAGTAATTGACAAACAAGGGCACTTTCATGGGACACTGTATTTAAGCTGTCGGCCTACGATCAGGTGACGAGCCTCTCGTAGTAACCTCGAGTATAAATTAGGCTGTAACGACTCGACAAATCCTGTATAAAGGCCCGAGTACCACCTTAGGCAGAAATCACTCAGGACCAAATCCTTTAGAAATTAGATAAGGATTAACTAGTGTTAAACTAGATTACATATGAAATCCACACTAATCACTTTAAATACGATCTGTAAGACTCAAAACTTGTGGAATCGTTGACGTTACATTACCCAAAAATCTAGGATCAATCTCATTACCCGGCTACTCTCGGGTGCATCACAAAACTCCGTATCAGATCTGGACCGCACATCGAAAGTCTGAATAATATGAGGTTATAGAATTAAGACCGCCTTGCTGGGCTTGACAACCATCTTGGAAGTCAAAACCAGATAGTGTCCCAGGGCTATTCGCTTGAGCCCAGAGCGAGGAGTGTGAGAAAACATGATTTTCTTTAGAAATTAAATCTAATTTAAGTAATCTAAGACTTGTCGTTTGCGGGTCAAATATAAGCAATCAGACTGTCGGAATCTAACCCAAATACACCATCGGATCAGGGAACATTTCCCATACATGTCCGTGTACTCGTAACCCTGATCGAGTTTCAGTGACCGTTGAACTGAAACTGGTCTGCCACGTGTGATCTGGGAACCCGACTGGAACAAAAACTTAACTCGACCTAGATCCAAGGTCAGTGAGCTTAAGTCTGACCTTTGGCTCAAGGGGGGGCTCCAGAAGTGCTCAGTTGAGACAGAACAGTCCGTATTTGGACATAACCTAAGTATACTATGACCCTGAGTCTATTTCAGTGAGTTCTGAGCCTATATAAGGACCTTAAACCCTCACTCTCTCATCCCATACGAATTTGAGAAAACCCTAGGTGAGAGAGAGAGAGTAAAGAGAGAGAAAGTGTGGGAGAAGTGGGAGAAAGATCCTGTTGCTCTAACTTGCTACCATACGTGCTTAGCCACCACTGTCTAATCATTATTCCGGCAATTTTGTTTTCGTTCTTAGGTAAGAAAACCCTAACCCTAACTTGTTATAGGGTTTCAACTGTTACAAGTAGCGAGATAGCTGACTTAATTCATGTTATATGTTGTTGTGCCCCCGTAGATGAAGACTTAGAGATTCTATCGACTTCGTTACGCTTCTATAGTATAAGGTACGGACTATAGATGCTTAGGTTATGGTTTTCAATGCTTTTAATGTCAGATAATAATAGATTCATGATCTGGGTGTTATTTTACATGCAAAATGCGATGTTCATTTTGCGATTTAGTTACGTATGCAAATTATGGCGTTTAGTGTATTTTGTATATTTGTAGAAAATACCATATACATATAAAATATGGAAGTGTATTTGTCATGATTAAGTACTATGTGTATATCCTATATGTATGTGTAATACTTACTCGGCGAAAGGATTTGCCCTAATACATGTTTTGGCTAATATACCTTATGTATGTTAAATAAGTGTAGTCTAAGTGTTTGTGAAAATGCTTGTATGAGTAAGTACTTAGGAGATAGTGTTTTAGGTAGGTGTTGAGAGAGGATTCTCAACTACCTTAGAGATGTATATGATTTCCTCCATGCAAGTTATTTAGTTTAATCATTTACTTATGAAATGTATGTGCTTGAATTTCCTGTTTAAGTGGTGTTTTATAACATGCTTGTTATCATGTTTGAATTACTTAGTTAATTCTGCTCTGATTACTCTATATGCTTTCTGGTTAGTGATTAGGGCTATGATATAATCCAGGCAATCGATAATAGGCTTGAGTTCGTGGCTGAGATTTATTCGCCACTTAAGATGGGTTTGACAAACCCGAGTCGTACTAAAGTTGTCGACAGTGGTTAGGCCACACGAAGTGTTTACGCATTTCATGTCGCTCAACTCAACGTGCGCTCGTGCTAGTCGAGCTCGTCAAGTAACTCGATCTGCCGATATATGTTCACCATGTATGGATGCCTCTGTTTGAACCTAAGGTACCCAACTCACCAGTGAATCCCGCTTAACCTTGATACCTTGATCCGTTAAGACTCATGAGCCGGGCATGGTGGTATGGGACACCGAGCTGTCGGCCTACGTTGGGGCGATGTGCCTCCCCGTAGTGACCAGTGAGCAACCTAGACTCGTGAGCTAAATACGGTGGTATGGGACACTGTATTCGAGCTGTCGGCCTACACTGATTTAGTGATGAAAGAGTGGTGTAACGATTGCGTGTAACAGCCCTGACAGCCCTTTGTAGTGACCTCGAGCATACTTTAAATCTGCGGTGAGGCGACGAGTCTTCCCGTAGTAAACAGAGTATAAACTAGGCCTGTATTGATAAGGTGATGGGGGAGCGGTGCAACGAGTGCGTGCAACAGCCTTGGCAGCCCTTTACAGCGACTTAAAACTGCATCATCGTATGAGATTATCTAAGACTGATGACCCTAGAATGGATCATTGTTTGGGAATGATATAAGGGAGGTACCTTAGTTTTCCAATACTGCTGTATGAAAATGACTAATAACAACTCGGTAATTACATTCATAACATAGCACTGCATGTTCTTGGCATTGTGGAGCACTGAGGGATAAACGCATGCTGCGGATGTAAGATGGTGTCGCATGAGGGAGCATTGGCGAGGGCATGTATCATGACTGTATTCCATACTTGCATTAATAGAGTATTTAGGAGTGTTTGATTATACTGATTTATCATTACTGCTTGACTGAATTGATAATATGTTAACCTATGCTTTATCGTTCCACTAAGTTAGCTACTCACTCCCACGTTACGGGACGGTGTTCTGGACACCCACTAGACTCTGTCTTAGATGCAGATATCGACGAGACGCAGGAGGCTGAACCTGATTACTATGATGATCAGGATGAGTTCTCCTACATGCAGTTCTCTGGAGGCTTCGCTTAGGCCATTCACATGACGGGGCTACAGGGTTTACCATTATAGTTGTACCATTTTTTTGGCATTTTGATTTTAAAACAATATATGTATATGGTGACTCAGTAAGGTGTTCATACTCCGGAGACCGATTGTGACTGTTTCTGGCTCTATATACATTTTTATACATCTTTCAGTCTTCCGTTTGCGTTTTATAACTTGATCTGGAGTATGAATTACTGTTTTGGTATAATCTCACTCATGATTATTGCACCAACATAGACAACATTCAATCATAAGTATTTATGTTGTATAAGTGATGTTTTGGAACTCGGGTGTTGAGTTGCAACTCGACCCCCGATTTTCAGGGCATTACATAGGCCTACGCTGAGGTGACTAGCCTCCCCATAGCAACCTCAAGTGTAAACTCTTGAACTTTCCTATCCACTATTTTCATTAGGGTGATGCCCTACAACTTGCCTATCATATGTGATTAACTAAGATTGACAACCCTAGATGGATCCCTATTTGGGTTAATAATATAAAGGGAGGTATCTTAGCTTCCCGAATCTGCTGTATGAATAAGCCTAACTAAGAACTTGGCTAACACGACCATCACCTCATTGCATGTGCTTTGGTGAGGAAGCGCACATTTAGGAAGTTTGTCATGCGCGATCGTGAGATGATGTTGCTGAGGGAGTGCAGGCGAAGGCATGCATCATTACTGCATATTATTCCTGCATTAACAAGAGTACTTAGGACCTGATTGTGTATTGCTTCATCATTACTTCTTGACTGAATTAATACATATTTACCTTTGCCTTATAATACCACTGAGTTGATCACTCGCTTCCACTCTGGGACGGTGTTTTAAAACACCAACCAGAATCTGTTGTAGTTGCAGATGACGATGAGGCTTACGCGATCGAGCCAAACTTCTTTGATGAGGAAGAGGAATTCTCCTATGTTCAGCTTTTAGGCGGGTCTTCATAGACCTCATTATAATTCGATGGGATTACAGGGATACTTGGATTAGTCGGACATTCAGACTTTGATATTTTGTAAATTTTGGAACTATACATGTATATATTCAGCCTGGTGACATACTCATACTCTGGGGATTGAAAAAAACTTACATACCTTATATACTTGTCTCAGTCTTCCGCTTGCTAGATTTACTTATCTCTGGAGTTTGATATGCTGATTTGGTATAATCCCACTCATGTTTAATGCACTAATACGGACAACATTTAATCATCATTATCTATGTTGCATAAGTGATGCGACGGATCTCAGGAGTTGAGTTTTGCTCGACCCCCGATTTACGGGGCGTTACACATTTTCACTTCATCGAGAGTTTCAGATTTCTCTCTCATGAAAACTACCCATATATACCTGGTAAAATCATCTACTATTACCAGAATATATTTCTTACCACCTCGACTCTCTGTTCTAGTAAATTCAACAAGATCCATGTGGAGGAGATCAAGAGGTTTGGATGTGGCACTGGAGTTCACTTTCTTGTGAGCACCCGTAGTTTGTTTTCCAATCTGACATTCATCACAAATTTTATCCATTTTATTTAACGTAGGTAGACCTCTTATTACTTCACCTTTGCTCATTCTATAAAGGTTACGATAATGTACATGTCTTAGGCATTTATGCCATAGTTTGGTCTCATTGGTTTGGACCATGTAACACGATAACTTAAACGAGCTTAATCACTAACTATATAGCAGTTCTTAGATGTTCTGCAACCAGTTAATATCACGGAACCGTTCTCATTAGAAATCTCACACCCTTGGTTGGTGATTTTGATGCTATATTTATTATCACAAATTTGAGAAATGCTCAAGAGATTATGCTTAAGGCCCTCTACAAATAAAATATTCTTAAATGGAGGAAGATTAAAGAGTTGAATACCTTGGCCAACAATTCTGCAGTTGCTACCATCACCGAATGTGACTGAGCCATCAGTTATATCTTTAAGATTGGTGAACAAATTTTTGTCATCTGTCATGTGTCTAGAACAACCATTGTCTAGGTACCACTTTGATTGACTCGAAGCCTTGAAAGTGATTTGGGCAACCAGACAAGCAACCATAGGGACCCATTTCATTACTGTTTTGGGTTTTGGAGCATAGTTGGTTTTTCTATGCTTATAGTTGTTTTATATTCTACCATTCGAGTTATATTTTAGAAGCTCCTTAAGTAAATCAACAATTTTCTCAGCTAAGGGGTTATGATTCTGATTTCTATAATTGATATGGTTGCTTTTAGGTTTCAAAGCCTGAAAAGTTTTAGGATTTTTGAAACTATTTTAATTCAGACTTTTTCCTTTTGAGTTAGAGGATTCCCCTTTAACAAACTTAAGAGGAGTGGACTTACTTTTAGGAGGTGTATTCTTATCATAGCCCAGACTAGATCTATGGCCACATTTCCTTGAGCCGGTTAGTAGTCTTTATAGTTTAGGATCATCCTGGGCATACCTCCGAGTATCCTTTAAACTTAAGAGAGAAGAGACATCTAATTTTAGTTTTTCATTTTCTGATTTAACGTTTTCAACTTGGGATGTTTTGAAATCTAAATCAGACTTAGCTTTTTCAAAATAATCAAAAAAATGTGATTTTTCTAAAACTAAATTATCAAAATCTTCTTTTAACTTTAAAGCTTTTCTTTTTGAAGTTGTAGTTTTATAGCTATCTTGTAACTTTCCCTGTATAGGGCATTATATACATCTTGTAAATTGAAAGTGTCATGGTTTGTCAATTAGCGTGAGTGTTGAGTCGGCTAGACAGAGAAGCTCCATAGGAAGATCAATCAACCGTCTGCCTCAATCAGATGTAGGCCCAAACTTGCCACAGGTAAATCCAAGCCTCACATCTCATGTCCCAAAACACCAGGTAATTAAAACCCTTAAAACTGATTAGAATATCATAAGGTTTTTGAGTTAGAAAACTTTTTCAAAATTCAGAAAATCTCTAAGTTTTTTACCTCTGTCGATTTATCGATAGACTGATTGATATAATCGAGAAATGTTGTTGATGTCCTCGAAGCTCAATTGATACTATCGAATGAGGACATAAGTTGTCCAGCAACCGCATATACTTCTGGACAAAATTATTGATGTATCAATAGGTGTATCGATATTATCAAACTTTGAATCTCGAGTCTATCAAAGTTAACTCAATAAAATCGACAACAGAGATTTTGTGTCCCTGTTTTTCTAAAGAAAATCATGAAGACCTTCGATATATTGAAATACTCCTCGATATCCTCGGAATTCAAAAACCGATGATATCGGAAGGCCTTCGATGATATCGATCGTGGACATAGTTTACCAGCAATATTTTCAGGTGGTTTTATCTTGAATCGAGGGTCACTCGATAGAATCAATATTCAAATATCGATGATATCGAGGCCGGATTGATTGCATCAAGAATGGACATAAATTGTCCAGTAAGCTTAACTAGAAAATCCTTTGGATTTATCGACGCATCGACACGACTATCAATATCATCGACATTCAATTTCCAATGATATCGAGTGTACCTCGATCAAATCCTTGACCTGAAAATATTTCAAAGTCATGTCTCTCTAGTTTTCAAATGTCGAGGAATCGATCCTTGCGTCGATGAAATCGAAGTTCGAAATCCGATAATATCGACGCAAGTTTGATTCCATCAACCAGCTGGTAAAAGGTTTCAAAAGCATATGACATTGAGTTTGTGTCATCGAGCGGCCAGTCGATGCAATCGAGAGTATACGCTCGATAATATCGATCCTGCTCAATGATATCGAACTCTGTCATAAATGTGACCGTTTTATATCCGTTAGAACTTTTTCCCTATATATAGAGAGATTGTCTTTAGTTGCTTGTAGAGAAAGAAGAGAGTGCTTTTGAGTGTCTAACCTTAGATCATATACTCAGAGCCCTTTTTCTCATGGGAGTTCATCCTCCAATCCACCCTCATCATTGATATTCAATATAGTGGATTGGGGAATGAACTTCCACATTCAAGGATCCTTCAGCTACCACCTTAATGGAAAATCATTAAGCTGGGATGCCTTGAATGCATAGATAATTAGAATTGCTCTATCTTCCTTATAAGGAAACATTTAGGAGAGTAGGATTCCATCATAGCCTTGACCCAACCCGTCGCCATGTATTGGTACATCTTCTGAGTTGCGGATCAAGAAAGCTAAAGTTCTTCATCAAAGGGGGAGATCTTCAACAAATGCGCTGAAAGGGACTCATCTGCTTATCTGTAAGTTATTAGAGTCCAGAGGACCCTTGTGATCATTCCTTTGTAGGATTGGGTCTAAAGTGTTTCTCACCCCTTGCAAGTCCTCTAGGAGGCCACCGGCGAAAGTGTACATAGTGGGTGCTTTGTGTTAACCCTTGCTCTGTGGAGAGCATAAATAGTTAGGGTCTTGTAGAAGATCATTGGCCAGTGTGCCTAAAAGTGGGTGCGTTGAGTTGGCCCTTGCTCGTGAGAGCATAAACATTTAGGTTTCTTGTGTGGATCCTTGGCCAGTGTGCCTAAAATTAGGTGCTATGTGTTGACCCTTGCTTATGGGAGCATAAACAGTCAGCCTAGGTGTAGGTTGTAAAGGTTGAAGGTGAACCTAATTTAAAACCTTAAGTTTGGGGTGAACCATGTGAAACCTCCTTAGTGAAATCCAGTACACTTAAGGGTTGAATGGGTTACTGGGAGTGGAGTAGAAAAGTAGTCGAACCACTATAAAAATGACTGTGTTTGAGATTGTTATTATCTTCCATTATTTATGTGATTTCCTTAAATACTTTCATTTTTGATTATCTGAGATCACACCTCACACACACACAAAGTCATATCCATCATAAACTAGTTTGTATATTGTTCATCTCTCAAATAGTTTGTGATTGGATCCTCTACCAAGTTCGGAAGCCAGTAGAATTGCTCTTGAGTAATCCTAATACATGCTTGTTATATGGATTAGAGTGATAGGATTTTAAATTATCATAAAATTGTTAAGAAGTCCTATTCACCCCCCTCTAGGATATATTGGCATATTCCTACTTCAACTAAAGCGGTCTATACCGCAATTTCATAAATCATCATCATTTTCATGGTCGCTTCTCAGATTTTCATCATAGCTGAATTACAACTGTCTGAGGAAGTGACTGTAGCTAGAGTCATTAAGGCCTTGACCTTATTAGTAGACTCGGTTTCAGAATCATCTAACTCAGAAGAAGCTTCAAAGTAAGATGACTCATCCCATGTGGCCAACATAACTTTCTTCTTAGGTTTATTCATATTCATGGCAGTTGAAACATTGACTGTCTTTAATAGATTTCTAATTTTTAGATCTAGTCCTTTTCTTTTCAGAAGGTTTTTAAAAATCTACCCTCTTTTTGCTTTTGAAAATTTTATAAAACTTCTTGGCTAATAGTGTCATATCATCTTCAGAATTTTCACAATCAGAATTACTAGCTTTATCATGAGAAATATTTTTAGAAGATTTAAGGGCTATGGACTTACCTTTAGGACCCTTAAAATTTAACTCGTAGGTTTGTAAAGAACCAATAAGCTCTTCAACCCTCATATTATCCGTATCACGAAGTTCCTGAGTGATAGTGACCTTAAAATTGAACCTATCAGGCAATGTGCATAATATCTTTGCACAGACTTTTCTTTCAGGGATACTATCACCAAGACCCTACATAGAGTTGACTATCTCATTTAACTTAGTATAGAAGTCCATAAAAGTTTCACTTTCTTCCATATGTATCTCCTCAAATCGAGTGGTGAGGATTTGAAGTTTAGATTTCTTGACAATAGTCTTACCTTCGTGTGTCATGTCTAGAATGTCTCAGGCTTGCTTTGCAGTATCACAAGATATAATTCTTTTGAATTCATCTGGTGATAGTGCATAAGTGATTGCATTTAAAGCCTTTGCATTGGCACTACTCTCATTTTTCTGAAGAGTGGTCCAAGAAAAATAAGGTATAACCTTTACAGTTTTGGATCCATCAGTGCTAGTAACTTCAGTGGTAGGAAGGGTCCATGTAGTCACTATGGATTGCCACATGCTCTCATCTATGGACTTAAAAGGATCCACATTCTAGCTTTCTAATAGGCATAATTGGAGCCATCAAAAGGTGGAGGTTTAGTGATTGAGAGGCTATCAAAATTTGACATCTTATAAGCTCAGATCGGTTAGCTCAAGAAATGAATCCAAATAATAAAAAGGATCTATTAGGCTTTGATACCACTTGAAAAGGCCGAGCTAAACATCTAGAGGGGGGAGGGGGGTGAATAGAACTATGCTAAATTAAAAATAAATGCAGAATACAAAGATAGATAGCACAATCAAATAATGAAATATCAACCTCAAATGTACTCATCTTGAGAGGTTGATACAAACCTAGTTCTAAGGACAACCTAATAGTAAAAACCAAAGGCTTATGGCAGGACAACCTTACTAGAATGTTTATAAGTGTAAAAAACCCAAACTAATAAAGAGGCAAAGGAAATAAACTAAGTTATTACAATATTCACCACATGTGCATAAAGTAAATTACATCATTCACCACAAATGCATAAACTAAATTACAACATTTACACACATAAACAAATTCAATCATCCACCACAACTCCAGGAATTATAGTGGTTCGTTTGTGTGTACACCAACGGTTTGAAACACAGCTACACAACTACTCCACTCCTAATATCCACACCCACCGGATATTGACTTTCATTATGAAAAGGGTTTTCCAAGGTTCACCTTAAAACCTTCACAATTGTGTCTTTAGATGGGCTTACACAATTATAAAAACCCCACACTCTGAGATTTTTTGGATCACCTCAGACAAAACCAAAAATGAGATTTTCTGGCACAACCTCACAAATCACAGAAGATACACAAATAATAAATGGTACTTATCTGGAAAATTCTCCTTCTAAAGAAGCTCAGTAAAACCAATCCGATGTAGACGAAGATGTTCAGTATTCAGTCTCACAAATGAAAGGTTCTAGATCTAAATGATTTTTAGATTAATTGCCTGGGCTAGCTTGATTTGATTTTGATCTCGAAAAGGGTAAAATCACAATCCCTTCTTTAATGAAATCGAGTTGAATGGAGATCACAAAATCAAATGTAAAAAGCTATTTAAGAGAATTTAAAATAAACACAATATAGCTTAAGAAATGCAAAAATTTATCTCTCAGAGTGATGGTTTGATATCGCTTGGAATAAATGAAAAACTCTAAGATTCGTCCTCTATTTATAGGTGAAAATACTGATCACTCGACTGGTCTAAGAGTCGATTTGACTGGTCGAAGGACCAACCAAATTTTAAAATTTCTGGTGCAATAAGATAAGGTCGTTACTCAACTGGTCAAGTGGCTTGCTCGACTGGTCGATTGGCCTGCTCGACTGGTCGAGCAATGCACTTGACTGCTCGAGTGGCCTACTCGACTGGTCAAGCAATGCACTCGACTGGTCAAGTAGGACCAAAAAACCTTGTTGGACTTTGAGTCAAGCCTGCACGACTGGTTGAGCACTGTTCACTCGACTGGTCGAGTAGTCTCCACAACTTGTCTAGGGTCCAACAAAAAATTTCAAAATTTTGCAATAAATCTTGGACTGGTTGAGCCTAGAGCTTGGACTAGTCGAATAAAGACTAGGACTGGTCGAGGAAATGACATATAAACTTATGAAATGACCCACATAGCTTCTGCAATGAATATGACCTAACCTATGGTCAATCTAGGGTCATCTGTACCTTGTTTGTGAGTTTGAACAATTGAAACATTGTTCACTTTTCTAACTTATACACTTAAATTACTTGAAGCTTGTCTTCAAATCTTGAACTTGAGCTTGAGTAAAGACTTGAGTTCTTGAGATTGTTTAAGGTACTGATCTTAAAACTTAAACTCGAACTTGAGCCTTAAACTTGTACTTGTACTTAAACTTGAAATCTTGAACTTCGACAATGCTTCTTCAACTTAAATACATAGAGAAGTTCGATGAAGACTTGGATAATCTTTAAAATGCACGAAGTTGATCTATTCATCTCATCAATACATGATACAAATTCTAAATGATTTGGCACAACAAAATTTGACAACACTGGGTGCTAGATTTACAATATAGCATTTACAGAACCGACATGAAAATTATGTACAATATGAAGTATATCGACCTAATGGACTCATTGGACGACTTCAATATCTATCCTTGGGATAGTTTAGCCTTCCAGACGATAGCTGAAGGGAATGAAAGTACTACGATGGCATCACCTGGGTCTCGATACAATGTTAACAGCTGCATCTTTCCTCTACAAGTAAGGATTATTTCCCTGTTTATTTGAATTTAGAGTTTATACGAAACTATAGTTATTTAAGACCATCTTTCTATTTCACTGTAATAGATATGGGCCATTGAGAGAGTACCGACCCTTCAAGAATACGTCATTTCATACGTTCCCTCCCAAATTCCAAGATTTATACAATATCGAGGGTGAAAGGGTTAGAGGTACAAGAAAATTCTTCAAATACTCGAGAGTAAAGATGTAAGTCAATTTATATCAAGCTAAGTGATCACTTATTGTAATATATATGTTCTGTACTATATATAAACATGAAAGATGTTCTCTTATAGACTGAAATAATTCTTACCTTGGAACCCACTAGTGAGGAACTGGAGACAGAGGCTGTTCGTTTGGTCCGCGATAGATTTCACATAAAATGTCATAAAAGTCTTCTTTTATGTTGAGATTTTATATTTACTTTGACATGTTACATATTTGATATATACATTACTTCATTTTGTAGGGCATTAAAGATAAAGATGATGAAGAAATGAAAGAAGGAGAGGGAGAGGAAGAGGGAGCGGGATTGCAACTAACAGGATAGCTAAGGGAGGATAAGGAGGAGCTTACTAAGGAGAGGCTTATGTTAGATAGGGATAGGGAAGAGTTGAATCAAAAGGAAAAGCACATCCGCAAGAGGGAACTCGCACTAAAAGAGCGAGAAGAATCGATGGAGAAGGAGAAAGAACTAGCACTCAAGGAGAGAGAACTAATGCTTAAAGAAAAGGAAGCCTTGAGGTTAGAGAGGGAACAATTGAATGAGAAAGCGTTGTTCAAGATGGAGAGGGAAATGTTATTGATGGAGAAGGAAGAATTGAGGATGAAGAATGAGGTATTGAAGAAGGAGAAAGAAGAGTTAGAGGAGGGGAAGATGGAGTTGAAGAATTAAATGGATGAGTTTCTGATAGAGAAGAGGCAGTTTGGAAGGGAAAGGAAGAGTTTGAGAAGGAGGAGAAGTTAAAGAACGACATGGAAGATAAGGAACAAGGGAACGAAGAGGTGGAGGTTCAACCCTTTGAAGCGATAGACGGTAATGTATGTGAGAAATCATTGGTGTCCACTCTGTCTATAAGAGGAAAACTAAAAAGGTCCTGAAGCCGTCTGTTTACAAGGTTTCTCCATTCCTATCCATATCTTTCATTCAAACAACTCCAAGCATCGCCACAGATTTTAAGAAACCTAACAAATTTTTTACTTCTCCAATACCCTTCTAGGCCAAGATGGATCCATTCAGGGTTATATTGGATGAGGAGTTGCATGAATTGGAGAGTTGGGCCAATGCAAACAAAGATACGACAACTGTAACATCCCGGATTTTTGCCACTTGGAATTAGACGTCCTTCAGCAATGGGTCAATCTTAACACTTGATTAACTTCTCAAACACTCAATTTAAAGGTCTCAAATTTCTTCTTCAAACCATTTTCCTGAAAACCTCATTTTTCCTTCACAAATCTCATCTCTCACTATCTTATCCTTCAAACTTGTTTAAGTGCTTTCATGTTAGAAACAAATCTTGAAGTTTAGGTGAATATAACGACTCAGAAAAATTAGGTTATGAAATAACTAACCGAAAGCATGTTATAGGTTACCAAACTGCTGTATACGAAAGCTTAGCGAATCCATCGACTCCGTTACGATTCTACGACAAAAGGTGAGGACTTTAAGTGTATAAGTTACGGTTTTCAACACTTTCAATGTCAGATAATGATAGATTCATGATCTGCATGTAAATGCACATGTACAAAGTGCTTTCCGTTTCCTGTTTCGATTAACGTTGTAGAATATGGAATTTCACATACTCTAGGTATACGTAGAAATACCGTATACGTATTTTTTTCAGAAAAATGTTTGACATGTTTATTTAATGTATGATTATATAATATATGGATAAAATACTAGTTTGGCGAAAGGAATCGCTGAAATACATGTTCGCTTGTAAATGCCTAGTATGTTGAATTTCTGATTGTGGCCCACTGACCGTCGAACTGAAAGTGGTCCGCCACGTGCGATCTGGGAATCCGATCGAGTCAAAAACGTAATCCCACATAGATCCATAGGTGGTGAGCTTAAGTCTGACGTTTGGCTCAAGGAGGGCTACCAGAACCTCTCTTTTAATTGGAAAAGTGACGAATATCCTATATTAGCAGTAACCCTTGAACCTGAGTCTATTTTGGGAATGTTTTTTGCTATAAAAGGAGCTTAGAACAGCCCCTCTCACAGCCATACGAATTTGGGATAAAACCCTAGAGAGAGAGAGAGAGAAAAGAGAGAGAAGAGCTTAGAATTTGTGGGTGATCTTCCTCCTACTGCTTTCGGTTGTCGTACGGCCTACACCGCTCCTTTCCAGGTGTTTTCTTGGCGGTATCCATTCCGTTTGAAGGTAAGAAACCCTAACCCTAGGTCTGATTTGATGTAAGTTCGTTGTAGGTTATGTAAAGGCTAACCGATTACGCTCTTTAGGCTAGAAAACCCCCGTATACGGAAGCTCAACTACCCTTACTGATTCGTTGTGATTCCAAGGGCAAAGGTGAGGACTTTAAGTGTATAAGTTACGGTTTTCAACACTTTCAATGTCAGATAATGATAGATTCATGATCTGCATGTAAATGCACATGTACAAAGTGCTTTCCGTTTCCTGTTTCGATTAACGTTGTAGAATATGGAATTTCACATACTCTAGGTATACGTAGAAATATCGTATACGTATTTTTTTCGGAAAAATGTTTGACATGTTTATTTAATGTATGATTATATAATATATGGATAAAATACTAGTTTGGCGAAAGGAATCGCTGAAATACATGTTCGCATGTAAATGCCTAGTATGTTGAAATTATGTATTCTAGAAATACCGCATATGTGTAAATTTTAGAAATACAATTGAAATGATTATTTGCTGTATGATTATGATATACATGGGTAAAATACTCACGTGGCGAAGGGACAGCCCTAACACGTATTTTGCTAACATACATCATGTATGTTGGAATAGTGTATTCTAAGTGTTTGTGTAGATGCTTGTGTGTGTAAATGCTTGAGTGTTAGTGCCTTAGAGGAGTGCTGATATGGGATTCCCGACTCCCTTAGAGACATGTAGGATCCCCTCCATACGCTGGTTCGCTATAACCACTCACTTGTGATGTGTATGTAATTGTATCCCTATATGTATAGTGCTTTATAACATGCGTTACAACATGCTTTACTTCATGCTTTATAACATGCCTGCTAACATGCTTGTATTGCTTGTTTATCATGCCTTACTCCACATGCTATTGATGAGAACTGTTTGAGTTTGGGACTATGCCTTTAGTCCAAACATTCGGTACCAGACTTGAGATTGTGGCTGAGATGCATGTCGCCACAAAGGATGTGTCTGGCGAACCCGAGTCCTACTTCGGTTGGCGATAGTGGTTGGCCACGCGGAGTGCTTTTGCACTCCATATCGCCCAACTTGTGGTGCGCTCGAGCTAGTCAGGCTCGTCAAGTAAACCGAAGTGTATATGTGTGTTCACCATGTTTGGTCGCTACTGCTTGAACCTAGGGTACCAAACTTACCAGTGGCGATCCCGTTAACCATGGTACCTCGATCCGTTAAGACGCATGAGCCGGGCATGGTGGTATGGGACACCGTGGTCGAGCTGTCGGCCTACGCTGGGGTCATGTGCCTCCCCGTAGTGACCATTGCATAACTAAACTCGTGAGCCGAATACGGTGGTATGGGACAATGTATTCGAGCTGTCGATACTTACGGCGAGAGCTGAGTACGGTGAGACCTGTGCTCGTGCTGACGGGCGACGAGTCCTCCGTAGTATCTTCGAGTATACTCCCAGTGTCTGTGATTCGCAACGAGTCTTTCACAGCAACTAGAGTATGAATTGAGCCGAGTACGGTGAGACCTGTACTCGAGCTGACGGCTAGTGATTGAGCCAAGTACGGTGAGACCTGTACTTGAGCTGACGGCCAGCAATTGAGCCGCATACGGTGAGATCTGTATCCGGGCTTACGGGTGACGAGCCCTTTGTGATGCCTTCACTACGCTTCTCAAACCATAATATCATATGAGAATAGCTAGGATTGACGACCCTAGAATGGATCATGTTTGGGAATGATACAAGGGAGGTACCTTAGTTTCCCAATACGGCTGTTTGAAATGGACTAATAATAACTCGGTAATCATGATCATCATCACACCGCATGTGCTTAGTAGATGTGGCGCACTGAAGGAGTTAAGCATTCGCGAACGTAAGATGATGTCGCTTGAGGGTGGTTTGGCAAGGGCATACAGCATCATGTCATTTCATTTTCGCACTTAATAAGAGTAGTTAGAATTGTTTGATTTGTACTGCTTTATCATTACTGCTTGATTGAATTGATAACATGTTAACCTATGCTTTATTGTTCCACTGAGTTAGCTACTCACTCCTACGTTACGGGACGGTGTTTGCAACACCCACCAGACTCTGACGCAGGTATAGATGGTGCCTCGGTTCAGGAGCCGGAGCCCGACTTCGAGGAGGATCAAGATGAGTTCTCCTTTATACAGTACTCTGACGGCTATGCTTAGGCTGACTGCATCGCGGGGATTCCAGGGCTTATCTATGGGATTGTATTTTGAATTTTTGACTTAGAAACAATACATGTATATTGGTACTCAGTTAGTACTCATACTCTGGAGTTCACAAAATTTTGTTACTTTATATACTTCGAATATAAAATTTCAGTCTTCCGCTTGCCTTTATACAATTGAACTGGAGTATGATTTACTGTTTTGGTATAATCTCATTCATGTTTATTACTCTAACTCAGACAACATTTAACCATCATTGTGTATGTTGCATAAGTGATGCGTTGGAACTCGGGAGTTGAGTCATACTCGACCCCCGATTTTCAGGGCGTTACAGTATCCCTATGTGTATAGTGCTTTACAACATGCTTTACAACATGCTTTATTTCATGCTTTACTTCATGCTTTATAACATGCCGGCTAACATGCTTGTATTGCTTGTTTATCATGCTTTACTCCACATGCTATTGATGAGAACTGTTTGAGTTTGGGACTATGCCTATAGTCCAAACATTCGGTACCAGACTTGAGGTTGTGGCTGAGATGCATGTCGCCACAAAGGATGTGTCTGGCGAACCCGAGTCGTACTTCGGTTGGCGATAGTGTTTGGCCACACGGAGTGCTTTTGCCCTCCATATCGCCCAACTTGTGGTGCACTCGAGCTAGCCGAGCTCGTCAAGTAACCCGATCTGTCTAATGTATGTTCGCCATGTTTGGACGCTACTGCTTGAACCTAGGGTACCAAACTTACCAGTGAAATCCCTTTTAACCATGGTACCTCGATCCGCTAAGACTCATGAGCCGGGCATGGTGGTATGAGACACCGTGGCCGAGCTGTCGGCCTACGCTGGGGCCATGTGCCTCCCCGTAGTGACCAGTGAGAAACTAGACTCGTGAGCCGAATACGGTGGTATGGGACACTATATTCGAGCTGTCGATACTTACGGCGAGAGCCGAGTACGGTGAGACCTGTACCCGTGCTGACGGGCGACGAGTCCTCCGTAGTATCTTCGAGTATACTCCAAGGGTCTGTGATTGGCGACGAGTCTTTCACAGCAACTAGAGTATGAGTTGAGCCGAGTATGGTGAGACCTGTACTCGAGCTAACGGCTAGTGATTGAGCCGAGTACGGTGAGACCTGTACTCGGGCTGACGGTCAGCAATTGAGCCACATACGGTGAGATCTGTATCCATGCTGATGGGTGACGAGCCCTTTGTGATGCCTTCGCTACGCCTCTCAAACCATAATATCGTATGAGATTAACTAGGACTGACGACCCTAGAATGGATCATGTTTGTGAATGATACAAGGGAGGTACCTTAGTTTCCCAATACTGCTATTTGAAATGAACTAATAATTACTCGGTAATCATGCTCATCATCGCACTGCATGTGCCTGGTAGATGTAGAGCACTGAGGGATGGACGCATTCGCGAACGTAAGATGATGTCGCATGAGGGTGGTTTGGCAAGGGCATACATCATGTCATTTCATACTTGCATTAAATAAGAGTAGTTAAAATTATTTGATTGTACTGTTTTATCATTACTGCTTGACTGAATTGATAACATGTTAACCTATGCTTTATTGTTCCACTGAGTTGATCACTCACTCCCACGATACGGGACGGTGTTCCGAACACCCACCAGACTTTGTCTGATTGCAGATGGCGACGCTACTCCTAAAGCAGAGCCGGACTACTACTATGATGTCGAGGAGGAGTTCTCCTACACGTAACTCTCTGACAGGTCTCTGAAGACCTGGTACTGTATTGACGGGGCTATGGTACATGGGATAGAAGACATTACACTTACACATTGGTATAATTTGAACTGTACTTGTAATTTATAACCTGGTAATGTTATCACGCTCTGGAGACTCACCACAGATTTTTTTTATTTTATATATCTATCACAGTCTTCCGCTTGCTAATTTATTGTCTCTGGAGTATGATATTCTGTTTTGGCTTAATCTCACTCATGTTCAATGCACAAATACAGTCAACATTCAATCATCATTCATTTTGTTGCATAAGTGATGTTCTGGAACTCGGGAGTTGAGTTTATGCTCGACCCCCAATTTTCAGGGCGTTACAAGTTGGTATCAGAGCATGATTTGGATTAAACCGACTGGTTATGGTCGAGACGACTCATGACCGACGCACTCTGACTTAGGAGGGAGCGACGAAACGTAGAAACTGACTTAGGATTTTTAAAATTCGCCGAACGGCGAAACCGACCGAAATCGACCGCTGAGATTGGGTCGTACACACCCATGATCACGCGGAACAATCCTGAATCACTTCTAGGCCGTCAGTCGACGGGTTTGAGTCGTTCCTTAGAGACGAATGTTCTTAGGTTATGGGTCAATCACAACATCAAAGCCTAAAACTCCTTTTTACCCAATTTCTTCAAAATCTCTCCTTGCACCACTTCATTCTTAAATTTTTTTTTTTTCATCCTTTCATACCAGATATAAATTCTAATGTGTAAATGATGAAGAATAATACTTAAACAAAAATTTACTATAAATAGTAAGTATATGTATATATTGGACCTTTGACAATTAAAACTTTGGAATCTAACCAATTAAATAGGTTATTTGGATAGATTACCTCGTTCTACCCCAAAATCATATATTATATGTCAGAGAACTCATTCCATATTGCAATATACGTCCAATTTGACCCGAAACGACTCGAAACGGAGTCGTGGGCCACACGCGTCAATCCGGGGGGACCCGGGGTACCATTGCCTCTTGGGAGAGTGGAGAACACCACCGAGCTGCGGTGGTGCGGTACCAGACAAGGTGGACCGCGGTCCAGCGGGCCCGGGCGGGCCGCAGTTCATTGGCTAGCCCGTTTTCGGCCACAATTTTTTTGCATTTTTTGTCCGACTTCAAAAAGTTATATCTCCCTCGTTATAACTCCGATTAAGGTGATTCAAAAGCCAAATTTAAGCTTGATAAGTCTAGTTTCATATAAAAATAATTGAAAAATATAATAAAATATTTAATATAGTTAAATATGGATTATTGTGTCAACTGTCCGAAAGTTATTAGTTTGGACAGCTGCTGCTTCTAGAATTTTTAGAATTTTTCTACAAGACAAAAATAATTAAAATAATAGACCAACTAGAAATGCCAGAAAGGGCGTAGAACTTCCCTAGGCCTGTATGGTGCCTACCAAATTTTCTGGGGGACCCCTTTTTCACGTCATTTTTGCCCCCTCTCTCTCAAACGCACCTCCAAACCCACCTTTCTCTTTCGACTTGCTGTCTTACCTCTCAAACCTTCCCTCTAATCACTCATTTCATCATTTCCTGCCCAACTCATCCTCTTCCAACGTTTACAACATAACCTACTCCCTACCCTCTCCATTCACTTTCTTTTGATCACTTACATGCCCCATTTGGAACTCAAATTCGGGTAAGCTCTCAACCCATCCCATCTATTCATTTTCCTTCTTCAAACCCTATCTATTGGGCCTCTACGATGTCTGTCGAGACTCCAATCTGTGGAGAACCAAAAACTCCAGCCCCCCATTTCCCCTTATCCTCATTTTCCATGGCTCTATCCGAGCGTGTACGGCCATTTTCTTGGAGGCCTAATCATCCATACTATGTTTGGGATGTAGGCAGTTAAACGTAAATCCCGTGTTTTCCTTTCAAATTACACTTATAAATTCATCATCATGGGGTTTGAAAATCCCATCTCACACTTTTCCAACACTAGACTCATTTTCCAAAGCCTATGACATTAATTTTAATCCCCACCTGCCCTCCTACCAAACATGTCATTCCCAATCCCGAGGTGGGATTAGCAATATAGTCCCATTTAATACAACCTAAGACCATTGGCCGAATAGACTCTTAGAGTTTTGGACCTAAAGCGGTGCTCCTAGATTTCGACAGGCCTGACTGTGTAGGAAATCCAACGAATTTATAATGTGAACTTTAGGATCTTCTTAGCTAGTATGAACATGGGTGAAATGCTCTGGCATAGTTAAATTCAAGTTCGGGCAATTCAATTGACAACCTTTGACCCTAAGTGACAAAACCCTTCCTGTATTAGAAATGATGTGAAATCATCTAGTGTATGAGCATGGACTTTGGACTCACCTATGGATTCCCGCTACTCTTAAATTAAGACTAGACTACTGGTTAGGCTAAGGAAAGTAAAAGACTAATTAATTATACTAAGCCAATTGAATAATAGACTTAGTTATTCGGCTTAACCGACTCAGACCCACTACACAATTTTCTTTCCATGTTGGCCCGACCATTTACAACTAAAAGTTTATAATTTTGTCCTTGAAAAGTGTTAGGAGTATATAGCTGATAGAGACTTTGTCTTTTAGGCCTAAGGAATTGCCCAAATGGGCAACAGACAGTTAGGAATTAGGTCCCAAATCGCATGCCATATCGGCATACATATTGTGCTTATGAACGTAAAAAGATAGCCTTCCTATTAAGCTAGACATGATTAAATAGGATAAGTCTGGACCGCAACAAAATTCCTTGGCAGAATTAGGCATCTTACCTCAAACTCACACCCATTCGTGATAGCCCCTTTCTATAATCCTAGGTACCAAGACTGATGTAGTGGGAGACCGCATCTCATTTCATGTCAAGGATAGGTTATAAATTACACCTTGTTCCGATGTACGGAGCAGGACATAAATCTTAAGCCTTGAGGGTGAAAATAAAATTTTAAGGGGGGTAGAACATTATAAGCCCAATCTAGTTAGGTTACCTATTGCATCTCTTGATCTGGGTGGCACAGCGAAAGCATGGTGGATCCTACTCCACTGGCCCAGGATCGAAACGGTGCTCGTTAACATACGTACATTATAGAAGCCCTAGCAGGTTCTACTATGAGAAACCGTTTTAGGATGATCTAGTAAGATTTGATTCCCCATTTCCTTTGATATAGATAATAACGAGGACTCTCTTAGACTAAGACCTAAAGGGCAACCTTAGAATAGACAATTTGAGCTTTTCAATGATGGACATTCCCTACGTTTCTAGAGTGATCGGACTACGGAGTTACTGAACATACAACTGCGAAGCATTCGCGGCTTGACCCAATTCTCAATCCTGGGCGACTACCAATGGACTCACTGCTTGGCCGAGCAGAAGACCAGGATCTACCAGAACTGGAAAGGGATACGATGAGCCTTCTACCCTGGTCAGGTAGATGATCGATGTATCGGGATCAAGCCCACTATAACCGTCTCTCCGTGTCGGTCAAACATTGAAAACAGCTATCTTACTCTAAATTGCGGGAATTATCGTCGAGACTCCAAATAGGTAAAGAAATAAATTGTAACAAACCATTAGGGTATGAGAAATGGATAAAGAAATAAGTTTTAAGGGGGGTAGACTAAAATTAACTAGGCTAGTACATACCCTACCACGCGTAGAAACTCGAAATCAATAAAACTTAGGCAAAAGAAATAAGTAAATCTTTCCTTATTACCCTTAGGCAATTTCGGGGACGAAATTTTGTTTTAAGGGGGGTAGATTGTAACATCCCGGATTTTTGCCACTTGGAATTAGACGTCCTTCAGCAATGGGTCAATCTTAACACCTGATTAACTTCTCAAACACTCAATTTAAAGGTCTCAAATTTCTTCTTCAAACCATTTTCCTGAAAACCTCATTTTTCCTTCACAAATCTCATCTCTCACTATCTTATCCTTCAAACTTGTTTAAGTGCTTTCATGTTAGAAACAAATCTTGAAGTTTAGGTGAATATAACGACTCAAAAAAATTAGGTTATGAAATAACTAACCGAAAGCATGTTATAGGTTACCAAACTGCTGTATACGAAAGCTTAGCGAATCCATCGACTCCGTTACGATTCTACGACAAAAGGTGAGGACTTTAAGTGTATAAGTTACGGTTTTCAACGCTTTCAATGTCAGATAATGATAGATTCATGATCTGCATGTAAATGCACATGTACAAAGTGCTTTCCGTTTCCTGTTTCGATTAACGTTGTAGAATATGGAATTTCACATACTCTAGGTATACGTAGAAATACCGTATACGTATTTTTTTCAGAAAAATGTTTGACATGTTTATTTAATGTATGATTATATAATATATGGATAAAATACTAGTTTGGCGAAAGGAATCGCTGAAATACATGTTCGCTTGTAAATGCCTAGTATGTTAAAATTGTGTATTCTAGAAATACCGCATATGTGTGAATTTTGGAAATACAATTGTAATGATTATTTGCTGTATGATTATGATATACATGGGTAAAATACTCACGTGGCGAAGGGACAGCCCTAGCACGTATTTTGCTAACATACATCATGTATGTTGGAATAGTGTATTCTAAGTGTTTGTGTAGATGCTTGTGTGTGTAAATGCTTGAGTGTTAGTGCCTTAGAGAGGTGCTGATATGGGATTCCCGACTCCCTTAGAGACATGTAGGATCCCCTCCATGCGGTGGTTCGCTATAACCACTCACTTGTGATGTGTATGTAATTGTATCCCTATGTGTATAGTGCTTTACAACATGCTTTACAACATGCCTTACAACATGCTTTATTTCATGCTTTACTTCATGCTTTATAACATGCCTGCTAACATGCTTGTATTGCTTGTTTATCATGCTTTACTCCACATGCTATTGATGAGAACTGTTTGAGTTTGGGACTATGCCTATAGTCCAAACATTCGGTACCAGACTTGAGGTTGTGGCTGAGATGCATGTCGCCACAAAGGATGTGTCTGGCGAACCCGAGTCGTACTTCGGTTGGCGATAGTGGTTGGCCACACGGAGTGCTTTTGCGCTCCATATCGCCCAACTTGTGGTGCGCTCGAGCTAGCCGAGCTCGTCAAGTAACCCGATCTGTCTAATGTATGTTCACCATGTTTGGACGCTACTGCTTGAACCTAGGGTACCAAACTTACCAGTGAAATCCCTTTTAACCATGGTACCTCGATCCGCTAAGACTCATGAGCCGGGCATGGTGTTATGGGACACCGTGGCCGAGCTGTCGGCCTACGCTGGGGCCATGTGCCTCCCCGTAGTGACAAGTGAGCAAACTAGACTCGTGAGCCGAATACGGTGGTATGGGACACTATATTCGAGCTGTCGATACTTACGGCGAGAGCCAAGTACGGTGAGACCTGTACTCGTGCTGACGGGCGACGAGTCCTCCGTAGTATCTTCGAGTATACTCCAAGGGTCTGTGATTGGCGACGAGTCTTTCACAGCAACTAGAGTATGAGTTGAGCCGAGTACGGTGAGACCTGTACTCGAGCTAACGGCTAGTGATTGAGCCGAGTACGGTGAGACCTGTACTCGAGCTGACGGTCAGCAATTGAGCTGCATACGGTGAGATCTGTATCTGTGCTGACGGGTGACGAGCCCTTTGTGATGCCTTCGCTATGCCTCTCAAACCATAATATCGTATGAGATTAACTAGGACTGACGACCCTAGAATGGATCATGTTTGAGAATGATACAAGGGAGGTACCTTAGTTTTCCAATACTGCTGTTTGAAATGAACTAATAATTACTTGGTAATCATGCTCATCATCGCACTGCATGTGCTTGGTAGATGTGGAACACTGAGGGATGGACGCATTCACGAACGTAAGATGATGTCGCATGAGGGTGGTTTGGCAAGGGCATACATCATGTCATTTCATACTTGCATTAAATAAGAGTAGTTAAAATTGTTTGATTGTACTGTTTTATCATTACTGCTTGACTGAATTGATAACATGTTAACCTATGCTTTATTGTTCCACTGAGTTGATCACTCACTCCCACGATACGGGACGGTGTTCCGAACACCCACCAGACTTTGTCTGATTGCAGATGGCGACGCTACTCCTGAAGCAGAGCCGGACTACTACTATGATGTCGAGGAGGAGTTCTCCTACATGTAACTCTCTGACAGGTCTCTGAAGACCTGGTACTGTATTGACGGGGCTATGGTACATGGGATAGAAGACATTACACTTACACATTGGTATAATTTGAACTGTACTTGTAATTTATAACCTGGTAATGTTATCACGCTCTGGAGACTCACCACAGATTTTTTTTATTTTATATATCTATCAAGTCTTCCGCTTGCTAATTTATTGTCTCTGGAGTATGATATTCTGTTTTGTCTTAATCTCACTCATGTTCAATGCACAAATACAGTCAACATTCAATCATCATTCATTTTGTTGCATAAGTGATGTTCTGGAACTCGGGAGTTGAGTTTATGCTTGACCCCCGATTTTCAGGGCGTTACAACAACATTTACTTAGTTCAAGACCATACGGGAAAAAGATGCATGGGTTGATAACGAGGTAAGTAATTCACATGCATACATGGATGTGTATTTAGCTCTAATATTAGCTGTGAACTTAATCATTAAATTTTATTGATTAGGCTATATACATCTATATTGAATTCCAGGAGAGAAGGCATGATTCACTTTCAATGTTATATGCTCCGGATTGTAAGTTCTGCCCCACATTTTTTGGTAAGTTTTTAAATTGGATTATGGTTACTGTATTTTCTGTTAATATGAGATATGTTCTAATATTTTATTTTGTGTGTAATAGCCATGTCTCCATTTGAATATGCTGATACTAAGAACCTATTAGGACGTAGGTAGCACCTCGGCGCATCAAGCATTACAAGTCGAGAAGTGCGATGTGACTAGCATTATTAAACATCGAGAAGGGGCCAAGGCCATGTGGTAGTACGATCGGGTAATGTTGTCATTTTAACTTATCAACGTTGGGTGTACCCATTTCTATCATTTCTCTAATGATATATTATCTTATCAAACATTGACAGGCATACGTACTGGTGAACCACGACAACAGTCATTGGTACCTGATGGTCATTCACACTTAAGAACGAGAGATTGTTATTCTCGATAGTTTATATTTGAGGGAAATCAGTCGATATCGTGCACATATTGAACTGATGAAGGAGGGCTTGCCTATTATATTTCATGCCACAGGAGATACATCTATACTGGACGAGAAGGCGTGGACTATCAAAGAAGATAATTCCATACCGAAGCAGACGAACATATATGACTGCGGCATATTTGTCATGAAATATATTGACATATTGTGTAGCGGTCGAATTTTGATAGGAATAGACTTGCAAAAATTCAATCCAATCTTTAGGAATTTAATAGCCTATGACTGCTTGAGTGTCCACCGTACATGATATTTGTCTTAGACATGAGCGGAATAGAGAAATTTTGTGAAATGTTATAATTTGTTGTAAATGATGTCTTTTATAAAATTCAAGGTGAATGAAGACCTATTTGTGAATTGTTAATTGATTTGTTTCTGAATTTCACTATAAATGGCGATTTGTTTGTGTACTAGTATCGGTCAAATTCACTATCTTCATGATGATTTTCATTGACTTCTCACTTTTTCATTCACATCATGGTGAATTTCACTCAAATTGTGATGAAGTTCATTCACTTCGCGGTGAATTTCTCTCACTTGGCAGTGAATTGCATTCACTTCGCTGTGAATTTCTCTCACTTCGTGGTGATTTCTTTCAATGATTTTAGCAAAATAGTATAAGTAACAGTATTAAATCAGTTCCATTGCTCTTCTCTTTATCTTTGTTCTTAATTGTCCTATTTTTCCTATTATTTTAGGTTGTGGTTGGTTGCACCAAATATCATGAAATTTCATGATTAAGCAGTTTAATTTGGTTCAACCAAGCGCAACCTTAGTTAAAATTGGAGTAGCATGTAGCTTATGATACACTCAATGTAGCGTACACATTTTTTTTCTTGAAGGATAATGTAGCTTACACGTCATGCTTTAGAGGGCCGAACGCAATGTTACACACTATTCACTATTGAAAACACTGTTGGGGTTATGGTTTTTTCTGCTAATCTTATCATTTTAGGGGTTCTTTCTTCTTTTCTTTTTTTTTTTTTTTTGAACAGACACTCACACCCACCCACACACACCATAATGGTACTTGAACCCATGGTCTCTGTGTTGAAACTCTTGTGAGTTTACCACTTAGCCATGAGTAGGGACCCATTCTCATTTTAGGGGTTGTATAACCAGTTTTGGGGAGGAATTATATGATATGATTCTTCACTGAAGGATATTTGCAATGTGCTCAGTTTTTCATCACGTACAACGAGGCCCATGGTTCTATCATTCAGACATTTGGTCCCTTAGGGGCAGGGCACACAATGATTTGATGGCCCATGGTTTTATACATTATATGATAGGAATGATAATTTCACTCACTTATCGATCAATTTCATTCACTTTGTGGTGAATTTCTCTCACTTTACGGTGAATTTCATTCGATCCACGGTGACAAGGGAAGCAAAGAGGGGATAAGGGAAGGTCATTAGGCGAATCGACCAAGCTGCTAGTAATCTTCTCAAGGAAGTGAACAAGTGTGTGAACACTGACAAGCCAATCTTCGGAAGTGTGCCTGGGCTCCAAATTTGCGATGAGTTCCACCACAGGGTGGTACTTTCCATCATTGGCCTTCGTTGACCTTATCAGGGTGGGATAGATTATACAAAGGTAAGGGGAAGGATTCTGGCTACGTGTGTCGTGCCTCTTGGGGGTTATCTCGATGGCATGGACGATGTGGATGTGTTGGTCTACTCGGGACAAGGAGGAATTCCTTTATATAAATATATCCTAATGGAGGGGATAGGAAACCCATTTATCACTCATCCTCGATTTACAACCGGCCATTTCTTGTGAAGCAGGGTCGCTGTTTCTTGCGAAGCAGGGTCAGATTTGGGCTTCACCATTAATGCACCTGAGTACGGCAACGTGGGAAGATTCATTAATCACAGTCATTCTCCTAACATTTATACGCAGAATGTCCTTTATGACCACAATGACAAAAGATTTCTGCACATAATGCTCTTTGCTGCCAAGCCTATCCCACCCTTGCAGGAATTAATGTCACACCCCAAACTTGGAAACCGGGCTCACAAGATTCCCGATCGCCGAATCCGGTGCTGACAGCCTCCGTAGTACCCCATTCTCGGCACCCAGCGTCCATACGCCAGATTCCGATCCTGGGATCCTATAAAGAGGATTTTCCAATATACATTTAACTCATAATGAACATAACCACAAGTATACACAAATCACAAAGGCAACATTATCATCACATATCCACTAATATAATCATTTGAATACAATGCTGAAAAAGGAAATACATAAATCGAGAATCAAGCTCTAGAAGACCGTCGCACGCTCCAAACTCAACACTGCTGCAACCTAACATCACCTGCATGCATCTATTGTGCATAAGCTTATAAAAAGCTTAGAGGGTGGTGTAAGTGTGTGCACAAGGTAAGTGTCAAGTATTCAACGCAATGTCATAATCATACAATGTCGAAATAGGCGTAAGGTCATAAATCATATGTTATCAGAGTAAGTGAAAATACTGACAAGTCCATGAGTCGAGCAATATCAGAATACGCGATACAGATTAACTATACAAATGAGGAACAATATTAGAATATGCGATACAGATCAACTATACAAATGAGGAATAATATCAGAATACGCGATACAAATCAACTATACAAATGAGGAACAATATCAGATACCATATCCAAACCATATAAATGCAGAAACACAGGTAACCCAAGATGTCATATGTCACGAATGTGATGCAATATGCTATGCGAATGGAATGACCATGCTGGAGTATGAAGTCGGGATGATAGTACATAGTATCGCAGGCTATGGGATCCATCACAAGGGACTTCTATCCAAACCAGTCCCATACCTAAATTTGGATAGTTAAACTCAATGTGGTAAACTCCTAATTTCAGGTTAGTTGCGCACCCCAACCAAAATCCTGACCATTGCGAAGGTACACGTAATAAATAGTTATGCACTACTAGCCTGAGTGGATAGTGAATGAATGAGTATGTAACTCCTGCTCAATAACTCCACATATCAGTACTGTTCGTCTCTAGGATGATCACCGGGGTTTACTACGCTCCAAATGGCACTGTCGCTCTCCCATCCACACAGTCCAAGTGAGCATAAGAAACCTCACTATCCGCTTGGCCAATAGTTTGTCAATACCTATTCAGCACATTGATAGCGGACCCATTCACGAGCTGGTCAAACTCAGCCTAGCAATGCCCCCTGCGCTTGGGCAGGTAAGGCCACACCCCCTCCCAACTGACCACGACATAGTGGGAGACGCGGCCTCCTGGTATTCGGCACTCGGGCGCTCATGTATCCACTCGGTCTCGACGTTGGGGCGTCCTCTAGTACCAAGAGGGTTTAGAAATTTTCACCCAGGGCCGTCTATGGTAGCCCGATGCTAGAACAAATTTTCAGTGCCCCGTCTAGCCATCCACCATATGCCTGTGGAGGCTACTGCCCTGATGTCGCTAGGGCATACAATAATCATAATGTAAGATGCATGAGTCATATAATCTAGTCATGCATCAATCCTGCGCATATCGTGCGCTCATGTGAGATAACCTCCGCCTATCAGGGAATCTCATAACAACATGCTCAATGACATATGCAATGATCAACCACATCTTGTAACAAACATGCAGATGATGCGTATGGGCATGTATCATGATGCTATGCTGTCACATACTCATAATCAGTATCAATAACCGGCATCGACAATCAACGTTGACAATGTGGACATTTAACCAACATTGCCCTCAAGGAATGGCCCATATAGAGCCTAATATACAGTGGACCCATGACTTCACACAAAGGTCAAATATACAACACCATGGGTGTAACATCTCGAAAATCGAGGGTCGAGTAGTAACTCAACTCTCGAGTTTCAAAACATCACTTATGCAACAAAATGAATGATGATTGAATATTGACTGTATTAGAGTAGTGAACATGAGTGAGATTAAGCCAAAACAACATATCATACTCCAGAGACAGTTAAATTTGCAAGCGGAAGACTGTGATAGATAGATAAAATATATAAACTATGATGAGTCTCCAGAGTGTGATAACATTACCAGGTTAAATAATTACAAGTACAGTTCTAAAATATACCAAATGTGTAAGTGTAATGTCTTCTATCCCAAGGCACATGCAATGCATGATGAGCATGATTACCGAGTTTTTAATTAGTTCATTTCAAACAGCAGGATTGGGAAACTAAGGTACCTCCCTTGTATCATTCCCAAACATGATCCATTCTAGGGTCGTCAGTCCTAGTTAATATCAGATGATGGTGTATTTTCTAGGTCACTGCAGAGGCTGCCAGGGCTATTACACACAAAGGTTACACCACTCCCCCATCACCCCTTAAACGATTCATCATAATACAGAAACAGGCCTAGTTCATACTCTATATATCGCGGCGAACCCTAAGGCGCACTGCGATTTCAGAGTATGCTCGAGGTCACTACAAAGGGCTGTCAGGGCTGTTACGCACAAAGGTTACACCGCTCCCCCATCACCTTATCAATGTAGGCCGATAGCGCGAATATAGTGTCCCATACCACCATAATCTGCTCACGAGTTTGGTTGCTCACTGGTCACTATGGGGAGGCACGTGGCCCTAGCGTAGGCCGATAGCTCGACCACGGTGTCCCATACCACCATGCCCGGCTCATGAGTCTTAGCGGATCGAGGTACCATGGTTAAAAGGGTTTTCACTGGTAAGTTTGGTACCCTAGGTTCAAGCAGTAGCGACCAAACATGGTGAACATACATTAGACAGATCGGGTTACTTGACGAGCTCGGCTAGCTCGAGCACACAACAAGTTGAATGACATGAAGTGCATAAGCACTTCGCGTGGCCAACCACTATCGCCAACCGAAGTACGACTCGAGTTCGTCGAACGCATCTCACGTGGCGACATGAAACTCAACCACGATCTCCAATCTGGTACCGATTGTCTGGACTATAATTATAGCCCCAAACACAATCAATTGATATCCATAGCATGTGGAGTAAAGCATGATAAACAAAGTAATTCAAGCATGATAAACAAAGTAATTCAAACATGCTAGTAGGCATGTTATAAGCATATTATAAAGCATGATATAAAGCATGTTGTAAAGCACTACATCAATAGGAATACAAACACATGTATTGCAAGTAAGCGGTTTTAAGTGATCAACCTCATGGAGGTAATCATACATGTCGCTAGGGTAGTTGAGAATCCAATCTTAACACCCTCCTAAGGCATCTACATCCAAACACTTACTCACTCAAGCATTTCCACAAACACTTAACATACACTATTTCACATACTTGGTGTATGTTAGCAAACATGTATTAGGGCGAGTCCTTTCGCCAAGCAAATAATTTACGCATATATAGTATATTTATGCAATAAATAATCATGGCAAACACATCTCTAAAATACATATGTATACAGTACTTTCTGCAATACAGTGTTTGTACATATATAGTGTATATTAGTAAAACATGTATTTGGGCGAATCCATTCACCAAATAAGCATTTTATCCATATATCATATATTCATAGAACAAATAATCATGTCAAACATATTTCCAAAAAATATACGTATACGGTATTTTCTACGAATACCTAGAATATGTAAAATTCCATAATTTGCATCTTTAATCGAAACAGAAATCAGAAATCACTTTGTACATGTGCAATTGCATGCAGATCATGAATCTATCATTATCTGACATTGAAAGCGTTGAAAACCATAACCTATACACCTAAAGTCCGCACCTTGTGTCGTAGAATCGTAATGGAGTTGATAGGTTTGCTAAGCTCCCGTATTCGGTAGTTTGGCAACCTATGGAACGAAATACGTTAGCTATTTCATAACTTACAACCACCCAAGCCCCAAATCAAGTTAGGGTTAGGGTTTCTTATCTAAAAATGGGGCTGGAATCGCCAGAAAAACGATGAGAATGGAGCGGTTGAACACGTATAGTAGCGGCAGGGAGATGCTCCAACATCTCCCACACTTTCTCTCTCTTTTCTCTCTTTTCTCTCTCTCAATCTCAAATTCGTATGGCTGCCATGAGAGAGGGTCTAAGGTCCTTATATAGCCTAAAAATTTACCGAAATAGACTTATGTTCAAGGTATACTTACATTATAATCAAATCGGCATTGTTTCAGCTCAAAAGAGGGTTTCTAGCGGCCCTCCTTGAGCCAAATGTTGAGGGTCAAATATTGCATATCAGACCCTAGTTACTGCTTGGATTTACAAACATAATATCGTTTAAAATCCTAATTTAATCGTGTTTGTAATGCAAGGTACATTTGTAAGTGAGGACTACAAAAAGGTGCTAAATGTGTGTATTTAATGCTCTGATGACACCACAAGCAAGGGACGGACTCCAGAGGACCAATATTGAAGAAATTATATACCAGGGAGCCGAGAAAATCAAGCCGTTCACATGAAAGAGGCCCGAAACTAGTGCAGAATGCAAGATCACAGGGTTTCCGCCATCCAATCGACACGAGACTCCATACATGGCTTCAGGACCATAAATTAACCGTACACGTTGAATTTTGGCCGTTGGATCCTTGTGGAAGCTGCCCAACGGACAGATCAGCCCACAAATCACTCATCTAGGGCCCGCCTGATATTCAGATATACTTCAAGTTCATTTTCAGCGTCTTAAATCGGATGGGGAAAAGGATGGACGGTACAGATTTTTCACGAACATCACGATGGACCCCGCATGTACAGCGCATGTACATGGGGTCTGTGCACAGGCAGTGCACTGGATCGGCCGCCCGGTCAACTCGGGCGCTGACCCGCGCCATCTCTCACTTTGCGACAGCGGACGGACGCCGGCCGTCCGTTTTTGAGTAGTGGACCCCACCCATCATCTAAATGGATGATCCAGACCGTCCATTGCGTCCTTGGGGTACGTGTGACCCTCTCCTAGGTGTCCTTTTGGACCTATGCTAGTGTACGTACGCGGATCGTGATTAAACGCAAGATTAACGGTGTAATACAAAGTTGCGCGGACCACACCTTCATCAACCCGATCTCGTCAGTCTTGAACATTTTTTCGCGAGCATTTCAATGGACGGGGTGGATGTTTACATAAATATCAATGTGGGACCCACCAATCTTGACGGTGCGGAAATTGGATCTCTGTTTCGCAACAGGGAGTTACGGACGAAGCTCAGTGGGCCACCATCATCACACATAGTGATGATCCAAGCCGCTCATTGTAATCAGAAGGTCAAACCGACCACACTCCTACGAGGTTCCGGATTTTCGTGAATGTTTCAGGAAGATGAAGGCTTCGACGCAGGTTCGATGGTCACAAGAAAAACGCCATGATTCTCAACGAAGCTGACCCAAAACTGATCATATTCGACTGGTTTTCCGAGGGGAATACGGTGGACGGAGTGGATTTCTCAAATAGATAGCCGAAGTGGGCCCCACCACGCATCAGCGCAGGCCACAAGGCCCTGTTCGTGCGTCCGAGAAAGCTGGCCGCAGTGGGCCATTATACGATCAGATGGATGATCGGATCGATGATCCGATCCATCCAAACGATGCAGAAGGGGGTCCTGACTCCATTCATGTTGCCAAATCAAATATCCGGGGCCATCAGCCACCCATAATTCTGAGCAAACATAAGTTGGTTTCCAAATTTTCTGCGACTAGAGCTCTTTACTGCGAAAAAAAAAAACTAGAGGTCGGTTCTTCCTCTCCGACTCCAGCTGCGGAAAGGAGACTTCATCACCTACTATAAAAGAAAGAGAAAAAAAAGGGCAGTGAGAGGCTTGGGCTTCATCCATGGACGTGAGGAGAGAGAGAGACTGAGAGAAAGTGTTTCTTTTCTTTTCTTTTTCTTTTTAATTATTTTTTTGTTTCTTTTCTTTATTTTTGAAAGTTTCAGCCTATTCATGTGGGGCTAAACCTCTTAGCTAGGGCTAAGAGGTGAAGCTTGTAGCGTGATGGGATGATTCTTTGCTTGTGCCTTTGTTTAGACTGAATTGATGTTGATTTGGGTTTCATTATGGGAATGTGTTTTTAGTCTTTAATGGTCTGTTGTGACTGAAATTACAATGGGTCTGCAATGGCTTTGAGCATGTTCTTTTCCTCTTTATGTTTATGACGTCAGGAAGCCCTGTTGTTCACCATCGTCTCCTAGGCATGGTTGGATGTCGGTACCCTTCCTAACCTTCATACATTATTGATTGGTTGGTAATTAGTTTAATTCTGTTGTTTGCTTTGTCTCCTGGGCATGGTTTGGTGATGGAATCCATTCTAATTCATATACCTCTCATCTCTTGAAAACAATATCAATGGCAGTTCAGTTAATTTCCCTGATTTTTAATCTAGGCATAAGATCTCCCTGATTTCTACAAGTGGATCCTCTGAATCCCTAGTTTCCCTTCTCTGATTTTTCCTAAATTTTAGTTTAATTATTTCACCATTATTCCTCAAATCATAATTGGTTTAGATTTCATCTTAGCCTAGTTCTAGATCTGGTTATTTTTAGATAACGTACAGGTTTCAGTCCTTGTGGATTCGACCTCGGTCTTACCGAGTTTATTACTACATCACAACCCTGCACTTGGGGAGTGAACAAGTTTTTTGGCGCCGTTGCTGGGGACTGACGGCTACGATTTTCTGAAATTAATTGGTTTTAGAGTTAGTTTAAGATTAGGATTTTACTAATTTTAAATTTTTAATTTTGTTTTTTATTTTTCATAGAACTAATTTATTTTCTATTCTGTAGGTTGTTAGGATAGAACTTCTAATTTGGTAAACTCTTTCTAATTTTCTAGATTTTCTAACTCTTTAGATTTGGTTTGCTTTAGAAACTAACTTATTTTGTTTTGTTTTGCAGGTCTTTAGCTTAGGGACGCTAATTTGGTAACTTCCTTCCAAACCTCTCTTTCTTTCTAGATTTTCATTTTCTTTTTTTTTTTAGATTAGGTTTAGAATTTGACTGAGGGCTGCGAGTGTTTCATGCCCAAGTGGGCCCGTGACGACACTCGACGTCTCTTGACTGTAGGAGGGTTAGTTGAGGGGTTGACTGTCCATCGCAGGATTAGACACCGCTCGAATTCCCCTGAGTTAATTAAGGTTATGGCTGAAAATCAACCTCAAGCACTACCTCAACAGATGGATGAGGAAGTACATGATAAGAATGAGGTGCTGCAAGCACCCCCGCCTCGTACCTTACGAGATTATTTACAACCGGCGGGGGTGAGCACGCCCTCATGCATGATTTTTCCTGAAAACACAGGACATATGGACATCAAGCCAGGAGTTATCCAACTCCTTCCTAAATTCCATGGGCTTGAATCAGAAAGCCCATACTTACATTTGAAAGAGTTCGATGAGATTATAGCCACCTTATACTTTCCCAATGTATCCGAGGATGCAATCAAGCTGAAACTCTTTCCTTTTTCCTTGAAAGAGAAGGCTAAGACGTGGTTACATTCACTGCGTCCTAGATCCATTGGCACATGGAATGATTTATAGAGGAAATTCATAAAGAAATTTTTCCCACACCATAAAACAATTACCCTTAGAAAGGCAATCATGAACTTCGCCCAAAAGGAAGATGAAACATTCTACCAATGTTGGGAAAGGTTCAAGGATCTTGTCATTTCATGCCCACAACACGGTTTTGAAATGTGGCGCATTACAAATTTTTTCTATGATGGACTGACATCTTCCATGCGCCAACTGGTCGAGACAATGTGTAATGGTGAATTCATGAATAAAGAGGTCGACGAGGTATGGGATTACCTTGATAGACTTGCCGAGAATGCACAATCATGGGACCATTACCCAAAATCAAACACCACGCCTAGGCCAACTCAATCTAAGGAGAAAGGTGGAGTATATCTCTTGAAAGAAGAGGACGATGTAAATTTTAAAGTGACTAATCTCACTCGAAGAGTCGAGGCCATGGAAGGAAAGAAGGAGAAGGTTAATGAAATTGTTTACGGCATCTGTGATTGCAACATTCACACAACTGAAAATTGTCCTACCATATCTGCCTTTCGAGGAGTGTTGAATGAGCAAGCCAATGCCGTAAATAACTATCAAAGACCTTTCAATGGATCTACCTCCAATACATACAATCCTGGTTGGAGAAATCACCCAAATTTAAGTTGGAGGAATGGACAAACTGCTACCCCTCAAAGTTTTTTCAATCAAAATCCAAATCAGGGGAAACCTCAAGAAGAACCGATTCAAAATCCCATACATGAGCTGACTCAGGCAGTGCGTGGACTCACAGACTTTATGCAGAAAATAGATTCACGTATGACGGTTATAGAAAAGGGGATGCTTCCTGCACAACCGCTCCCCAACCCTAAACCGCAATACGAGATAAATGATCCCAACTCTTCAAATCAAATGGGACACGCTAAATCCATCACCACTCTTAGGAGTGGGAAGATCATTGATAAAACCCTTCCGGTTAGGCCCGAAAAGCCTCAAGAACTAGAAGAGGACAATAATGATGGATCTAGTGATGTCCCACAAAATTTAGAACCGGAACTTTTAGAGAAGCCAGTTGCTCCGTTCCCCCAACGGTTGGTTGCACCAAAACGTCTTTCTAACTCTCAGGATATTCTGGAGGTGTTGAAACAAGTGAAAGTCAACATTCCTCTACTTGATGTCGTAAAACAGGTTCCTCTATATGCTAAATTTCTGAAAGACCTATGTACGACCAAAAGACGGCAAAGCATTCAAAAGAAGATCTTCTTGGTGAGAAAGTGAGTGCCATCCTCAAGCAAGACGTGCATGCAGAAATTCAAGGATCCCGTAGTCCAACCATATCATGTGTAATCGGGAACCATCGAATTGATCACGCACTTCTTGACTTGGGAGCGAAGCGTCAATCGATCCCCTACTCGGTATACAAACAGTTAGGATTGGGTGAGTTAAAACCTACCCTAACCGCACTACAACTTGTCGATCGAATCGTTTCGTATACCAAGAGGGATTATTGAGGATGTGTTAGTCCAAGTCGATAGATTCTACTACCCCAGATTTTATCATCTTGGACACCGAACCCATCAACAACATGAGCACTCAGATTCCCGTCATTCTTGGTCGCCCATTCCTTGCCACGTCAAATGCAATCATCAATTGCAGGAATGGTGTCATGACTATGTCTTTTGGAAATTTGACATTGGAGTCAAACATCTTTTTCAATAACGGCAGCAACGCAGAGGATGATGACGATGTCCACGACATTAACATGATCGATACTTTCGTGGAAGATAGGACACCCCTTACCTTATCCTCTAATCCTCTAGAGACGTGCTTGGCCCACTCCCATGAGTTTGATGATGATATGATTAGGGAGACGTGTGCCTTGCTTGATACTGCACCGGTACTTGAAGTTAACCGGTGGAGGCCACAATTTGAAGAATTACCACAAACTGATGTAGTGCCTCTACCGTCTAACCTCAAGGCACCGAAGCTTGACCTAAAACCTTTGCCCTCTGATTTGAAATATGCCTATTTAGGTCAAGATGAGACATACCCGTGGTGATCTCTCGCCCACTGGAGAAAGAACAGGAGAGTATGCTCATATCTACTCTCATTGAGCATAAAGGAGCCCTAGGATGGACGATAGCGGACCTCAAAGGAATCGATCCCTCGATTTGTACTCACCACATATATCTTGAGGAAAATGCAAAGACTGCTCGGCAACCACAACGTAGACTAAATCCAAACATGAAGGAAGTGGTTAAGGCCGAGGTTCTTAAACTATTGGATGTGGGTATCATATACCCTATATCTGATAGTCAATGGGTGAGTCCAACTCAGGTGGTTCCTAAGAAGTCCGGAATCACCATCGTAGCCAATGCTAATAATGAACTCGTGCCAACTAGAGTCACTACTGGTTGGAGAATGTGCATTGACTACAGAAAGTTGAATACCGTCACAAGGAAGGATCACTTTCCTTTGCCCTTCATCGATCAAATCTTAGAAAGGCTAGCTGGTCATTCCTATTACTGTTTCCTTGACGGGTATTCGGGCTACAATCAGATTGAAATCGCCCCTGAGGACCAGGAAAAGACCACATTTACATGTCCCTACGGCACCTTTGCTTACCGAAGGATGCCATTTGGACTATGTAATGCCCCTGCCACCTTTCAGCGATGTATGTTGAGTATCTTTTCTGATATGGTGGGGCAATATCTTGAGGTCTTCATGGACGATTTCTCTGTCTATGGTTCATCTTTCAGCAAGTGCTTGGAAAGTCTTAAATGTGTGCTGAAAAGATGTGAAGAAAAGAATCTGGTACTTAATTGGGAGAAGTGCCATTTCATGGTTCATAAGGGAATTGTCCTTGGACATATCATCTCGTCCAAGGGAATTGAGGTAGATAAGGCAAAAATTGATCTTATCTCTAACCTACCTCCACCTAAGAACATCAGGGACGTGCGATCCTTCTTAGGACACGCAGGATTTTACAGGCGATTCATAAAGGACTTTAGTCTCCTCTCTCGTCCTTTATGTAATCTTCTTCAAAAGGATGTTCCATACGAGTGGACTGAGCAATGCCAGGAAGCTTTCACCAAGCTAAAAGGCATGTTAACCACTGCACCCATCATGCAGCCACCCGACTGGAGCCTTCCTTTTGAGCTTATGTGCGACGCCTCTGATTATGCTCTTGGAGCGGTTCTAGGCCAGAGAAAAGATAAGAGGCCCTGCGTCATCCATTATGCGAGTAGGACTTTAAATCCTGCCCAAGTGAACTACTCGACTACGGAAAAAGAACTCTTAGCCGTAGTGTTCGCCTTGGACAAATTTAGGTCTTACCTGATCAGATCCAAGATCATTATCTATACAGATCATGTGGCACTGAAGTATCTTCTTTCTAAGAATGATTCTAAGCCCCGCTTGATACGATGGATCCTTCTACTCCAAGAATTTGATTTGGAAATTAAAGATAAAAAGGGAGTAGAGAACATAGTGGCCGATCACCTTTCTCGTCTTAATACCTCTGATTCCCTTGAGACGACACATATCAATGACATGTTCCCTGATGAACAACTGTTCAGAGTCTCCCATTCACCTTAGTTTGCTGATATTGCTAATTATCTTACTACAGGTTCCATACCGACACATTGGACTGCGCAAGATAAGAAGAAATTTTTCACCGAGGTACGCAACTTCTTCTGGGATGATCCATACTTGTTTAAATATTGCCCAGACCAAATCTTGAGGAGATGTGTGCCAGACGATGAGCATCAGAGTGTCATCTCCTTTTGTCACTCACAGGCCTGTGGTGGTCACTTTTCTGCAAAAAAGACCACGGCCAAGATTCTGGTGTGGCTTCTATTGGCCCACTATGTTCGAGGATACTCATGAGTTTTGCAAAGCTTGTGAGCGTTGTCGAAATTGGGAGCATTGTCCCGTCGAAATATGATGCCCTTGAATCACATTCTTATCATAGAGGCATTTGATTCTTTGGGGCATCGATTTCATGGGACCATTCCCCAATCTTTTGGGAATTTATATATTTTGCTTGCATTTGTAGATTATGTCACTAAATGGGTCGACGATTCCATGTCGAATAATGACCATCGCACGGTCATTAAATTCCTAAAAGAAAACATCCTTTCCCGATTCGAACGCCTCGAGCCATCATTAGTGATGGGGCTCACACTTTTGTAATAGGCCATTCGAGAGTTTAATGAAGAAATACGGTATCTCTCATAAGGTGAGCACCCCATACCACCCACGTACAAGTGGGCAAGCCGAGATTTCTAATAGGGAGATCAAACACATTTTGGAGAAAACGGTTAACCCTGACCGTAAGGATTGGTCAATTCGATTGACCGATGCCTTATGGGCGTACCGTACTGCTTTTAAAACCCCTATTGGAATGTCTCCCTTTAGACTCGTCTATGGGAAGGCTTGCCACTTACCTGTGGAGTTGGAACATAGAGCCTACTGGGCAATCAAAAATTTAAATTTCAATCTGAAAAACGCCGGCTCGCTACGCAAACTTCAATTGAATGAACTTGAAGAGGAACGACGCATACGAGAATTCGAGAATTTACAAGGACAGGATGAAGGCGTTTCATGACCAACATATTCTATGGAAATCATTCACGCCAGGTCAGAAAGTCCTTTTGTATAATTCTCGATTACATCTCTTTCCGGGTAAGCTTCAATCTCGTTGGACCGGCCCTTACATTGTTGTTACTGCATATCCCCATGGGGCCGTTGAGATAAGAGATCCCGACAATGGCAAGGAGTTTAAAGTAAATGGACATCGCTTAAAGCCATTTGTCGAGAAATTTGACTCAGAGGACATGTCCATGCCTCTGACTGATCCTGTTTACCAGGACTGATCTCCTAGTCTGATGGAGGTATAGGTAGGTTTATTGCTTTCATAGGACTAGACTAGTTGCTTTGATCTGGCTGAAGACGTTAAACTTAGCGCTCCTGGGAGGCAACCCAGCTTTTCCATTTATTTCATTTTCCTAGATAGTTCAATGTTTGTGGGTAACATTACTGCAAACCCTCACGAGACTACAACTCGTCCACTAGGGGCAACCTAGGGGTTTAAAGGCTTGTTGCATGCGCTAAATGCAATCGAGAGCACCTGCGAAAGTGGTATAGGTAGGATTTTATTTTTTGTTATTTTTGTTCTGCTTTCTCTTTTGTGCTGAACGGATTCCATGCTGCGATCTTTTGGAAAGTCTCTCACGATTCATCATTCAGGTACTATCTTCCCATCACTTCTCTTTTACTTTCGTTGTCCCATGTGCATTCCATGCTCATATCTTTTACATTGAGGACAATGTAGATTTTAGGTTGGGGGTGGGAGATTAGGTTACCTAATCAGTGTTTTCTTCGTCTTGAGCAAAAATTGTGAAAATTTTTAAAATTTTTCTGGACTTTCTAGTGAATTCAAAGTGATTTTGACAGATATTTTGGATTTAGAATTTTAAGATACGTAATGTTGGTAATTCTTTCACAGTTAAGTTTGAATTGTTAATCCATGATTAGAAGTTGTAAACATTGATTGAGTCATGATTTCACATACCACATCTCACTTACACATTGAGGTTTCAGATTGATATTGAATGATTAACTTGGTAATCACTGAGCATGAAAGAAACCAGCCTAAAAGATTTGGCCATCAGGGTATAAAAAAGAATTGCACCATAGGTTTGCTCCCTATAGGTATGGATTTGATTTTCTATGATTAACAGTTAGACAGAGCTGGGCGATTATTTTCACCATAGGTTTGCTCCCTATAAGTGAAAATTTGATTCCCATGGTTTTTAGTTTTTTTTTATTAAAAAAAAAAAAAAAAAAACTAGAAAATGAAAGAATGATCTGTGAGGCAAAGTACTAGTGATGGAGTTATGAATTTTCTGATTGATTACTAATGATATCATGAAATCGACAATTTGATCTCTTAATGTTGTTAGGCTGAGATTTCACTATACACCCATGGAACTCAATGTTTAAAATTATTCTAGTTTATGGATTAATATTTGAACTTGATTATGAAATTCACCGTGCATGAGAGGCCAGGAGAAATTGATAATCAACATTCATGAATCTTAAGATTCTCATTCTGGATTGTTTATCAAAATATCACTCGGCTTCACAAGAATTGTCTCGTAATTCTCAACTTAATTTTCGCATATTTTGCTCGGGACTAGCAAAATGCTGGTTGGGGGTTGTGTTGAGGGTCAAATATTGCATATCAGACCCTAGTTACTGCTTGGATTTACAAACATAATATCGTTTAAAATCCTAATTTAATCGTGTTTGTAATGCAAGGTACATTTGTAAGTGGGGACTACAAAAAGGTGCTAAATGTGTGTATTTAATGCTCTGATGATACCACAAGCAAGGGACGGACTCCAGAGGACCAATATTGAAGAAATTATATACTAGGGAGCCGAGAAAATCAAGCCGTTCACATGAAAGAGGCCCGAAACTAGTGCAGAATGCAAGATCACAGGGTTTCTGCCATCCAATCGACACGAGACTCCATACATGGCTTCAGGACCATAAATTAACCGTACACGTTGAATTTTGGCCGTTGGATCCTTGTGGAAGCTGCCCAACGATAGATCAGCCCACAAATCACTCATCTGGGGCCCGCCTGATATCCAGATATACTTCAAGTTCATTTTCAGCGTCTTAAATCGGATGGGGAAAAGGATGGACGGTACAGATTTTTCACGAACATCACGATGGACCCCGCATGTACATGGGGTCTGTGCACAGGCAGTGCACTGGATCGGCCGCCCGGTCAACTTGGGCGCTGACCCGCGCCATCTCTCACTTTGCGACAGCGGACGGACGCCGACCGTCCGTTTTTGAGTAGTGGACCCCACCCATCATCCAAATGGATGATCCAGACGGTCCATTGCGTCCCTGGGGTAGGTGTGACCCTCTCCTAGGTGTCCTTTTGGACCTATGCTCGTGTACGTACGCGGATCGTGATTAAACGCAAGATTAACGGTGTAATACAAAGTTGCGTGGACCACACCTTCATCAACCCGATCTCGTCAGTCTTGAACGTTTTTTCGCTAGCATTTCAATGGACGGGGTGGATGTTTACATAGATATCAATGTGGGACCCACCAATCTTGACGGTGCGGAAATCGGATCTCTGTTTCGCAACAGGGAGTTGCGGACGAAGCTCAGTGGGCCACCATCATCACACATAGTGATGATCCAAGCCGCTCATTGTAATCAGAAGGTCAAACCGACCACACTCCTACAAGGTTCCGGATTTTCGTGAATGTTTCAGGAAGATGAAGGCTTCGACGCAGGTTCGATGGTCACAAGAAAAACGCCATGATTCTCAACGAAGCTGACCCAAAACTGATCATATTCAACTAGTTTTCCGAGGGGAATACGGTGGACGGAGTGGATTTCTCAAATAGATAGCCGAAGTGGACCCCACCACGCATCAGTGCAGGCCACAAGGCCCTGTTCGTGCATCCGAGAAAGCTGGCCGCAGTGGGCCATTGTACGATCAGATGGATGATCGGATCGATGATCCGATCCGTCCAAACGATGCAGAAGGGGGTCCTGACTCCATTCATGTTGCCAAATCAAATATCCGGGGCCATCAGCCACCCATAATTCCGAGCAAACGCAAGTTGATTTTCAAATTTTCTGCGACTAGAGCTCTTTACTGCGAAAAAAAAAACTAGAGGTCGGTTCTTCCTCTCCGACTCCAGCTGCGGAAAGGAGACTTCATCACCTGCTATAAAAGAAAGAGAAAAAAAAGGGCAGTGAGAGGCTTGGGCTTCATCCGTGGACGTGAGGAGAGAGAGAGACAGAGAGAAAGTGTTTCTTTTCTTTTCTTTTTCTTTTTAATTGTTTTTTTGTTTCTTTTCTTTATTTTTGAAAGTTTCAGCCTATTCATGTGGGGCTAAACCTCTTAGCTAGGGCTAAGAGGTGAAGCTTGTAGCGTGATGGGATGATTCTTTGCTTGTGCCTTTGTTTAGACTGAATTGATGTTGATTTGGGTTTCATTATGGGAATGTGTTTTTAGTCTTTAATGGTCTGTTGTGACTGAAATTACAATGGGTCTGCAATGGCTTTGAGCATGTTCTTTTCCTCTTTATGTTTATGACGTCAGGAAGCCCTGTTGTTCACCATCGTCTCCTAGGCATGGTTGGATGTCGGTACCCTTCCTAACCTTCATACATTATTGATTGGTTGGTAATTAGTTTAATTCTGTTATTTGCTTTGTCTCCTGGGCATGGTTTGGTGATGGAATCCATTCTAATTCATATACCTCTCATCTCTTGAAAACAATATCAACGGCAATTCAGTTAATTTCCTTGAGTTTTAATCCAGGCATAAGATCTCCTTGATTTCTACAAGTGGATCCTCTGAATCCCTAGTTTCCCTTCTCTGATTTTTCCTAAATTTTAGTTTAATTATTTCACCATTATTCCTCAAATCATAATTGGTTTAGATTTCATCTTAGCCTAGTTCTAGATCTGGTTATTTTTAGATAACGTACAGGTTTCAGTCCTTGTGGATTCGACCTCGGTCTTACCGAGTTTATTACTACATCACAACCCTGCACTTAGGGAGTGAACACCAAAGGTCGGACTTAAGCTCACTAACGCTGGATCTACGTTCTATTAAGTTTTCGTTTCGGTCGAGATTCCAGATCACGCGTGGCGGACCAGTTTCAGTTCAACGGTCAGCGGATCTCGATCGGATATTCCGAGTACATTTAAATGTGTATGAAATTTCTCCTGATCCGAGGGTGTAATTTGGTCTGATTCTGACGGTCTGGTTGCTTAAAACTGATCCGCAAGCGAGAGGTGCCAGATTACTATTCAAGATATTTTATTTTGAAATTATTTCACATTTCTCACACTCTTCACTACGAGCTTAAGCGAATAGCGCTGGGACACCATCTAGATTTGATTTCCAAGATGGTTGTTAAGCCTAGCAAGGCGGTCCTAATTCCTTAACTTCGTATTATTCGGACTCCCGACGTGCGGTCCAGATCCGATATGGAGTTTTAAGATGCTCCCATGAGCAGTCGGGTAATGAGATGATCCTAGGTTTTAGGGTAACCTAGCGTCAATGATTCTACAAGTTTTGGGTCTTGCAGATCGTATTTAAAGCGATTCAAATGGATTTCATGGCTAATTTAGTTTAGCACTTAGTTAACTTTGTCAAATTTCTAAAGGATTTAATCCTAAGTAATTTTCGTCTGAGGTGGTACTTAGTCCTTCGTAGTTTGTATATAGAGTGATCCAAGTTATAATACTTAACTAGTTTAAGATAGTGTCTAGTGTGAAAGTACTTAGGAAAATTAAAAGAACAAGGTGGTGAAGGGTTGGATTTGTGAAGGAAATGGGTTCAAAAGCGATTTTAGACTGTGGGATTCAGTTCTGATAGGTTAATAAGGTGTTAGGAGCAACCCATTGCCTAAGGATGTCTAATTCTAGGTTGGCAAAAATCCTGGGTGTTACAATCTACCCCCCTTAAAATAAAATTTCATCCCCGAAATTGGCTAAGGGTAATAAAGAAAGATTTAATTATTTCTTTTGCCTAAGTTTTATTGATTTCAAGTTTCTACGCGTGGTAGGGCATATACTAGTCTGGTTCCTTGTAGTCTACCCCCCTTAAAACATGTTTCTTTATTCATTTCTCATACCCTGATAGTTTGCTACAATTTATTTTTGTACCTATTTGGAGTCTCGATGATAATTCCCACCAATTTAGAGTAAGATAGCTGTTTTCAATGTTTGACCAACACGGAGAGACGATTTTTTGGTGGGCTCGATCCCGATACATCGATCATCTACCTGACTAAGGTAGAAGGCTCATCGTATCACTTCCGAATCCTGGTGGATCCTGGTCTTCTGCTCGGTCAAGCAGTGAGTCCATTGGTAGTCGCCCAGGATTGAGAATTGGGTCAAGCCGCGAATGCTTCGCAGTTGTATATTTCAGTAACTCCGTAGTCCGATCACTCTAGAAACGTAGGGAATGTCCATCATTGAAAGGCTCAAATTGTCTATTCTAAGGTTACCCTTTAGGTCTTAGTCTAAGAGAGTCCTCATTATTATCTATGTCAAAGGAAATGGGGAATCAAATCTTACTAGATCATCGTAAAACGGTTTCTCATAGTAGAACTTGCTAGGGCTTCTATAATGTGCGTATGTTAACGAGCACCGTTTCGATCCTGGGCCAGTGGAGTAGGGTCCACCACGCTTCCGCTGCGCCACCCAGATCAAAGAGATGCAATAGGTGACCTAACTAGATTGGGCTCATAATGTTCTACCCCCCTTAAAATTTTATTTTCACCCTCAAGGCTTAAGATTTATGTCCTGCTCCGTACATCGGAACAAGGTGTAATTTATAACCTATCCTTGACATGAAATGAGATGCGGTCTCCCACTACATCAGTTTTGGTACCTAGGATTATAGAAAGGGGCTATCACGAATGGGTGTGAGTTTGAGGCAAGATGCCTAATTCTACCAAGGAATTTTGTCGCGGTCCAAACTTATCCTATTTAATCATGTCTAGCTTAATAGACAGGCTATCTTTTTACGTTCATAAGCACAATATGTATGCCGACATGGCATGCGATTTGAGACCTAATTCCTAACTGTCTGTTGCCCATTTGGGCAATTCCTTAGGCCTAAAAGACAAAGTCTCTATCAGCTATATACTCCTACCACTTTTCAAGGACAAAATTGTAAACCTTTAGTTGTAAATGGTCAGGCCAACATGGAAAGAAAATTGTGTAGTGGGTCTGAGTCGGTTAAGCCAAATAACTAAGTCTATTATTCAATTGGCTTAGCATAATTAATTAGTCTTTTACTTTCCTTAGCCTAACCAGTAGTCTAGTCTTAATTTAGGAGTAGCGGGAATCCATAGGTGAGTCCAAAGTCTATGCTTATACGCTAGATGATTTCACTTCATTTTTAATACAAGGAAGGGTTTTATTACTTAGGGTCAAAATTGTCTAATTGGAATTGAGTTGCCTAAAGTTGAATTTAACTACGCCCGAGCATGTCACACATGCTCAAACCAACCACAAAGGGGGTTCTAGAGTTCACGTTCTTAATTGGTTGGATTTCCTATACTGTCAGGTCTGTCGAACCACTACTCTAGGTTCAAATCTCTAGGGTCTATTTGTCAAAGAACCATTTACTCTAAAAGCTTAAACTGTCAAAGTGTGGTGGGTTAATGTATATCAAGGGACTTTATCACTTCAACACTAGTTGGCCAGTGGTCTTAAGTTGTATTAAATGGAACTGTATTGCTAATCCTTCCTCAGGATTGGGAATAACATGTTTGGTAGGAGGGTGGGTGGGATAAAAATTAATTTTTTATAGGCTTTGAAAAATGAGCCATGTGTTGGAAAGCGTGAGATGGGATTTCCATATCCCACGATGGGGAATTTCTAAGTGTAATGGGAAAATCCGGGATATATTTTTCATTGCATACATTCCAAACATGGCATTGGAAAACATGGGATACACCCAATCTAGGGACCATATCTTACACATACATTGATTGTTACTAATACAATTCTATCCACCTAACCCACCTAATGCAGTTGGCCGAACAGGCCCTAAAGGGAGAAGAAAGGCTGGAGTTTTGGTTCTCCTCGGATGTGAGCCTCAACAAGGATTGTAAAGGCCTACAAGATAGTGATAGAAGATGAAAAATGGAAAGGTAGGATGCGTTAGGGAGTTTACACGTTTTTGAGCTCCAAATGGAGCATGTAAGAGCCCAAATGAGATAAAGTGAAAAGGGTAGGGGGTAGGTACTGTTGTGAACAATGGAAGGGTATAGGTTGTGATAGAAAACGATGGAATGGGCAATTGGAGGGACGGTTGGAGAGGGAAAACATAAATTTATAAGGAAAGGGGGAGCTTGGAGAGGTGTTTGAGAGAGAGAGGGCAAAACGAACATGAAATAGGGGCCCCCACACAATTCCGCGGACCCCACACATGTCCTGGGGTCTGGCCGACCATGACTAGCCTCGGCCCGACCATCCCGGCCTAACGGGACCGCGGTGGAACCGCGGTCCCCTGGACTGTTTTGGGGGTGATTCTGCCCCGTGAACTTGAAACGGACGTATCTTGCAAACTGGGATGAGTTATTTGACGTACAATATATGGATTTGGGGTAGAAGGAGCTGATATATCCAAATAACCTATTTATTTTATGAAATTATAAACTGTTAATGGTCAAAAACCCATTTTAGTCATATCTTTACTATTTACAGTTAATTTTTGTTTAAGTATTGTTCTTAATCATTTATACTTTAGGTTTAGTGTTTAATATGAAATTTCTAAGAAAATTTTGAACAATAAGGTAGCGAAAGGTGAGATCTTAAAGGAATTGGATAAAAAAGGGTTTTAGGCTTTGAGATTAAGTATAAGGTATTGTGGTCGACCCACAACCTAAGGACATTCATTTCTAGGGAACAACTCAAACCCGTTGATTGACTTCCTAGAAGCAACTCAGGTCGTTTCACGCGACCAAAGATACGTTATGAACTCAATTACCGTATAGTCTCACCTGTCGACGAAACTTGGGATTCGAACATGGTTTCTAGGTTTTATCGCCCCCTTCCTAATTCAGAGTGTGTCAGCGTGCGTCGTGTTACCATAACCCAGGCCCGGTTTAATCCAAATCATGCTCTGATACCATCTGTAACATCCTGAAAATTGAGGGTCGAGTAGTAACTCAACTCTCGAGTTCCAGAACATCACTTATGCAACAAAATGAATGATGATTGAATGTTGACTGTATTAGAGTAGTGAACATGAGTGAGATTAAGCCAAAATAACATATCATACTCCAGAGACAGTTAAATTTGCAAGCGGAAGACTGTGATAGATAGATAAAATATATAAACTATGATGAGTCTCCAGAGTGTGATAACATTACCAGGTTAAATAATTACAAGTACAGTTCTAAAATATACCAAATGTGTAAGTGTAATGTCTTCTATCCCAAGTACCATAGCCCCGTCAATACAGTATCAGGTCTTCAGAGACCCGTCAGAGAGTTACATGTAGGAGAACTCCTCCTTGACATCATAGTAATAGTCCGGCTCTGCTTCAGGAGTAGCGTCGCCATCTGAAACTCAACAATCTGGTTGGTGTGTACAACACCGTCCCGTAACGTGGGAGTGAGTAGCTAACTCAGTGGAACAATAAAGCATAGGTTAACATGTTATCAATACAGTCAAGCAGTAATGATAAAGCAGTAAAATCAAACACTCATAGCTACTCTTATTAATGCAAGTATGAATGCAGGTATGATGGATGCCCTCACTGACATACTCCCTCATGCGACACCATCTCACGCTCGCGGCATGCTTTCATCCCACAGTGCTCCACATCTTCCAGGCACATGCAATGCATGATGAGCATGATTACCGAGTTTTTAATTAGTTCATTTCAAATAGCAGGATTGGGAAACTAAGGACCTCCCTTGTATCATTCCCAAACATGATCCATTCTAAGGTCGTCAGTCCTAGTTAATATCAGACGATGGTATGTTTTCTATGTCACTGCAGAGGTTGCCAGGGCTGTTACGCACAAAGGTTACACCACTCCCCCATTACCCCTTAAACGATTCATCACAATACAGAAACAGGCCTAGTTCATACTCTATATATCGCGGCGAACCCTAAGGCGCATTGCAATTTCAGAGTATGCTCGAGGTCACTACAAAGGGCTGTCAGGGCTATTACGCACAAAGGTTGCACCGCTCCCCCATCACCTTATCAATGTAGGCCGACAGTGCGAATATAGTGTCCCATACCACCATAATCGGCTCACGAGTTTGGTTGCTCACTGGTCACTACGGGGAGGCACGTGGCCCCAGCGTAGACCGACAGCTCGACCACGATGTCCCATACCACCATGCCCGGCTCATGAGTCTTAGCAGATCGAGGTACCATGGTTAAAATGGTTTTCACTGGTAAGTTTGATACCCTAGGTTCAGGCAGTAGCGACTAAACATGGTGAACATACATTAGACAGATCGGGTTACTTGACGAGCTCGGCTAGCTCGAGCGCACAACAAGTTGAACGACATGAAGTGCATAAGCACTTCGCGTGGCCAACCACTATTGCCAACCGAAGTACGACTCGAGTTCGTCGAACGCATCTCACGTGGCGACATGAAACTCAACCACGATCTCCAATCTGGTACCGATTGTCTGTACTATAATCATAGCCCCAAACACAATCAATTGTCATCCATAGCATGTGGAGTAAAGCATGATAAACAAAGTAATTCAAGCATGATAAACAAAGTAATTCAAACATGCTAGTAGGCATGTTATAAGCATATTATAAAGCATGATATAAAGCATGTTGTAAAGCACTACATCAATAGGAATACAAACACATGTATTGCAAGTAAGCGGTTTTAAGTGATCAACCTCATGGAGGTAATCATACATGTCACTAGGGTAGTTGAGAATCCAATCTCAACACCCTCCTAAGGCATCTACATCCAAACACTTACTCACTCAAGCATTTCCACAAACACTTAACATGCACTATTTCACATACTTGGTGTATGTTAGCAAACATATATTAGGGCGAATCCTTTCGCCAAGCAAATAATTTACGCATATATAGTATATTTATACAATAAATAATCATGGCAAACACATCTCTAAAATACATATGTATACAGTACATTCTATAATACAGTATTTGTACATACATAGTGTATATTAGTAAAACATGTATTTGGGCGAATCCATTCACCAAATAAGTATTTTATCCCTATATCATATATTCATACAACAAATAATCATGTCAAACACATTTTCAAAAAATATACGTATACGGTATTTTCTACGAATACCTAGAATATGTAAAATTCCATAATTTGCATCTTTAATCGAAACAGAAATCGGAAAGCACTTTGTACATGTGCAATTGCATGCAAATCATGAATCTATCACTATCTGACATTGAAAGCGTTGAAAACCATAACCTATATACACTTAAAGTCCGCACCTTGTGTCGTAGAATCGTAACGGAGTTGATAGGTTTGTTAAGCTCCCGTATTCGGTAGTTTGGCAACCTATGGAACGAAATACGTTAGTTATTTCATAACCTACAACCACCCAAGCCCCAAATTAGGTTAGGGTTAGGGTTTCTTACCTAAAAACGGGCTGGAATCGCAAGGAAAACGATGAGAATGGAGCGGTTGAACACGTATAGCAGCGGCAGGGAGACGCTCCCACATCTCCCACACTTTCTCTCTCTTTTCTCTCTCTCAATCTCAAATTCGTATGGCTGCCATGAGAGAGGGTCTAAGGTCCTTATATAGCCTAAAAATTTACCGAAATAGACTTATGTTCAAGGTATACTTACATTATAATCAAATCGGCATTGTTTCAACTCAAAAGAGGATTTCTGGCGGCCCTCCTTGAGCCAAAGGTCGGACTTAAGCTCACTAACGCTGGATCTACGTTCTATTAAGTTTTCGTTTCGGTTGGGATTCCAGATCACACGTGGCAGACCATTTTCAGTTCAACGGTCAGCGGATTTCGATCGGAGATTCCGAGTACATGTAAATGTGTATGAAATTTCTCCTGATCCGAGGGTGTAATTTGGTCTGATTCTGATGGTCTGGTTTCTTAAACCGATCCGCAAGCGAGAGGTGCCAGATTACTATTCAAGATATTTTATTTTGAAATTATTTCACATTTCTCACACTCTTCACTCTGAGCTCAAGCGAATAACACTGGGACACCATCTGGATTTGATTTCCGAGATGGTTGTCAAGCCCAGCGAGGCGGTCCTAATTCCTTAAATTCGTATTATTCGGACTCCCGACGTGCGGTTCAGATCCGATACGGAGTTTCGAGATGCTCCCGTAAGCAGTCGGATAATGAGATTGATCCTAAGTTTTAGGGTAACCTAGCGTCAATGATTCTACAAGTTTTGGGTCTTGCAGATCGTATTTAAAGCGATTCAAATGGATTTCATGGCTAATCTAGTTTAGCACTTAGTTAACTTTGTCAAATTTCTAAAGGATTTAATCCTAAGTGATTTCCGTCTGAGGTGGTACTTAGTCCTTCGTAGTTTGTATATAGAGTGATCCAAGTTATAATACTTAACTAGTTTAAGATAGTGTCTAGGGTGAAAGTACTTAGGAAAATTGAAAGAACAAGGTGGTGAAGGGTTGGATTTGTGAAAGAAATGGATTCAGAAGCGATTTTAGACTGTGGGATTCAGTTCTGATAGGTTAATAAGGTGTTAGGAGCAACCCATTGCCTAAGGACGTCTAATTCCAGGTTGGCAAAAATCCGGGGTGTTACAATGGGCCTTACTCAAGAGCTTAATACACATCACGATGGGCCTTTCACATGGGCCTAATATACAACATATATTAGGCTTAAAACAAGGGCCAAATATACATCATATAGGTCTCGACAAACGGCCTCGACAATTGAAATTGACCTCAACAATCGAAATCGACACTTGGACTCGATCTCGACAATCGGAGTCGGCCTCGATACTTGGCCTCGACAATCGGGATCGATCGACAATCAGAATCGGCAAATCGGTCACGTCAATCGAAATCGGCAATCGGCCACGACAATCGGGATCGATCAATAATCAGAATTGGCAAATCGGTCACGACAATCAGAATCGATCGATAATCAGAGTCAGCAAATCGGTCACGTCAATCGGAATCGACAATCGGTCACCACAATCGGGATCGATCGATAATCAGAATCGGCAAATCGGTCACAACAATTGGTATTAATCAATAATCAGAGTCGACAAATTGGTCACGTCAATTGGAATCGACAACCGGCCACGACAATTGGGATCGATCGATAATCAGAGTAGGCAAATCGGTCACGTCAATCGAAATTGGAAATCGGCCACGACAATCGGGATCGATCTATAATCAGAATAGGCAAATCGGTCACGTTAATTGAAATCGACAATCAGCCACAACAATCGGGATCGGCCGAACAAGGCCTAAAGGAAGGTTACAATGTGGACATCTAACCATCATTGCCCATCAATGTGGACATTCAACCATCATTGTACACAAACAGTGGCCTATATAGAGTCAAACATATAGTGGGCCCATAGCCTCACACAAGGGCCTGATACACATCACTATGGGTTGCATCACATGGACCTCGAATACATCAGATGGGTCACGTCCCATGGGCCCCGAATACATTACAATGGGCCACAACCCATGGGCTTCAAACACACAATAGGTGGGCCCTACACATGGGCCTAATACAATCAAGAAGGCCTCATACCTGGGCCTCCAATATATCTCAATGGGTCTCACCCCATGGGCCCCAAATACATCATATTGGGCCTTGCTCATGGGCCTCAAATACACAATAAGTGGGCCCTACACATGGGCTTAATATATATCACAGGTGGGCCCTACACATGGGTCTCATATGCATCAAATTGACCATGCATCATGGGCCCAATACATATCACAATGGGCCTTACATCAATGGGCCACACTAATGGGCCTCATATGGGCTTGGACTACACCAAAAATCATTTCACTAGTTGCAAGTATAACACGTGTATCACTGTACACTTTCATTCTATGGGACACATGGCCACAAATGATGATCAGCTCTGTCCAACATTGGACGTGCAAATCAACACCATCCAACAATTGTCAATGTTATTTGGCACCGCCAAACATTACCCATGGAAATCAGCACCTCCCAAACATCGTCCAGCACCTTCCAAGTATTATGAACGGTGTGGATGAAATACATACAACACGGTGGAGTCTATAGCACTGTCCACAAATTGTCTAGCACCGTCCAGACATTTTGGATGGTGTGGATGAAACACATGCAACGTGGCAGGTTCCCACGGTCCAGATGAAGGGCGGGGATAAAATACATAAATCACGGTGGATCCCACTGTCCCTGATGAATGGTGGGTGGTGTGGATCAAAACCTACATCGTGGTGGGCTCTTACCACTGCTGTACAGCGTGGACAAGACATACATCACGGCTGGCCCCACGTACTGAGATGGATGGACGACGTGTATAAAATACATATATCAAGAGGACCCCACCCATCACCGTCCAATCCGGGTGGACGGCTGGATCGAACACACTATCAAGGTGGGTCCCACAGCACCGTCCAAACAGATGGATGGTGTGGGGTTTCACACGTGCAGGGTGGGACCCTGATTTGGACGGTGTGATCATCCACCGTTGGACGGTGTGGATAATTCCATACATCAAGGTGGGTCCTACAGGTGGACGATCAGGATAAGACCTATGCACCATGCACGGTGTAGGTAGAACATAGACATCAGGGTGGTGCCACGTGGTGTAGCCCACCTTAGCTCAGAACAAAGCTAACATTTATCTTTCCCTTCAAATGATTGCTGGGCGTCCACTACCTGGACGATCATGATCAGGTGGGCCATTGATCTGGCCTGATCGAATGGACGGTATTAAATATCGAATAAATACATCATGGTGGCCTCACCCCACACGTGCCACACGTGTGGGATGGCCCCACACATTGCTGAAAAGGACGGACGGAGTGAATGCATCAACTGAGGTGGGGTCCCACCATCCCTGCCCAATGGACGGTGGATGTATAGAACACCTACATCAATGTGGGTCCCTCAGCTGTGATTGGAACACATACATTGAGGTGGTACCACACCACCTGCTGACATCAATTCCACAGCCCCATAGCTGTGGTCCTCGCCGTCCATCAATTCAAGCCCGGTGGGCCACGATCACGTCTCGGTTAAAACGGATGGACAGCGTTGAAGAATCACATGGATCACGGTGGTCCAGTGGGCCACACGCTCGGATCAAGCTGTTATTTATGTTTTCCTTCATCCAGGGGCTGGTGCTGGACAACAGACAGTCCAGCAGCTCGCGGCCCTTCATGACCCGCTGGGCCCTCACGGACAAATGGAGCGGATACAATACATCCCTCAGGGTGGGGTTCACATCAGTGTGGCCCACCAAATTTGAAACAACTGATATTTGTGTTTTTCTCGCTATCCAAGCAGTACAATCGGACTGATTATCCAGCAGGGTGGACAGCAAGGTCGTCCCACCTGCTGGATGGTCAAGATCATCCAATCAGGGCAGTCCACGATTGAAAAAGGAGAGAGGAAGATAGAGAGAGAGAGAGGTGAAAATGGGAGGGACCCCGCCACTATGGGCCTCTCCTTGGTACAAAATATACATCAAGATGGGTCCCACCACATGTGGGCCCTCAAATCAAGAAATCAATGGTAGGAAATCATAAAAATCACCTACCTTTGATCTCCCCTTCCTTCTGCCAATGCATGATCAAGCTCCAAAGGAATGATTTCAACAATTGAGATGAAGCATGGATGGTGGAGATGAGAGGTATGAAGGTGGGCCACACTAGCTTCTCCATGGAAGCATGGATGTTGGGTGTTTGGGTTGCTTGAGAGAATGAGAGAGATGAGAGAGGTGATGTAAGGGATGGGTGATGGGTGAGTGATGGGTGTGTAAGAGATGGGATGGAAAGGTTGACCTTGGGGATGGTGTTGTATACTTAGGGATGGGATATGGTACTTGACTTGATGGGTTGAGTACTTTGATTGATTGATGGGATTGATTTGACATTTGGTAGAGATTCTCTTACGCGGCATTTTCCTCGAACTAAATGCAAAACCATATCTCCTGGCCCGAGTATCGCCTCGGCGTGTGAGAAGCAATATCGGAACCGTGACGACTTTTCGGTTGCAAGGGTACAAGTTTCGAGTCGAGCCGACTCTTATATACGAGACACGACTCAGGATCATGCGCAAACGCCGATAACAGATCGCAGGTCACCGAAATTCGACCGGGAGAACTGTGGAAGCTTACGGAACGGTACGAGCTAGGATACGGGTCTGACAATTAACATATGACTACAACTAGACACTTGGACAAGTTCAGGATTTAGATGGCAATGTAAAGGAGAAGATTTGCCAATGTGGTTCTAATGAATGCAGTGGGAGGCTGTATTGACAAGATTGTACATGAGCACATAATGCCCATATAAAAATAGAAAATATTTGGGTTTTGGGGAAGCAGGAGCTGGATTCAGAAAGAGGGGGAAGAAGAGAGTAGAACCAAACTAACTCCGAGACAATTTGGTCCTTCAACGTCCAAATGGGTCACCGCCATCTTTGATCGGTCCCTTCCTAGCCCATTTAATGTTTAAGTAGACTTTAGATGGAACCCACCCAACAATTAGAGTACAAAAGACTCGTGTGGGGCGTCGCCCACTCAACATAGCCCCACTGTGGGACCCACGAAAATTTACAAAAGGGAGTGCTGGTGGCACTACCACGCACTGGGTGGCATTACCACCCGGACTTCTAGACGGTGGAGGTAGTATCGCCAATCGGGCGGCAGTGCCGCCCGGACGATCCAGAGGCCGGTGGCAATACCATTGGACCGGTGGTACTACCGCCGGAGTCTGGACAGTCCAGATGATAGTGCTGCCCAGTCGACAGTACTACTGCCGCCGTTTGGACGTCCAGGCGGCACTCGAGGTAGTGCTGTCTGCACTCCCATTTGCAAATTTAAGTGGGTCCCACCATGAGTCCCAGTTTTTGCTTATACCCTCTCTCCTTACTTTATTTCTTAAACCCTATCACACACCCAAACCCTATCACAATCCCCTCTTCCAAACCCTCTCTTCCTCTAAAACCTTCTCTCCCTCTAAAATCATCTCTTCCACCATTCTCTCACAAACCCATCTTCCAAACCCATCTTTCTAAAACCCTCTCCCTTCCTCCAAACCCTTTCTTCCTCTAGAATCCTCTCCCTTTCTCCAAACACCTATTTCTCAACATTTGTCTTCTTCTTCCAAACCCTTCTTCTTCTATCACAACCCATCTTCATTGTATCACAAACCACTCTTCCAAATCCATCTTCTTCTCTACCCACCCATTTTCTCCTTTCACAACCTATCTTTCCATCTTCCAAACCCATCTTCTTCATGGGATTTATCACAATCTTTTCCTCATTATTTTCCATCCCCATGTTTCTCTCTCTAATGGGAAAGAAAAGAGTGGTGAGTTGTGGAACATGGTCATCTAAGAGGGACAACATCGTTGAAGAGAGTCCTTCATCACCATGGACCGAAAGAAGGGTGAGGAGGGCCACTGAGAATGAAGCGAGTCCTTCATCACCACCTATTCGAAGAAATGTCAAGAGGGCCAATGTTGATGCGATGAGTTGTTCACCACCATGTCGTGAAAGGAGGACAAAGAGGGCTAACGATCAGAATGTGTGACCTTTGGATGTGAGTTAATTTCGTGATCGAGAAGTCGTCTTTGAAGTCACGATGGGGGACCAGCTATTTGGCAAGAACAGCGTGCTAGATCGACTCTTGTATGCCGGTTGGGAACCTGCTTTTGAAGGCAAGTATCGGGCCAATGAGCATGATGTAAGGGCCTTCTACTCTCGAATCTGCAACCCGAGTCTCAAACCACTCGGATTTGATATTTCATTCAGAGACAAGGTACATCACATCTGCATACAAGATATCACAAACATACTTGGAGTGTCACTGGGAAGAGTTTATATCACCACTAAGGACTTGAGCACGCGACAACACCAGAATGAGCTTAGCATGAGCTTGTACTGCCAACTCTTTGAGTGGAGAAGAAATAGTAGTTTTAGAAACACAGAAATGATACCAATTTACCGATTGTTGCATTATATTTTCACATATAATGTATATTCGAGGGAGAGAAACATCACGGAGATTTTTGTCTACCATGCAAAGGTAATGTACCAGGTAGGGCATGGGGAGGATGTGTGCTTGCCCTCCATTGTCCTTTACTAGATAGTGAAAGTCGTGAAGTCAAAGAGAGGCTACTTCTCCCTCCCATTTGGTCACCTGACTTGCAAGTTAGCCTGAGAATATGGGATCAGGGCATCTAGCGGCCCCTCATAGTCAGAAAGGGTGATAATTGAAGACACGTTAAACCGCATGCAATGTGGCCCCAAGTAAGATGCACAACGGTTGGAAGAATTTGGGGATGAGATAGGTGAAGAAGAAGAAGAAGAAGAAGAAGAAGAAGAAGAGGGTGATGAAGAAGATCAAGCTGAAGAAGAAGAAGAGGGTGATGAAGAAGATCAAGCTGAAGAAGAAGAGGGTGAGGATGCATGTGAGGTGCCCGATGCACCTTCAGGCTTAGAGGAGCGTTTAGGGGCGCTCGAAGCTAGTATGGCCGAGATTAAGAAGTATCAACACTACTTGAAGCACAAGATGCAAAGTATGCACCGCACGCTAAAGGCGGTGTTGTGTTGTGTGAAAAAGGAGGGAGCGCCCCCTCCCTCACCGGACCCGGTCTCATAATAGGGAGTCGTGATGGATATGGACCTCCTCCCTCACCGAACTTGGTCTCACAGTAGGGAGTTGTCATGGATACAGACCCCCTCCCTCATCAGACTCGGTCGAATTATAGGGAGTTGTGATGGACATGGACTCGGGGCCTACTATTTGATTGGTACTCCCTTGTATGTTTGCTTTAAGTAGTTAGACTTATTTCCCTTTTTCTAACATGTACTAGTTAGGGCATGTATTAGTTAGGACGTAATATTCTCTTCTTTAAGCAACTTGCAATTTCCATGTTTCTTTACAAGTTATGTGGCAACTCATGTATTGAATATCTTATTGGCCTTAATGAAAAAGTTTTTGGGTATCCTAAATTGCATGGGTGCCTTGTGTTCTTATGATGATGAATCAGGTTATGCCGAGGAATATATTTGAACTTTAGTCAGATTTGGAATGTATTTAACACAATGTGGGTGCATCACATTGCCTCTTTATCATAGTATCCAAATCTTTTCCATCCTTATGTAATGGCAATGATTCCAATTAATTGGGATAAGGCTTAGGAAGGTGATGATGGTGAAATCCACAACAGAGTCATTGCAATTCACTGCGATGTGAGTGAAATTCACCGCGAAGTTAGTGAAATTCACCGCAAAGTGAATGAAGTTTACCATGAAGTAAGTGAAATTCACTGCGAACTGAATGAAATTGATCGTGATTTGATTGAAATTCACTGCGAATTGAGTGAAATTCACTGTGAACTGAATGAAATTCACCATGAACTAAATGAAATTGACCGCGAACTGATTGAAATTGACCGTAAAGTTAATGAAATTCACCACGAAGTGAATGAAGTTCACCGCGAAGTGCTTGAAGTTCACTGATGACTTGGTGAAATTCACCGATACCTGAATGAAATATTCAGCCAATTGGAAGTTGTGATGGATATGAAAGAGGCGTATAAATTGTGTGTGAGCTGATCGATATCTGAGTGAACTGAACATATTCATTTCAATCATAATCAGGGTCGGTATCCCTATTCATGATATATACTACTATTTCATAGTCTGAATCATAGTGGTATTCAAATTTACAATTTTAAAGAAATAAACAAACGTATTCGATTTGTATCATTGACTATCATAATACAAAAAATACACTACAAATTACATTATTCCAGAGGTATTGGAAATTTGCAACCTCAATGATTATACCCTGTTTGTTTGCATCTTCCGCATTTTACCATTTTTCCATCCTCTCCACGGGAAAGAATTTGTGCCTTTTTCAGTTTACCAGCTGACCTCCTATGTTGTGGGGACTTAATACTCGCACAATACTCCCTCAATTCATGTGATATTTCCCATTGGCTCTTGTCACGTACTTGGTACATGAAATCTTCATATGTGAGCTGGTAATTTCTCGTCATGTACAATGGGGAGCAATATGAATAATGAGGAAGATTATAGTTTATATAGGCTGAAAGAACATGAAAACAAGGGAACTCTTTTACGTCAAACTCGCGACATGTACAGGAAAGCTCACTGAGCTTGACAGTATCATTGTAGTCTCCCACAACATAATATTCATTGTGAGAAATTGCATGGCAATGAATATCTCGCGTCTTCGGTATGAAATCCTTTAATTGTTTCTCGGCCCACGGTGTCAACCATCCTACAAATGATGATGTTGATTCTCTTTTCTTATAAAACATCTCTTGAATTTTAATTATGACCATCTATATCAGCATGGTAATGGGATATTCTCGTGCTTCTTTGAATAGAGTATTAACGCACTCAACTATGTTTATAGTAACCAAGTTGAATCTTTTTCCTAAAAAGTATGAAGATGCCCACCTTTCGTATGAACATGTCCACCATGTTTCAGTATATATGGTAGGCGCAGTAGCCATGGATTACTGCTTGGAAGACCTGTGGAACTTCTTTCATTAGACTTTTATGTCAGTTTGATATGATCACAAGACTAAGTAGATCCCCTAACATACAGTTGAGGTGGGTAAGGAACCAGTTTCAACTACTGCAGTTCTCTAATTCTCCAATACCAAAAGCGACAAGGAAAATATGATTGCCGTTATAACATCCTTAGCAATGAACGTAACATCCTTGTACTTCACCTTTTAGATATTTGCTATCAATGGACAAGACCTTTTGCAGAGATGTTTGAAAACTTCTAACACACTGTCTGAGCACAACAAAACATCTCTTGAACCTGCTTGTCTGTGAATTAACAAGTACGAAAGTCACTGTAACACCCCGTACTTTTAGTACTCGGGTGTTACCATGTAACCAAATTTAGAGATAAATATAAACCTAGCTTAGTGAACATTCACGTATATCCTAGTATTAAATCTGACCATCGAAGGTGATCCTTATCCACATATCAAACCACCCAGTAGTCAAATAATGTATATACTAAGTGTATTATTTTATCTAATTATTATATTATAAATTTTACACAAACATGGATTAAAAGGTTATGGACGTGTTTTGATAATTTATATACAAAATAAATAATACATGAAAATGTATTGTAATAGAGTGACATGTATGTAATTAATGTATATGAAATATTGTGAAAATAATGTTATTTTAAATAAACATGAGGAATAATAATTCTACATTATATAATTGGACTATATATTAATAGATAGGTGATCAGTAACATGTATATAGTAGTATGTTAGTATTAAGATTATATTTTTATATGTGTGTAAGGTTTTAAATCATTATAATTATAAGTGATATACTATAATAATAAAATGTATGTTAATATTAGTACTTGGGTTAGTGATATATGATAAAAGACTTGTAAATGGTCCACTAGGGTCTTTTAACCGTTGACGTTAAATTCCGAAGCGATCCGACCATCGAAACAATGTAACCGACACTTAAAAAGGTCTAATTGATTAGCATGGCCCACCTAGGTTTTGGATACACCTCACCTTTGACCAAACGTCCTCAGATGACGTGTATGGAAGAATGGGCGGAGTAGATTTATCACAGACATCATGGTGGACCCCACCTTAGAGTGCGAGTGCATAGGGGGAGTGTGCACTCGCTGTACACCAATCCGGAGAACTCAGTCAAAGCGGTCTGACCCGCTATTTCTTTAAACAGAAGGAGATTCTCTCTCCTACCTCTGACAGCCGACGGACGAGCATCCGTTTTGGGTGATCCGTGGTCCACCCACACTACCATGACGATAGATCCAAACCGTCCATCGTATACGTCCCTCAGCCCTGACCAAAATTATGATCGTTTCACACGAAACAGCACACGCGTGTTCACACGACAACTGGCGCGAGCGAACCCAAAAACACAAAAAAATACTGAAAATGGAAACTGTCTGGTCGCCAGCAGAGCAATCCGTGTGAAGAGAAGTCCTCCAATCCCAACCCTTTATTTCAGCATGTCCCGACCGTGCGTCTGGGAAAATCTCAACCATCTATCTTGCTTAGGGTTCCCCAGAGAAACCGTGACCGGTTTCGGTTTTACCCACAGTATTCGAAGGTGGTTTCTGCCAGAGAAATCCGGACCTCTTGCTATTGATCCAACGGTTCAGGAAGGAGTAGGGCGGGCATAAAAGCCGGGAGGATCGAGGAACAGTAGCTCACCTTCCACTTTCACAGCCACAACCTAAAACGGCCGTTTTCCTCCTCCGTGCGAACCCACCACGAAAACGCCATTAGAGCTCTATTTTCTTACTTCTACGAGCCCTCTCATACCCATCTGAGTCAGCCCACGTCTTTCCCTTGAAGAAATAACTCTTGTACGTGAATCCGCCATTAACGACCACCTTCTTCCTCGTCCAAACCACACCAATTGTCTCAGGATGGGGCAAGGTTCGAACGTGTGGTAGTTGCTCTCGATGACCGTAGCTGACTGGAGAAAAGAGAAGAGAGAAAGGAAATGGAAGAAATGAGGGAAAAGAAGAGAGTGGTGCGGCTGTTGCACCACACCACCGTGCCGCACTCCCACTCGAGCTCAGGCCAAGTCGGACCGAGTCTGTGGGTTCGGACTTGCTCCTGGCCTCGCGGGAGCTCCAACAGATGAAGAAAGATAGAGGGAGAGAACGAAAATGAGTGAGGGTGAGAATGGCTGCTGTCTCGTTGCCGGCTCCATACGGCACTGAGTCGACTCAGCTCGACCGACGCTGAGTCAAGTCGGGTTTGATGGCCTTGGCTGGATACTTCCAGCAGCAATATAAGAACAAAAAAAAAAAGAGAGAAGAGAAGAAGGTAGGATAGAGAGAGAGAGGGGGCGGCTGCTCGTCCATCCAGTTTCACCAACTCGCTGCTCTGCACCAAAACTCGAACCGGGTCGTGCCACACCGAGTTGCCGAGTCTGTTGAGTCGGACCCCACCTGAGGTAAGTCCAAAACCTCCGGACCCTTAAGAAATAAAAAGAAAAAAAGACCACACCATAGATTTCAGCGGGCCACACCAAGCAATGTTGTGGGCCACATTTTGACCGCCGTTAGGACAACAACTGCTGGGCCGGATCAGTCCAGCCCAGCCCGTTTGTGGATGCGCGTTGTTGCTGGGTCCCAGCCACCTTCTCCTCGGTCCTATTTTTCTAGCCATGCATGAGGAGGCCCACTTGAGTTTCTATTGCGCCCACATAACGTCAAAGGACCCACCTCGTGGATGGGGTGGATCTGATGTACATATGTGGCCCACCTGATTTTTCAACGTCCACATGTGTGTTGATTAAATGGACGGCTGTCCATGGTTTCGAATGGTGTGGCTAGAGTCTGGACGAGCTTGATTCTTGTATCATGTGTTTTACATACTGAGACCAACCTTTTGAACGGTCTGGATGTTGCTCCTAAGACCTCGTAAATTTAAAGATTTTATATTCCGTTGTGGTACACGTAGGTAGACGTATCAATGGACCAACCATTAATAGCAGACCATAACATATATCAGCATCATAATGATTTTAAACGTGAGCATGATTAACTATTTATAGCCACATTTTGATATGTTAATAATTGTTGCCTCTTTGGTTATTCAAGTTACTAATATTAGATAAGATTAGACATCGTGGGTTATTTAGGTTAAAACTAACTATTGTAAACAAAATTGTAATTGCCGAATAGTAGTGTTTTGTTCTCTTAAATATTATCCTTGATAAAATATCACAGTGATTATTATTATCATAACAATGATTATCATTACTATACGAGCTAATATTAATGGTAACATTGATGTTAAAGAATATTTTATAACTGTTAAATTAACATTATAATTAATTACGCACCATTAGGGTTCAACCTTGATAATCTAGTCTAAACCTAAACTCTAGGATAAAATCCTAGGCCTAAGTAATCTAAACCCTAGGTTATTATCCAGACCATAAATAGTTTTGTAGAATCTTGATTTAACCATACAAATTCACAATCTGTGGTAGGGTCCAAGTCTAAGGGCATGTACACTTCCTAATGACACTAGAATGCAAGTCGACAAATAAGGTGATGATTCTTCCCCTTGAGCTTTCCATCTTCTCATTATCTTAAGTTATAGTTTTTATTTAAATTCGTAATTGCTATCTCCCTTTATAATCACATGTGTTAGCTGATGGAAATTGAATTGCTATCTAACATGCTTTATGATTATCCTGTATAATTGTTCATGCTTGTGGATTATTTGTGGATTGCTTATGGAACTTAAACTGGTACATTAGTGAGGAATTCCCACATATGAATGTACACCCATACTTGGGATGTAACTTGACTAGTTGTGATCGTAATGGACCTTCGACTTGGTGGTTATTGAGCAGTGGTCTAGATGGATCATCGATGTGGGCCTACCATCCAGGGTTGTTGTGCCCAATAGTTTTTAAGGATGGTCTTTATCGTATGGTTTTGATATTCGCCCTATGTGGCATATTTTGATACTCGCCCTACGTGGTTTTATTTGATATCTTCTCTACATGGGTTCGATGTTTTATACTGTGCAACCATGTGATGGTAAGCCCCATATATTGTAATATGATTGGCCACTAGTCGACAGGGTTCCATTAAACATCCTAAGGTGGTAGCCTCATGAGCCGGGGATGGTGGTATGGGACCTATGCCCGAGCTGTCGGCCTACGCTGGGCCATGTGCTCCCCGTAGTGACCTTTGAGCTTATTTAAAATGGCTGGTTGTAATTGGATTAATAACGGATTGGCTAATCATGCATACATCGCACAGACCAGCATCTATTGCTATCGTACGTGATGTACGTATTGTTCCGACTGGATGATGTTTCCCAGGTTCGATGATTGCATGGGCGGCGGCCCTGTCCGCACGGATGAGTACTCCCGGGGCGTGAACGCATTGCATGGGTGGCGGCCCTGTCCGCACGGATGAGCATCCCGGGCGTGAACGCATTCCATACATCCATGCACATAATAAGATCTCATCATGTACTTGTTTTGTATGCTTTATTTTATAACTATGCTTACCTAATGCGGCGGTGTGTAATCTTGAGGGGAGTTCACATGAGTTGGCCACTCATCCATCAAATATATAACCGTACAGGTAGCGCAAGTGGCTCCAACGACATTCATGTTCATATTGATGAGGAGCAGGCTATGGTTGATAAGGGTGCATGATTATATTTGTTAAGAGTTGCTACAGGATTTCATATCTCAAATTTGTTGTAATTTACTTTATTTCACATGTAATATTATTTCATTTTGTAATTGTAAGAATGGGGACATTGGTTTGTATAAGTCATTATGGGCACTCTTTTGTATATTCTAAATGATAATGGAACTTTCCTTTATGCTTACTTGTCCATTCTACGCTCATCTGCTTACTCTGATAAAAGAAGAAAAAAAAAATATATTTGACCATCCTTTAAGGTTAACACTCGGGTTTTTGGGAAACGGGTCGTGTAATCGGGTCCTGAAGACCCGGGCTGTTACAGTCACCGTCCCCAAGTTCGCCCTCCTCAGCTCAAGCAAGTACATCAGGAGTTAGTTGTGAGAGTCTTCATAAGACCCCATTACGCGATTGATTGCGATCTCCTTAGCGCGCCATGCCTTCTTATAACTAATAAGAATATTATACTTCTCTTATATTAAGAAGATAATGTCTCTCGGCCTTAATCCTAGGCGTTGCTCAATGCGATTGACAACCAATTCACTGGCTAGCTTACTGCATGCTTGCCGATGATCACTCTTCATTCATGACATGCCACATGTATGTATGGACATTTAAGTCTTAATCTTGAATATCCCCGCATCATTCACCCTAGATGCGTGTACCCTCCATTCATACTTATATTCGAAACATGCCATGGTGAATTTCTTATATGATGAATATAGGACCTTGTATTGAAAGTTGTTGCGAATTGTAAATTGGCTCAAAACATATTGACACTGGCTCTTGTCCTTAAACATTTGGCCAACAACTATATCAATCGGGTCATCTAGTGGATTTGAATATAGTGATAAGTCTGCATTGGTGAATGCAACATCCTCAACAGGCACAATGGCTTGGCCAGTGATGTAGTCTGATGTTCGAGCCTACTTGGGCAGTGGAATGTCGCTTCCCCGTACATATTTGGCATTGGATGATGAAGGCAGATCTACTCTTGCACATGAAAGTAATGTTGTATATTCAGTTTTAAGATTAAGATCATTTGCTCAGCTCACTTGACTAGTCGTGAAGTTTGATATCTGGGCCGGATTGATAAGTGGAGTGTCGCTTGGAGGAACCGTGAAAGTGAGGCCATATATTCAAATGCAGGCCATGTTCCTCACCCAAACTCCCAACTTCACCACTGGCTTGGCAAGTGATGAAGTCTGATGTTCGAGCCTGCTTGGGCAGTGGAATGTCGCTTCCCCGTACATATTTAGCATTGGATGATAAAGGTAGATATACTCTTGCACATGAAGGTGATGCTGTATATTCACTTCTAAGCTTAAGATCACCTGCCCAGCTCACTTGACTAGTCATGAAGTTTGATGTCTGAGCTGGATCGATGAGTGGAGTGTTGCTTGGAGGAACTTGTGAAGGTGAGGCAATATATTCATATTTTAGGCCATGTTCCTCACCCGAACTCCGAACTACTGGGGCGTCATGTTCAACACCACTGTAAGCCACGGGATCTTCGAGTATTGCCTCATTAATGCACTGCATTTTTTCGATGATTAAAGGGATGTAATTATCCAGATGCTTCGACTGTGCTGCCAAGAACATTCTCACATATTTATCATCTTCAATTTCAGTCGGAGGGATTGATTGGTTTGAGCAAGGGTAAATGCTTTTAACCTAATATCATAATCCTTCGGCGTACTCTTCACAATCCTATACATTTTAGATAAAAGCTCTTCATATGTAGTCTTGACGCCCACAACAGTAGTTTTCGACTTTCCACGCTTGTACGTGTATCAATTGTTTTCGCTTATTAACTCCCCACCATATGAGCATAGGATGATTCTCGAAGCCATTTTCTGAAAACAAACACAATGATGCATAAGATATAACTCGTTTAATGTTCACATGTATAACGTGGAATTGATCGAGTAGTAGGAAATTCACCTGTGCACAAGGTCAAATATGACCAACTTATCTATAAAATTTCCTAAGTTCTCAATCAACCAATTGCAGGGATGTATTTACTAAGGGATGAATTCTAATCACTTCACGGTGAATTTCACTCACCTAGCGGGCAAGTACACTCACTTCGCAGTCAATTTCACTCACCTTGCGATCAAGTGCACTCACTTCACGGTGAAAGTGACTAAAATTGACCATGAAGTGAGTGCACTTGACCGCTAGGTGAGTGAAATTCACTGTGAAGTGATTGAACTTAACCGGGAAGTGAGTGAAATTGACTGCGAAGTGAGTGAACTTGACGAGAAGTGAGAGAAATTGACCGTGAAGTGAGTGGAATTCAACGAGAAGTGAGAGAAATTGACCGCAAAGTGAGTGAACATGACAGATGAGTCGGTCATATTTGAGTGAAATTCGCGGTCAAGTTCACTCACTTCCCGGTGAATTTCCCCTCCTTAGTGGTGAATTTCACTCAATTTGTGGTGAATTTCAATCACATCGTGGTGAATTTCTCTCACTTCGCGGTGAATTTCATTTAATTCGCAGTCAATTTTACTCACTTTTGGCCATGAAGTGAGTGAAATTGACCGCGAAGTGATTGGAATAGACAGATAAGTGATTGAACTTGACCGCGAAGTGAGTGAAATTCACCGCGAAGTGAATGACATTCGCCACAAAGTGAGTGAAATTCACCACAGAGTGAATAAAATTGACCATGAACTGATTGAAATTGACCGCGAACTGATTGAAATTCACTACCAAGTGAATGAAATTTACCAGGAAGTGAGAGAAATTCACCGCGAAGTGAGTGAAATTTACCACGAAGTGAGTGAACTTGACCAATGAGTCGATCATTTTTAGGTGAAATTGACCAATAACTGCGTGAAATTGACCGCAAAGTGCATGAAATTCACCCGGAAATTAATTAAATCGACCGGAAACTTCGTTAAATTGACCGCGAAACATCTTAAAGTTGATGGATAAATGCGTGAAATTTTGCTGACTTCTCGGTCAGCTTGATGAATTTCTAGGTGGAATGAAGGAGTATTTTAAACAACCTTACCTCCCACAGTCGCTGTATCAGTGAAATTCGTGTGGAAGAAGAAGAAGAAGAGTGTATTGAAGTGAAACACGATTTTCAGAGATAAACCTTCAAGATTCCACATTCAGGATGGAAGATGGCAGATGAAAGATGGCAGATGTACAGTGGAGATATATGGAGATTTGATGAAGAAAAGGGGTGAAAATAATGAATGTATATTTTGATACAAATGAATTCCAACATTTTTTTATTTTTTTATTTTTATTTTATTATTATTATTATTTTTTTGAAGGTGTGAGTGAGTGAAAGGAATGCAACCAATAAAGGTATTTTAGTCTGATAAAAGTGGTCCTGTACAGCAGGGGCTTAGTATGGTAAAGTAAGTTTGGAGGTAACCACAAAGGTGAGTGGCTTAAAAGTGAGGCGTGCAGTAAGGAAAAAGCTCTATATGCTTTTGGAAAAAACAAAAGTGTTAGTTTGATACTCCCGCAGGGTATGATACTTGATGCGCAGGCATTCGAACATTTTAAACGTGGAATGTATTAACTCAAATTAAGAAGACCAAACTGTGGAATGCATTGCTTTTATTCACAATCCCAAAATCAGAGTGGTTTAATAATCCTAACCACTGATTTGTAGACGCATGTTTTTGGAAGTAGGATATATTTACAAGCATGCAATTTATAAGTGCTTTTATGTCATCTATCACACAGTGCCGAAGTATAAAACATTCTGTTGTCATCCATCCCCTCAAAAGACTCTCCCTGGAGCGGAGCGGAATAAAATCTGGCGGGATCTTCACCTCGTAAATTCCTCTCTAAAAGGAGGTGAATATGATCATCATCGGGTCCACAAAGGTATAAAGAACAACAATCTCTTGTCTGTCAATTTTATCTTGTCTAGTTTTGGCCCACCATTTGATCATTTGGACCTGGTTCTGGTTCTAGAGATATGGCATCTATCTTGTCGGAATCACCTGCCTAACGGATTTGATCGTGAACGTTTGTTGGACATGTTTTACATGCAGATGGGTCCATCCTTCTGTCCAATGGGTATGTTTTGTTATGAGAATTCAATTTAAATTAATTGGGCGCGGATTAGATACTGACAAGGTCAGTAGCCAAATCGCTACTGGAGTGACATCACCAAGCTCTGTGGACCCGGCCATGATGCGTGTATTGTATCCATACCGTCCATACATTTGGAGATATCGTTTTATGGCATTACAAAAAGAATGAGATAGATCTAAAGTTTAAGTAGACCCCACCATAGACAACAGTGAAAACAGTGACATCCACAGTTCAAAACCTCTTAGGGGCCACAGTAGTTTCCGATCAAGCTGATATTTTTGTTTTAACTTCATCTTTCTCTATGTTAACTTATGAATAGGTTGGACCTCAAAAATACATCACGGTGGGCCCTATAAATGTTTCAGCAGTGGGTGTGACTACTCCCATGGTTTTCTGTGGTAGGTCCACTTGTACTTTAGATCTATCTCATTATTTTTGTAATGCCATAAAACTATCTCTACAAATGGTTAGAAGGTATGGATACAACACATGCATCATGGTGGGGTCCACACAGCTTGGTGACGTCACTTCAGTAGCAATTTGGCTGCTAACATTGTCAGTATCTAATCCGCGCCCAAATTAATGAGGCACTCTCGATTCTAATCGGTTGGAGTACAGGGCCAACCAGCGTGGATGCTGTTCATTCCTGCCTGCGTGTTAGTTTATTAAGGTTCTAAATAAATAAGAGAGACGTAATCTAAGGACGCGGATTTCCTGCAAAAGCCTTTAGCAGGAATTTCATTTGCTTTACGGATATTTTAGGCTATTCGACAAAGAATGAGGTGATCCAAAACTCAAGTGGGCCACATGAGAGAAAAGAGTGGGGATTTAGTGAGAACCGTTGAAACTTTATTGTCGCCATAAAAGCTGTCTCAGGCTAAATTTTTTGTATTTTCACTTCATCTCAGTAGTAATGACCTTATAAACTTTTTAGATGGCATATAAACATCAAGGTGGAGCACGGGAAGATTTCAACGGTAAGTAATTCTTTCCCCAAGTTTCCCTCTCGTGTCTCCCACTTGAGTTTTGGATCCACCTCAGTTTTGCTCACTTATCCTAAAATGAGCTCGCCTATCCTAAAATGAGCTCAAAAAACGGATGAACGGCACAGATTTCCCACAAACATGGGGGTGGCCCCCACCCAAGAGCTTCCTGCTAAAGGCTTTGGCTGGAAATCCGCGTCCGTTGATTTAATGATATATTATTACATCTATTGCAAATATGTTTTTAAGAGAGATATCTGCCAAGAGCCTTGCTTTGTCATTTATAAAGCCGCTTCGGTGGATGACTAGCCATGGCCCATGGGGCCACTGTGATGGGTGTGCCTTATATCTACACTGTTCATCCATTTTAACAACTTATCTGAAGGCATGATCCAAAAAAACGAAGCAGATCTATCCAAATCTCCCTGGACCATGCTACAGTAAAAGATTGAATGCACACCATTAAAAACTTGTTGGAGCCACCAGAATGTTTATTTGTCATCCAACCTGTCGACAAGGTCACCAGGACTTGGATGAAGGGACCACAAAAATATCACCTTGATCCTTAAACTTTTGTGGCCCCAAAAAGCTTTTAATGTTAGGCGTCCAATCACCACTGTTTCTTATGTTTTGGTCCACGGGAGATTTGGCTCTGCTGTATTATTGGTCTCTTGCCCTAAAATAAGCTAGCAAAATGGATGGACAACATGGATATAAGTTGCATGCATAATGGTGCGCCCCACAATCAGGGATCTACCCAACCACGTAGATCCTTGGTTCCATGTAACCCGTGTCCGTCATTAACGACAAAGAGGGACTAGTATTGGGACGTGTATTGATTGCATGCGAAAGGTTTTAGGTGAACTTTCAGTAAGTTAGGTGGGGTTCACCATGATATTTGAGAGAAATCCAACCTGTGCATTCATTTTAGAAGATCAAGTTAAGACATAGGCCCAAAAATGAGGCTGATCCAAAATTCAAGTGGGACATATGACAAGAAATAGTGAGGATTGAACGTCCACAATTGGAACATCCATGGGGTTACAAAAATTTTAGACCAGGTTAATGTTTTTGTGTTTTCAGTTCATACCAGTGAGAAAGACCTTGTGAAGAGTAATGATGGCATATAAACATCACATCGAACCCACGGAGATTTCAACGGAGCCGTTTCCCTACCCACTAAACATCACAGTGTGGCCGGCATAAGTTTTGCATTTGCCTTATTTTCGGGGCCATGTCCAAACATGATTTAGCAAAGCAGATGCACAATGTGAAAATGTGTAAATTACAACTAGATAATCTAACGGTATTTGTCGTTGAACGGGGTTTTAGTTATTCGACGATAAACGCAACTGGATTTTTGAATTTGGGTAATAAAAATAAAAAATTAAAAAAATTAAAAAAAATCAAGCAATAGAAGCGGTGACCCCTCTCTCTATCTCTCCCTCACTACCTCATCTCTCTCTCTCCCTCCCTAGCCTCTGGCACTGCCCGCCTCCTCTCTTTCAGTGATTTCCCAGTGATCTCTCTCTCTCTCTCTCTCTCTCTCTCTAAGCCCTAACCCTAGATCACCACTAGTAGGTTTTCAATCACCGCTGGGCCATAGATGATCCAAACCATTGATCAGTTATGTTTCGGTGTTGATAGACCATGCCCTAAAAATCACCTAGATTGAAAGTTTGTACATGTCTATAGCTTGGTCTTTTTCCCCACCAATGTGGACTGTTGATGTATATTATTTTTAACTCTATTTACAAATTATTACTTAGGTACTTGGGATTGTTCAATTAGGAGGGTGTCAAGGGAATTCCCATCGATGATGAGGCCCATCATACCAACAATATGGATCACTATGAATGGAGCACACCTCGAAAAAAATCCACCAAATTGGAAGAGTAAAACCACCCAATCTTTAGTTTATTTTCTCTTGAATGTGGACCATTGGTGTATTTCCTTATTAACCATCTAATTTCACGCTATCAATCAAAGGGTTGATTTTCGCCAATTCGGTGAATTTTGGGGCATGACCATCTTATGTGGAGCCTGCTATATCAACGGTCTGGAACATTAAATCATAGGCCCCACTCTGGAAAACTGAGGACCCAAAAAAATTGAAGTACCTCATATCAAGGATCATATACTTCCCCTTTCATGTGTGGGTATTGATTGTTTCTTGCTTACGGCCCACTTAATCAATTCAATGGTATAAATTTTGCCCCATGTGATAGGTTTTCAATCACCATTAGCCTAGTCAACCCGTTTCCAAAAACCCGGTGTTAACTGGTGATCAAAATAGATAATTAATCAAAGTGCGATTATTAGAAGTAAGAGTAGCATAGATATAATCCCATCTCAAAATGAACACCACTCAGCTGGGGCCCATATACAAAATTCCAAAAAAATGTGATTGTTCAAAAATAACCATAACAATTAGTCTATTGATTCAAGCCATAGTAGGCAGTCGCTTCCTGGTGCGACTCCTCGTCGTAAAACTTCTCTTCAACGGTAGCTGGTTCCGGGTCTATCGCATGTTCGTTTGCACCTGTACCTAACTCCTCTGTATGGTTGAACATTGATGAATGAGTGGCCGACTCAGTGTGATCTCCTCTCAAGATTACATACCGCCACCCTAGATAACAATAACATAAAAGATACATGCAAACAAAACATGGTAAATACAGTTTTATAATATGCATGGATGCGTGAATGCAATCATTTCCCCGGGGATACACATCCGTGGGGACATTGGGCTCATCACCCATGAAATCATCGACCTGGGAATGATCAACTAGTCGAACAAAAATATATACATTACGTACAAAAATACATACATCACGTACGATAGCGATAGACGCTGATCTGTGCCATGTATGCATGATTAACTAACCATTATTAGTCGGGTTACAATCAGCCATTTTATGTAAACTCAAGGTCACTACGGGGGTTTTTCACTAGCGTAGGCCGACAGCTTGGACATAGGTCCCATATCACCATCTCCAGCTCATGAAGTTACTGCCTTAGGGTGTGTATAGGGCACATTAACACGTGACCAGTCAAATTTTAATATAAGGGAACTAATCCACCATTTAACCTTCATGTTGAGGGCCTATGCTCATCACAATTAGCTCGGTTACTGTTGAGGGTCAAATATTGCATATTAGACCCCAGTTATTGCATGAATTTACGAACATGAAACCGTTTAACACCTGATTTTAATCGTGTTTGTGTTGTAGAGTAGATTATGAGCGTGGACTGAAAAGAATGCTAAAAGCAGGGATTTAACGCTCTGATGACACCAAAGGCAAGGGAAGGACTCCAGAGGACCAAGATCGATGGGTTTAGACGCCAGAGATCCGAGAAAATCCAGAAACTGAAGCTCAAGTGGCCTGAAAAACGTCCAGAACGCAAGATTGTATAGTTCCCACCATCTGTTTGGCTCAAAAATTCATATAGGACCTGAAGACCATGTATTAACTGTACACGTCGAATTTCAGCTGCCGAATCGTTGTGGAAGTGGTTGAACTGACAGATCAGCCCTTAAAATCCAGATTCTGGGCCCACCCAATATCTGGATATGCCTATATTTTGGACCCAACCGCTTAAATGAGATGATAAAAGAGATGGACGGAATGGATTTCTCATACGCGCTGCAATGGATCCCACATATACATGTGGGAGTGCACAGGCAGTGCACTCCCGCGCCACACCGCACCATTGAGATCGGTCAGCAGGGGCTGACCCGATCCTGTTTTCGCGTACGCAGCGTCCGCAAGGTGTGGATGCTGATTTGAATTGTGGGCCACCACTGCAATTTAAAGGTCTGATCCGGACCGTCCAGAAGATCTTAAAGGATTGGGTGACCACTGTCTAGGTGAAAGAATTTCAAAAGATCTTGTGGATCGAAATCCATCCGTTCAAGCGGAGGATAGACGGCGGTAAAGAAAGTTCTGTGGGCCACACCAAATCTGCGAAATGACCATCCATTTCAGACCAAAATCAGGAGAGGAATCCAGTAGACGGACTGGATTTTCCATCCGACGCAGATCAGAGGCCCACCGACTTCAACAGCGAGACGGTCACGCATCCATGTTTTACATCCGGACGCCGCCCAGTTTTTACGAGCTGTGATGTGGTCTCGGTGATGATCGGACTGCTGATCTGATCCGTCCATCGTGTAGGCTACTCAAAAACGCCCTAAGGGACGTTATTCTTTTGGACAGGATCACATAAATAGGAGCGTTGGGAGGCTCCAAATTTCGCTACGTAAAAGCCTTCAGAGGCAGTTTCTAAACAGGACACAACCGCAATCTCTGAACGACCGCCTCTCCTTGTGAAAATTCCGGCTTATCCACTGTCTTAGGCTGCTTATAAGGGGGAGCTGAGAGCTGGGATTCGGGGGGAGAGGAGCTGGGGACGTGGAGCAGAGAGACAGGGAGTTCTTTTGGGAGTTTTTGTTTTCTTTTTCTTTTTGTATTTTGTTGTAGCCGCACCCTGGCTGGCTAAGCCTCTTAGCTAGGGCAAGAGGTGAAGCTTGTGGCATGAGGGAAGACTCTATGACTTTGATTCATAATAGTTAAACTAATTTTAATTTAGTTTAATAATAGGGATGCTTTAGATTTCAATGGTTTATTGTGACTTACATTACAATAGATCTGCGATGGCTTGAGTATTTCCTTTTGCCTTTTTATGATTATGAAGTTAGGGAGCCTTGTTGTTCACCATCGCTCCTTGGACATGGTGGAATGATGGAACTCTTCCTGGCATTCATACATCACTCAGATTGGCTGTGAATTGGTTTAATTCTGTTGTTTGCTTTGTCTCATGGGCATGGTTTTGTGATGGAATCCATTCTAATTTACATCTGTCTTATCTTTTGAAGCTAGATCAAAAGAAGTTCAGAGTTGATTTTCATGTTTATATCTACCAACTGGATTGAGATGGGACTCGAAGTCTAGTTGAGTTCATGAATCAAGCGTAGATCTCCTTGATCTCTATAAGTGGATCCTTGGCACACTAGTTTCCCACCTTTAATTTCATTAGTTTTACTCACTTTATTTCACCATTATTCCTCAAAATCATTTGATTTAGATTTCATCTTAATCTAGTTCTAGTTCTAGTTAGTTTCAGATTACGTACAGGTTTCAGTCCCTGTGGATTCGACCTCGGTCTTACCGAGTTTATTACTACATCACAACCCTGCACTTGGGGAGTGAACAAGTTTTTGGCGCCGTTGCCGGTGATTGACGGCTACGTATTTCTGAAATTAATTGGTTTTAGAATTAGTTAAGATTAGGATTTTTTCTAACTTTAGGTTTAGTTTTTTTTTATTTTTAGGAACTAACCAAACTTTCCTGTTTTGTAGGATTCTGAGATAGAAACTTCTAATTTGGTGATATCTTCCTAATTTCTTTACTTTTCTATTTTTAGAATTATGGTTTTATTTTTAGAAATTTTCTAACCGTAGACTTACTATTCTTAGAAACTAACTTGTTTTGTTTTGTTTTGTAGGTTTTTAACATAGGAACTTCTAGTCTGGTAACATCTTTCTAACTTCTCCTTTACTTTCTGTATTGTTGTAGGATTTTGCTTTCTTCTAGGATTAGATTCAGAGTTAAGGTTTCACCATGTATATGAATGAGTGGGCACGTTAGTATGTTGAGATAGCTTATGAAAAACAGCCTATGCCTCAAATTTTTTTTTATAATATCTTCGAGAACCAATCGGAATATGATGCTCCACCGATTAAGAAGTCTTTCGGTGATTATCTGCGGGAGAATAATTGCGTTCCACGAGTTAAGAAAACAGTACGTGATTATTGGAACGATGACGCGTATCAACTCTCGACCGATGACCCGTATGATTTTGATAAGTGGAAACAGAAATATTTTGAAGTCGAGTCAGTAAAACATCATGGTAATAACCCTCATGGATCAGCCACGTTTGAATATCTACCAGAAACGATCAAAGAGGAGTTATCCCCGAGTTACATACACTATGTTACTGACATGAGGAGATTAATAGAAGCACTCGAATCACGCCTTGATAGGCTAATGGAGGCTAGTTCATCTCAGCCACAGCCCAATCCAGAAATACAATGCAATCCTAACTTGCTTTTGGAGAATTCTGGAATTTGGAATGAAGAGTTGAATTGTGCTAATGAGCATATAGTTCACTTTCCCGATGAGTCGATCTCGATGATGGTTCAAAATAATGGGAAAGAGACATGGTTGTCTTTCAAATATAATGATGATGACACACTCCACTCACATGACACACTCGAGTTCAATAATGAGGAAGAGGTTAGTTTATATGAACCTCAACCCAATCTGGAAATAGAATGTGAGGAAAGCAATTCCATCCCAAGGGTGCACTGCACTGAACTAAAATATGATGAAGATTGGGATGACGATCAGGAGTGTGCAGCCACAGTTCCCTTAGACTTAATCTCGAGTTTGGTCCAGGTCAATGATCAAGAAGTACACGAAGGGAATGGTCAAAATGAGCTACTCCACTCACCTGACATGTCTGATCTAAAAGTGGATGAGCTCCTTACAACCGACCCTTCTATCTCTTGTGAGATATGTTTGGACTACTCCCCTAAGCTACATGATGATATGATTCAAGAGATGAACGAGTTACTTGATACGATTCTGGAATTTGAAACCACCCAGTTGAGGCCACCATCTGAACTGTTGAATTTTGACGAGTCCAGGCCTCTTCTGAGTAGTATCAATGAACAGAGTCCACACATCAATACTTCGTCTACTGACCCTCTATCTGTCTGTGCAGGGCTGGAGCAAGAGAGCACACCTTCATTTACCTTTAAAGACGATGGATTCCTTGGGCAGATCATCATGAGCTCTAATATGGAACATAAGTCACGCTCAACTGAATTTTCCAACTCTTTGGATGATTGCTGGCACACTTTGCAGATTCAAATGATCCCATGATAAGAGACATAGTGAATGCCTTGCAAAACAATATCTCGGTAGTCATCACTAACCGAGAGAACCCTTACTCTGAAGCCCCTCCTTCCACAGATCCTGAATGTTTACCATTAGGGGAGGAGGAGCTGAAAATTGAACCGAAGTCTGCTACTTCGGAATATATTGAGACTACACCATTTCCTGAAAATTTTTCTAAATTTGCTCTACCTGTAGTCTTTGATTTACCATGGGATACTAACTTCGAAACTTTTTCTGACATAGGTGAATCATATATACTTTGGGTACCTCAAACGAATCAACGTCAAATTTTTAATAAGGTACATAAATTTCTCTGGTAAGTCAAGCTCCAGGGCATCCAAGCTTATTGCAAAAAGGGCTTTTGGATGTTCCTGTTGAGGAACTTACTGAGAAACTTATCACGATATTGCAAGCTTGGGACGTCCAAGAAACCCCAAAAAAAAAATCTAGCCATCTCCCATCCAATCTCCCTACTAATCCGGCCCACCAAACCCCATCTCGACCGTTAAATCAACTCCTTGGAGCTCTAAGATTGATTGGAGGAAGGAGGAGTTCAAGATCTTGAGGTGGATGTTTCTCTCTCTCTCATTCTCTCTATTTTTCCCTTTCTCGGTGATGATGTGGTCGTGTGGCCCACTTGGATGGACCCCACCATGAGCCATGTATTTTATCTAAGCCACCTATAGGTGGGGCCCACTTACATATGTGTTGTACCCACACCATCCATCAGTTGATGGCCCACCTGAGTAGGATGGCCCGCTAAGTAGGACCCACCTTGAGCATGTGTTACGCTTAGACGTCCAGGGACGTCCCTGGACTGAAATGAAAACATAAATATTAACTTGTTTCAAAGTCCATTGGATGAGCCGCCTATGTAGGCCCCATCTTGATTTATTCTTTTAATCTAAATCGTCCATTCCATTCCTGAGATCATTTTAGGCATTGAGCCGAAAAATGAAGCTGATCCGAGTTTCTGGTGGACCGTACCTTAGCAAACAGCGATTTTCACTATTTAAATTCACTCAAATCTTTTTTTACGTGCTGAAAAATACTCAATATTGGACTTGATGGGTTTGTTATGGATGGTAGAATCCATTGGTGGGCCTTGATTTAGCTGATGTGGGCCCTACATCTGAAAAACCCCAAAATTTTGATGTTTCAAAAAAATAATATGTAAACAGCAGCAGCGTTGCTGCTGCTGCTAACACGGAGAGGATGCTGACGTCCTGCGGCAGGTGGCGGGCGGACGTGCATGACCCATGGCTCCAGCCGTGGGCCCCAGAGAGAGAGATGTGTGTGATGGAGGGACCCCAGTACTATGGGCCCTCCCTTCCATGATTTACAACATACATCAAGTGGGTCCCATTACATGTGGGCCCACCAAATCAAAAATCAACGGTGGAGATTCCTTCTCCACCAAAATGGAAGCTCTAGATGGCCTCTTTTCATGTAAGGAAAATAAACATCATGATGGTGTCTATGAAGAATGACCCCATCATGAAATGATCATGAGAATCAAGGTGGGCCATCGGCCACATCTAGGGTCTAAAGTGAGATCCATACCATTAATCGGTAGGCCCCACTTGGCCCATCATCAAAACATGAAATCTAGACCTATAGAACACCCACCATTCAATCTTCTTGGTCTGATGGAACGTTGATCTTCTTGCCTTCAATTTTAATGGAGGTAGATGATGAATGGATGGTTGAGATGGAAGATGAGAGAGAGGGAAAGTGGGCCACACTTGGCTTTAAGAGAGAGAGCTTCAATGTTGGAATTTTTTTTCTTTTTCTTTGGGAGATTTTTTTGAGAAATGAGGGAGAGAGAGAAGTTATGGGATGATAAGAGGTGGAGTGATGGGTGATGGGTGATGGGTGATGGGTAGAGTGATGGGTGGAGTGATGTAAGGGTTGACTTTGGGGTAGCTTGTGTAAGAGAGAGGTAAGGGTAGGGTATGAGTTGCTTGTACTTGACTTGAGATGTGATGTGTACTTGATTGATGGGATTGATTGATTGATTAATGAGATATGTCATAAAGATTCTCTCAGAATTTGCACGTGTGGCGTTTTCCTCGAAATAAACGTGGGCCCATAACTTCTAACCTGGGTATTTGATCGGTGTGTGAGTTACGGTGTTGGAACTGTGGTGATAGCGCGGTCGCTAGGGTACAAGTTTCGAGTCGAGTCGACTCTGATATGTAGAACTCGGCTTAGGATCACGCGCAAACGTCAGATACATGTCGAGGGTTGCCGAAATTCGACCGGGAGAACCACAGAAGCCTACGGAACGGTACAAACTATGATACGGGCCTTACATTTAATCCATACATGGTAAACACATGATAGGCCAGTCGATTTATTAGGTAAGTTCGATTGGTACGGGCACACGTTGACTTAATCGACATGGAGCGCATAAGCGCTCCTCGTAGCCTAACCACTATCGACAATCGTTGTGCGACCCGGATTCATCGAGTATAACCAATGTGGTGAGACTAATTTGGCCACCCGAACAGGGACTGTTACTGATTGCCTGAGCTTACTCAGATACAGCAAATAAACACATGTGATAATCATTTAAGCATTTAACAAACAATCTAAGTGAATTCCTCATTTGAGCATTTCATTAAACACATTAATCATGTTACCAAACACTTGCATTTTATCAATAATTTACGTATAGGCAAATATGATTACATGAAAGAAACTATACATATGCATAAGGCAATTAAGAATCCTATCTTAATACTCGTAATAAATACAAATCATCAACAATTTCTCGTTCAAAAAATTCATCAAACGCTTAGACTACACTTCACCAAATATATAGATTAGGCTAATTACAACATATATTTTTAGCAATCCCTTACATAGAGAGATCAGCATGGATAAGACAATTATGAATCCTAGATCAGCAATCATGGCAAGCACAAATCATGTTTAAATATTCATTCAAACATTTCAACAAACACATGGGATGCATCTTTTGCTCAACACAGTTCATACATGTATATTATACATAAATCGGCATATCTAAGACAATACGGCAGCCTTTAAGTCAGACTAAATCATTAGCTGACATGAAAGCATTGATAACCGCAACCTAAGCATTTATAGTCCGCACCTTTCGTTGGGATGCTTGATTCAGACTTGGTCCAAACTCTACATTTCTGAAAACAGAACTTCGGGTACCTAAATGATGAATTTGGTTAGCTACATTGACGAACAACTATCCTGGATTTCAACTACGAGATTAGGGTTAAGGTTTTTTTTTTTATCCAAAATCGTAATCGAAAAGGTTTGGTAACGCAATGGGACGGAGATTTGGTGCGTGGAATCATGGGAGAGGATGATGAGGGTCGAATATTGCCTATCAGACCCCCGTTATTACCTTATTTTATGTACATGATAATGCTTAATTGAATATTTTAATTGTATTTTTGTTGCAGGGTGTAATTAGGAGCGTTGACTGAAAAAGAGTATTAAAAGCGTGGATTTGACGTTCCGAAGTCATCAGAGCAAGGGGATGGACTTTAGAGGACCAATATTAAAGAATTTACATGCCAGGGATGTGAGGAAATCAAGCCGTTCACATTAAAGATGCCTGAAATTGGTGCAACATACAAGATCACATGGTTCCCACCATCCGATTGGCTCAAAACTTCATACATGGGATGAGGCCCATAAATTAACTGTACATATCAAATTTCAGTCCTCAGATCATTATGGACGTGCCCAAAATGACAGATCAGCCCATAAACCGTTGATTCTAGGCCCACCTGATCTTTGGATATGCCTCAACTTTGGTCCCAACTCCTTAAATGGGATGATGAAATGAATGGATGGATTAGATTTTGCAGAAATATTACAGTGGACCCCACTTAGTGTGGCATGTGCATAGTGTACATGTGCACTAGCCGTGCACGGCAGCAAAAAGTCGGTCAAACCGACTCTTGACCGACTTCCCTTAAACAAAGAAACGAACCTCTGTTTCTTGTTACGTAGAGTCATCCGCTGACGGTGTAGATGGCCCACCATATCGGTTCAGATGAACGATCTAGTTCGTTCATAAGACTCCCAAGGTTGTTCTTACCATCGCCTAGGTGGAACTATTTCAAATGATAGCGGATATTAGTTTTTTAACCATTCAAACACAGGTTGGACGGTAGAACATAAAATCATGTGGCCCGCATCAACAGACGTAAAAACTATGCATTCTTAAACCGAAATTCCGTCCTGAATCCAGTGGATGACGTAGATCTTGCATTCTAGCACCAAGAATGCGCCCCACCAATGTTGCAGCGTAAAGCCTGTTACACAGGCTCAGTTTCAGCGTCCGAAACTAACACTTTTTGGCCGCCTAAACGATCATGGTCGTTGATTTGATGGATGATCCAAACCGTCCATCGTGTAGGCCAGCCAAAATCCTCCCAAGGGGCATTAAAACTTTGGAAAGAAAGCAAGGAATATGGGAATTTTCAGCGCTATCTTCCGGCTGCGAAAAGAGTGACGTTGCCAGCTGCTTCTAATTTCCATGATCTGCACCTCCCCACCGACTGTAGCAGAAAAGGAAGTTCCTCTCCACGACTTCCATCGGCCTGTAAAGCCATAAAGAGAAGAAAGAGAAAAGGGGGGAGAGCTTGGAGCAGATTCAGGACCAAGGAAAGAGAGAGAAGAAAGAGGAAGGGAGAAAGATGTTTTCTTTTTATGAATTCTATTTTTCTGTCTTCTTAATTGATTTCATAAGTTGCTAAATTCATTAGCTAGGGCTAAGATGAAGCCCCTAATTTGAATAACTCTGGTTATATGTTGATTTTACCTTGATTCGATTGGTTTGTTTCTTTCTCTAGTGTGCTTGATTGGTTTAAATTCTGTACTTCTCCATCCATGAACTTGACCAGAGTCTATATATGGATGTTGTCTGGATGCTTATTCTAGGTGCTTGTGTTTGAACATGAACAGGTTTCATATAGAGGGAGAAACGGGGTGCTTTAATGAATTATACACCCTATGTGCCCGACCAAGGACATGGGATGTGTTATTCATTGCATTGCTTTAGGAGATTAGACATTTTGTATGCCCGACTAAGGACACAGATTGTGCTTTCTTTATATAAGTTGTATCAATCTAGATTAGGGTGAATCAACAGATAAAACACGGGATAGGATAATTAGGGGTGGATTCGAAAGTCCTAGTGCTCTCTCTAATTAAATTTTCTTCCCTGTTCTCAATTATTTTTTGTAGAATTGTGCTTAGTAACTCGCTCCATTATTTGTTGGATTAGTTAAGGAGAATCATAGATTTGAATTGTGACAACCAGTCCTCGTGGGAACGATCTCGTAATATATATTGTATCTACACCTGATTCGTATACTTGCGAGTTTAAAAATCATTTAAATCATGTTGGTTTAAATATAACATCAAGTTTTTGGCGCCGTTGCTGGGGACTTTTTCAGTCCAAACTGAATTTAAGATTCCTTCTTATCATAATTCATAGCTTAAGATTTTTACTAACTTTAGATTAGTGGTTTCTCTTTATTTTAGAAACTAACCTATTTCCTGTATTGTAGGATCCTGACATATATTTCTAATTTGGTTACCTCTTTATAAATTCTCCATCTTTCTCTAATTCCTATTTTTTGAATTAAGATTTTATTTTTCTTTTTAGAAATTTTCTAATTCTCTGATTTTAGATTTAGTAACTTTCTATTTTCTAATTTTAGAAATTTTTTTCTCTTTTTAGAAACTAACTTAGCCTTTCAAGATTAGAAACTTTTTTTAGAAACTAACCATTGCTTAGGATTTTCTTTTCTAGCATTAGTTTAGGAAGTCGAATTTGTTTTTGTTTTGATTTTGTTTACAGGAATTAAGGAAGCTAATAATAAAACTTTCTTCAAAGAGAAGGAGGAGCTCTCAATTCTTCAGACATCAATCATCTCTTTTTCCGGGTTCTTTCTTCCAATTCTTGCTTACATAGTTTTATCTTGTTTTTAGGAATTCATGCTTTTTATTTCTCTTAGGTTGCAGTTTAGTTTAGTTTAGTTTTCTTTCCTACCTTGTAGTAACTTAGTTTATGCTAGGACGTAGATCTCTGAATATAGAACTAGCGTCTGTTGATCCTGAAATAGACAGAACACTTCGTAGAAGATTGAGAAATAATCCTGTTGAAATGGCGAATGAGAATGAAGCTAAAGCTCTCAGAGATTATTCAGCTCCTGTCCAATTTAATGCACCTTCATCATAGTATTACCAGCTACTATGGCAGCGCACTTTGAACTTAAACCTCGGGTCATTCAATTGTTGTCATCCTTCTATGGTTTAGATAAGGAGGACCCATATCATCATGTGAAAGAATTCCTGGACATTTTCTCCACCTTTAAGTTCCAAAACTTCTCAGACGATTCGATCCGCCTACGCCTGTTTCTTTTTTCTTTGAAGGATAAGGCGACAGCATGGTTGAATTCTCTAGAAGTTGGATCTATCGCTACATGGGACCAACTGTCTAAGAAGTTCTTAAACAAGTTCTTCCCCGTTCACAAAACTAATGCCCTCCGTAGAGAAATCACTAATTTCACATAAAAAGAGGGTGAGCACTTTCATGAATGTTAGAAACGATGGAAGGACTTGCTTCTTAAATGTCCATACCATGGTTTTAAGAAGTGGCAACAAGTTCAATACTTCTATGACGGTCTGACACCCTAGAACCATCGCATGGTTGATGCCACTAGTGGAGGATTGTTCATGACCAAAAGCGATGTCAAAGCGTAGAATTTCTTTGAAACTTTGTGCGAAAACTCCCAGCAATGAGCTATTCAAATAGAGGTGAAAGAAGTCCCCAACCATAGAAGAGAGGTGGTATGTATGAGATAGGAGTCACGCCATATCTCTATGCCAAGATTGATGGCCTGACAAAGAAGGTTGATGCTCTGATGATGCATAATGGACCTCCACAAACAACTCAAGTTGAGGCATGTGCCACATGTTCTAGTCCTGCCCATCCTATGCAGTCTTGTCCATCTAGTGCAGCATTCCCAAAACTTCTCTCTGAACAAGTACATGCAATGAACACTTTTCAAAGACCTGGGAATAATCCTTACTCAGAAACATACAACCCAGGTTGGGCTAGGCATCCAAATTTCTCTTGAGAAAAAGGACCACAACAAGGAGGACCATCTAGATATCCTCCCGTGCAACCTTACCCTTAAGCTGGCAATCAACAACTTCAACAGTTTCCGCAATATCAACAAGGTCCCTCACAATTACGGAAACCATCTCTTAAAGAAACACTCAATCTTTTTATGCAGAGTTCTCTCCAATTCCAAAAAGACACCCAACAAACCTTACTAGCCAACTAGTAAAGCTTACATGCAAATGCACAATCCATTGCCAAGCTAGAAGTACAATTAGGTCAACTAGCTACCGCATTGAATGAGAGAGAGAAAGATAAGTTCCCTGGCCAACCTGTGGCTAATCCAAAGGGACAGTATGAGATTGGCTCTAATTCCAACCAAGAACAATATCATGAGCAAGCCAAATCGATCACTACCCTTAGGTCAGGAAAACAGATTGATAACAGAATAGAGATGCCTAGGGATGAATCAAATTCTAAAGCAGAAGATCAAGATGAAGCAGAGAGACACACTAATGCATCCAAAGTCCAAAAGCTCTCTGACTCTCCAAGAGCCACTAATGTGCCATCCTATATGCCCAAAGCACCCTTTCCTCAACGTCTGGCACCAATAAAGAAAAGAAACAACTTTGATGAAATCTTGGATGTGTTTAAAAAAGTGCAAGTCAACATTCTGTTGCTTGATGCTATCAAGCAAGTCCCTGCTCACACTAAGTTTCTTAAAGATTTATGCACTCAAAAGCGTAAGCAGAATGTTCATAAGAAAGTCTTCCTTGCAGAGCAACTCAACTCCATGATTTAACATAACACCCCTCCTAAATTTAGGGATCCAAGAGCTCCCATCATTTCTTGCGTCATAGGAGATCATAAGATCGGGAAGGCATTGCTTGATTTAGGGGCGAGCGTCAATTTGTTACCATATTCGGTTTATGAGCAGCTAGGACTTGGTGAGTTGAAACCGATTAAAGTAACATTACAACTAGCTGATAGATCTGTTAAGGTGCCCCGGGGTGTTATTGAAGATGTGCTAATCCAGGTTGATAAGTTTTATTTTCCAGTGGATTTCATTGTTATAGATACTCAGCCTGTCCGGAATCCGACTGGTCAGATCCCGGTCATCTTGGGTCGTCCATTTTTGGCTACATCTAATGCTATTATAAATTACAGGAATGGAGTTTTGAAGTTGTCCTTTGGTAACATGAATATTAAACTTAATGTCTTTAATGCTAGACAACAATCCGCAAATTTGGAAGACATATTTGAAGCAGACATGATCGAGAGTCTAGTGCAGGACTCCTTCCTTAAATCTTTTGAAGATCCACTTGAGACCTACTTAGCACAATCTGGCATGGATTTTGACATAGATAGTCCCATCCACGAAGTCAATGCACTGCTCGACTCTACTCCTATATTGGAGACTGAAAGATAGAGAGTGGAAGTGGAACCTCTTCATCCCTCTGAGTCTAAACCGGGCCTATCTATTAAGAAGTCACCTGCACTTGACCTTAAACAATTACCTACAGATCTCAAGTATACATTGTTAGGTCCCTCTGAGACTCTACCTGACATCACGGTTTCTAACTCTGAGAAGGCAAGGGAGAGCAGGTTGCTTAATGTTCTCAGAACATATAAGGCAGCAATTGAGTGGAAGATAGCAAAAATACAGGGAGTATGCCCCACTGTATATATGGATCATGCTGCGGAAATATCACTTGAATTACAAAGGAGGCATAATCCTAACGTGGAAGAAGTTATTCGAGCAAAAGTCTGTAAATTATTAGACGATAATATCATTCACCTCATTTCAGATAGCACAGTTCATGGGAACTCACAGTACTTGTCTGGGATTGGTTAATCAAGGTGTTGAGACAATTCAGTTGGCGGACCCAAGCTATCAAGATTGATTAATTCATGGTCCATGGGTGTTTGCATTGCTTGTCTGGCTGAAGACGTTAAACTTAGCGCTCCTGGGAGGCAACCCAACCTTTTATTTTCTTTTATTTCTTTTTCCTAGTTAGTTAGTTCAATGTTTGTGGGTATCATTTCTGCAAACCCTCATGAGACTACAACTCGTCCACTGGGGGTAACCTAAGGGTTTAAAGGCTTGTTGCATAAGCTAAATGCAATCGAGAGCACCTGTGAAAGTGGTATAGGTAGTTTTTTTTATGATTTATTTTTGTTATTTTGTTGATTCCTCTCTTTTGCTGACTCACTTTTACGTTGAGATTTCTTTGGGACAGCCTCTTGATTCTCCGTCTAGGTACTATCTTTCCCTCACTCCTCTCTTATTTTTGTTGTCTCATGTGCATCGCATGCTTATTTCTTTTACATTAAGGACAATGTAGATTTTAGGTTGGGGGTGGGAGATTAGGTTACCTAATCAGTATTTTCCTGGTCTTGAGCAAAATTGTGAAAATTTTTAAATTTTTCTAGAATTTCTTGTGAATTTGAAGTGATTTTGAAGGATAGTTGTGATTTTAAAATTAAACGATACAGAATGTTGGTAATCTATGACTCTTGGATTTAGTTGTCTGTTAGATTTCACAGTTAAGTTTGAATTGTTAACCTGTGATTAGAAGTTGTAAACATTGATTGAGTCGTGATTTCACATATCACATCTCACTTACACATTAAGGTTTCAATTCGATAATTGAATGATTAACTTGGTAATCACTAAACATGAAAGGAACTAGCCTGAAAAACAAATTTTTTTAGCATAAGTTCAGTAAGAAGAATTAAAAGGGCAAGTCGTATAATCTTCACCATAGGTTTGCTCCCTATAGGTGTAGATTCGATTCCCCATGGTCGACATTTAGAAAAAGTTAGGCGACAAATCTTTACCATTGGTTTGCTCCCTATAGGTGAGGATTTGATTCCCCTCCTTTGCATTACTGTTCATAAAAATATCAAAGGCTGATAGAATGGAAAGATGATCTAAAAGGCAAGTGTTGGTTTCAGGCTTTGTTGTCATGAATTTAGTTGTTAATTACCAATGATAGCAAGAACTTGACAAGTGGATCTCTTAATGCTTGTAAGCTGAGATTACACTATACACTCATGGAACTCAATGTTTAGAATTTTCTGATTAATGGATTAATATTTTGAATTTGATTATGAAGTTTACCGTGAGCTTGATTTCAAGAGAAAAATTCTACTCACCATTCATGAATCGTTGAATTCTCACATCTCAACTATTTGTTCACTAGTCACTCGGGTTTACAAGAATTTCTTCTATTTCTGAAATTATTTTTCACATGTTTTGCTCAGGACTAGCAAAATGCTAGTTGGGGGTTGTGATAAGGGTCGAATATTACATATCAGACCCCCGTTATTGCCTTATTTTACATACATGATAATGCTTAATTGAATATTTTAATCGTGTTTTTATTGTAGGGTGTAATTAGGAGCGTTGATTGAAAAAGAGTATTAAAAGTGTGGATTTGACTTTTCGAAGTCATCAGAGCAAGGGACGGACTTCAGAGGACCAATATTAAAGAATTTACATGCCAGGGATCTAAGGAAATCAAGCCGTTCACATTAAAGATGCCTGAAATTGGTGCAACATACAAGATCACATGATTCCCGCCATCCGATTGGCTCAAAACTCCATACATGGGATGAGGCCCATAAATTAACCATACATATCAAATTTCAGCCCTCAGATCACTATGGAAGTGCCTAAAATGACAGAGTAGCCCATAAACCGTTGATTCTGGGCCCACTTGATCTCTGGATATGCCTCAACTTTGGTCTCAACGCCTTAAATGAGATGATGAAATGAATAGATGGATTAGATTTTGTAGAAACATTATAGTGGACCCCACTTAGTGTGGCATGTGCATAGTGTACATGTGCACTAACCGTGCACGACAGCAAAAAGTCAGTCAAACCGACTCTTGACCGACTTCCCTTAAACAGAGAAACGAACCTCTGTTTCTTGTTACGCAGAGCCGTCCGCTGACGGTGTAGATAGCCCACCATATCGGTTCAAATGAGCGATCTAGTCCGTTCATAAGACTCCCAAGGTTGTTCTTACCATCGCCTAGGTGGAACTATTTCAAATGACAGCGGATATTAGTTTTTCAAACCGTTCAAACACAGGTTGGACGGTAGAACATAAAATCATGTGGGCCGCATCAACAGACATAAAAATTATGCATTCTTAAACTGAAATTTCGTCCTGAATCCAGTGGACGACGTAGATCTTGCACATGACACCAAGAATGGGCCCCACCAATGTTGCAGCGTAAAGCCTGTTACGCAGGCTCGGTTTCAGCGTCCGAAACTGACACTTTTTGGCCGCCTAAACGATCATGGTTGTTGATCAGATGGATGATCCAAACCATCCATCGTGTAGGCCAGCCAAAATCCTCCCAAGGGGCATTAAAACTTTGGAAAGAAAGCAAGGAATATGGGAATTTTCAGCGCTATCTTCCGGCTGTGAAAAGTGTGACGTTGCCAGCTGCTTCCAATTTCCATGATCTGCACCTCCCCACCGACTGTAGCAGAAAAGGAAGTTCCTCTCCACGACTTCCATCGGCCTATAAAGCCAGAAAGAGAAGAAAGAGAAAAGGGAGGAGAGCTTGGAGCAGATTTAGGGCCAAGGAAAGAGAGAGAAGAAAGAGGAAGAGAGAGAAGGATGTTTTCTTTATACGAATTATATTTTTCTGTCTTCCTAATTGATTTCATGAGTTGCTAAATTCATTAGCTAGGGCTGAGATGAAGCCCCAAATTTGAATAACTCTGGTTATATATTGATTTTACCTTGATTCGATTGGTTTGTTTCTTTCTCTAGTGTGCTTGATTGGTTTAAATTTTGTACTTCTCCATCCATGAACTTGACCAGAGTCTATATATGGATGTTGTCTGGATGCATATTCTAGGTGCTTGTGTTTGAACATGAACAGGTTTCCTATAGAGGGAGAAATAGGGTGCTTTAATGAATTATACACCCTATGTGCCCGACCAAGGACATGGGATGTGTTATTCATTGTATTGCTTTAGGAGATTAGACATTTTGTATGCCCGACTAAGGACACAGATTGTGCTTTCTTTATATAAGTTATATCAATCTAGATTAGGTTGAATTAACAGATAAAACAAGGGATAGGATAATTAGGGGTGGATTCGAAAGTCCTAGCGCTCTCTCTGATTGAATTTTCTTCCCTGTTCTCAATTATTTTTTATAGAATTGTGCTTAGTAACTCGCTCCATTATTTACTGGATTAGTTAAGGAGAATTATAGATTTGAATTGTGACGACCAGTCCTCGTGGGAACGATCTCGTAATACATACTGTATCTACATCTGATTCGTATACTTGCGAGTTTAAAAATAATTTAAATCATGTTGGTTTAAATAAAATATCAGAGGATTCCTGTAGCAATCTCCCAAACTCCTTCTTCCTTCCCTCTTTTTTGCTTCTTTTCTCCTCTCTCTCCCTTAGGATTTTATAAGCCCAGAAGTGATGCAAATGGCCCCAGGGCCACTATATACATAGTTTATACCCTTTGGGCGACTGTTTCTGACAAACAGGGCTCCCAAGGAGGCCCACTACCCACCTACGTCATGGGGTATGCACTCTGACAATGGATCCATGCCAGGACATGATTTCAGTGCTATCGAGTAAGCCGATCGACTGTGGAGAACCTGTGTCAGATCAACGGTCATACCTACTCAATCGGGTCCATAGTTATACAGATATGTGCAGGGAAATTTCCTTTCCCCATGGTTGAAGTTTGGTCAGAAATTGACGGTCTGAAATCCTCAATTTCGTGTAAGAGTGAATGGCCTAATTCACTTAAGTTTTGGTTCATTTTCTAAAAGTATTCGCATATCTCACACACTTTACTCATGGCTCATGTTGTACATTTTTAGACACTATCTGGGCATGATTCCCACTATGGTTGTCAAGCCCAGTAGGAGGGACATAGTCCTATAGTTTCACGGTCATCGGACCCTCGACATGCGGTCTAGGTCCGATATGGAGTTCCAATGTACTCTAGAGAGCGACAGGCTCTTGGGATTTCTCCTAAGTCTTTAAGCGACGTTGATTCAGTGGTATTAATGATTTTAGGCCATCTCATTTGTGGAAATGGTGGCCCGAGCTTAATCCATTGATTATTTAGTTTAGTACTTAACTAATTTCCGCCTAAATTATTCGACAGGATGTGGTCCTTGGGTAGTCTTGCCTGAGGTGGTACTCGGGTCTTTGTACGGATTTTTTTCGAGACATTACAGGACCCTAAACAGAAAGTGTCATCATGGACCGGGGATTTAAAGATTATATCCTTTGAACATCTTCCCATAAATAAATCTATCACCGACATTATATCTTTTTGATCGAAAATTAGTTTGGACAACGAAGAAGCTATAACTGAGGGATGAAAGTAGAGTAATGGAGATTTTAGAAGCAAACGAATACAAAGAAAGAGGGATGTGGAATCCTAAAGGATTTGAATACGAAACTGCATATATATAGGCAATCGAAAAGCAGTATTAATTAGGAAATCATGCCTATTGTGGTAGAACAACTCTTTTGAGACACATGTTAATTTAAGATTCATCCAACACCTATAAACAGTCCAACCGGCGATGGCAATAGCCGTCGAAGGCGATTCGCATTTGGGTAACACGTGTGAGCATTTATGCTAGAAGTAACAAAACCTCAAATGTCGCAGTCACTTTCTTTGAAAGGACAATGATAAGGGGGGCAATGTTTATATCCTATCTGGCCGAAGCTTATCTCCGACTATTCAGGATTGAACACGTGTAAGTTGTATGTACACATGTTCAATGGTCACAGGATTTTCTGCGGATATGTACGATTGCATTTTAAAAGGAGGCAACAATGTATCAGTTGCATTAAAAGCGATTGACATAGCTGCGACCGGGTCTGAGTGGCTAAGCAGCAAGTAGCCAATGGTTAAGTTCACACGATTACTAGACAGGTGTCTAAAGACCACAGAGACCAAGAACGTGGGAAGTATCTGGAAGCATAATGAGGGAAAAAAATATTAGCATAATCGTCAAGACATGGGAAGCATCTAGAGAAATGAAGCAATGCTATAAATAGAAGATCAAGCAAGCTTAAAAATTTTCTCACACCACCCCAAACAAATCAACAAATCCATTTATCTTTCAATTATCTTGTCAGATTTACATTCCATAGTGTTATTGTCTTTCCTTTTCAACTAAATTATTTTCTTTAGTATAATTATTTACTTTCCCCACTTGCCATTTACATTTCTTTGCTTAATTCATAGTGTAAGTACAATAACTGATAATCGTAATTGTAATTGGAGCACTCTCTAGTGGTCAATAGCAATCGATTGTAAGTTTTCTTTCTTATTCCGTTTCACCTGCGTTGAGAAAGTCCTTTCAAACGGAAGGCATAAAGTAACCCATCATCAGAGGATGAACCCCACCCTTTGACTATTGCCTGATCCATTTACACTTTGAGCGAGTGGCTGAATAAGCAGCCGATCTTCTCAGACCTCGGTTATACTCAATGTCTACCTACTATGACGCTTGGGGTCATTGTTGTTCTATTTGAATTGGAACCGCAATCCCAATTCTGGTACACTAGCATGTCACCCGTTACTCAATGTCTACCTACTATGGCACTTGGGGTCATTGTTGTTCCGTTTGAATTGGAGCTGCAATCCCAATTCTGGCACACCAGCATGTCACCAGTGCTAGAGAGGGATTGCAAAAGCTGTGGTGAACAATTACGACCACCCCTTCGGCTCATGATTTTGAGAAATTACTGCACGGGTAAGTACACTTTGTAATTGTGTCCTATCAGGTGTGCCGAAATTCTTCTTTTTACATGGCTGATGCAAAATGAATATTGATAACAACTAAGTAGTTTATTAGTGCCATCGAGCGTACTAATTTTGTTAACACTTAGTTTGTTTCCTATCACGTGTAACGTGTACTGGTGCGCAAGAATTGATATAACAACTTGATCCAAACTGATCAACTTAAGCATATATGTATAATATGAATGTATATGACCAGAATCTGAGAAGATCGATCACTTACTCAACCACTTGAAGAATTTTATAATGATCAAGCAATGGTTGGAGGTGTGTTTCTTCCTTCTAAGATGGGTTGCACTTTGCCTTCCATAAAAGGACTTTCAATATATTAGTGCAAATCAAACAAAAGGAAAAAAAAAAAACTCACAATCAGTCATTAGGAGTGACTGCAAGAATGTCTCTTGAAAGAATTACATGATATTGGATAAATGAGAAATCTAGCATATGACCATAGCTTTGGATTACAAATAAAAAACTTAGCTAAGAATTATCACTACTTGATTAACATTACGCCAAGGATAGCTGAAATAAAAGATAAATATATTTGATGTAGATGTTGGATTGTATTGGGTTTTTAGATGATTGCTTTGTAGATTTCGTCTACTATTTATAGAGCTCTAATATATACATTATTCTTTCAGATGCTTCTTTCATTACTCCAACAGTTACCGTAGTTTAAGAACCTCCCTCTAGATTCTCCTCTTGTTACGTTTCTCTTTTGTGCATGTTCCTCTTCTATCAGCCAAGTTCTGTATTTCTCGGTAGCTTTCTATATCTTGAACTATTTGATCATGTTTCTTTCCTTGTTCGTTAAAACTTTTAGATAACTTGGCTGCATTACTTCATCGATCATCCAATGACATGTAAAATTAGACTTATGCAAGCTATGATTCTACAAACAATGCTCCAAGTATCTTGAAGATATTTTGATGTAGAGCGGGTCGCAAACACTTTCATGGCAAAGATGAATCGGAGAAGGCCCGATTAAAGGCAGAAATGATTAGGACTGTCAGAACCTTAAAACAGTCGTATCTCGCAAATCGGGATGAGTTTATCGATATGTCATATATGATTTTGGGGTAGGAGAAGTTGCTTTAGCCAACCAACCTCTCTACTCTAGGTAACCCATGCCAGATTTGCGAGATTCCATTAGATCGACGGTAAAAATTCCCTTTTATTTTCATTTTTACTATAAATAGTAAGTTTTAGTTTGCATATAACTTTTGATCATATGAGTTGTACAAGTCATGCCCAACATAAAAAGGGCTTAGAAAAATTAGGAAAATAATGTGGTTAGGCCAAATTGGACACTTACTATTTTGGTAAAAAACCATGAAGTCTAGTAGGAATGGAGATCCTCTATAAATAGTAAGTTTACTATTTATAGTAAGTCATGTTTTTTAGGGAGTTTGAGTTGGAGTTCAGCTCTAAGACATCATCTTAGATTTGAGCTTATTATTTAAAGGGTTGTAATTTTGCTTTTATTATCAATCAATTTATTTTTCAATTTATTAGAAAATATTTTTATTTTATCCTTAGTGAATTCGAGGAAACTGTAAAGAGTCCGTAGAGCTCCATAGATTCGGAGTAGTTATTCCATGAGGATGATGGTGATCGATTGCCTCATCATGTCCCTCCTACATCATCTTTTCATCCACCTCCGATTCCTCATGTGATGTCCTATGCCGCCTTTTATGGGCTATGCCGCCTATTATTGGCTTTTTCCCGGACGGCCAGAAAGAGGGTACAACAGTAACATGGTTCGTAAAACCAATTTAGACCGTTGAAATCGTAGAATCAGTTGCTGAGAGAAAACAATATAAAAATCATGGAACAATCTTTTAACTTTTGAGGGTTTGAATGGACCGATCACTATTTCACTCTTTAACCAACCCAATTGCAGCCACCGATTGTACGGTTAGAAAATGCTCCTTGAAGATGATTCACGAGATATTTCTCACAACACATGGATATGGGGTACACGAACATGGGTGGCAGGAGGGGGGTGTCACCGTCATTTTGAAGATAACTATACATAACTAGTGTGTCGACCTGACGAATTAAAATCAAAAGAGAGACGCTAGAGATGCATGAGAGAGAGAGAGAGCTGCATTTGGTTGTGCTGACGAATTAAAATCAAAAGAAAAACGGCAGAGGTGCTGAGACAGAGTACTGCATTTGGTTGTCGAGTTAAAATGAAAGAGAAACGGCAGAGATGCTCGAGAGAGAGAGACAGAGTACTGCATTTGGTTGTCCTGACGAGTTAAAATTAAAAGAGAAACCGCAGAGATTCCGAGGGAGAGTGATGCTTTTGGTTATTCGTATCACATGATCGTTTAAAAGGCTAAAAGGTAAGCTCTGGGAAAGAGTTTTCGAAAAGGCCACCACATATATTCCATTTGCCGACACTGGAAACTTAGGTGGGGCCTACCGCGAAGTTTGTGAGAAATCCACCCGGCCATCCGTTTTTAGAGATCATTTTAAGACTTGAGACCAAAATTGAGCAGTACCCAAGACTCAAGTGGGCTGCACTAAAGGAAAATGTGTGTAGGGAAATTCCTGCCGTTGAAATGTTCCTGGCATCAACAGTGATGTTTATATGACATCTATACCGTTTATAACGTCATTCATATTGGGATGAAATGAAAACACAAATATAATCCTGATTCAAAGCTTATGTAGCCACACGAATATTTCAACTGTTGACGTTCAATACTCACATTTTTGGTCCACTTGAGTATTTGATATAGCTCATTTTTGGCAATATATCTTAAAATGAGCTCACAAAATGGATGAATGGAGTGAATTTCTCAAAAACATCACCTCAGGCTCCACCCAAGTTCCCAACGTAGGAACTTCGAATCCCCCGGCCCTGCCACAACCTCGAACATCAGCACGTGGCCAAGTCAGATCTCGCCGCGTCAGGTCTCCATTACCACGTAATCCGCTTCCCGTGATGCACGGGTCACATGTAACATCGAGGGGATTGCGTTCATAGATGCTTTGGGAGTCTCGGTCCTTAATTATTTGGTCAACAGAAATTTCCTGATATTCTAATCATCATTGGTCCACATCACCAACTAAATATATATATATATATATATATATATATATATATATATATATATATATATATATATATATATATATATATATATATATAAAATAAAAAAACCTTCGGAAGGCCAAACCATTAGGGTAGCAGGAAATCCCTGTTGGCCAGATAATAGAGGATCTCAATTCTTTGATTTTAGATGATACCTGTAAATAAGTAAAAAAAAATAAAAAATTTCACCTTCCTTGAAAAGGTGAGAGTAATATTTTTAATACAAAAGTTTTGACTTAAATATGTGAACCCGGTTGTAATGTACATGGTATATCTACATCCTCCATTTATTTTATTTGAATATTTTAGGGCATGAGCTGAAAAATCAAGCAGATCCGATGCTCAGTTGGCCCGCATGAAAGGAAACAGTGGTCTTAAATTGTTAGCCGTTGAAAGTTGTTTCCTTCATTGGGCCCACATTGAAGGTTTTTTTTTTTTTTTTTTTTTAATCATCTAACCCGTTCGTATGGTTACACAGACATGGATAAGGGGAAAACACAAATATCAGCTTAATCCAAAACTTTTAGGGCCCTAGGAAGTTTTTAATGGTAGGCGTTTAATTCCCATTGTTTCTTTTAGTGTGGTCCACTTGAGCATTGGCTCTGCCTCATTTTCTTTTTTAATTTTATTTTTGTTCATGCCCTAAATTTAGCTGACATAACAAATGAGCGGTGTGGATAAGTCACATACATCACAATATGCCCCACATTAATTTTATAAAATTCTCTATTTAAGTGTTAAAAAATTAACTTGTCATGTCAACGAGAGGAGAAAGATGCGGTAATTACCTATGTAAATAATTATTACCTATTTATATGATAATTACAATTGAGCAAAAAAATCAATCAGGCCCTTAGACTTTGCTATCAATTGAAACGTGGCTACTAAAGGGAGGCGGATTAGATACAGACAAGTTGAGTAGTGAGTTGGCTGCTGAAGTGACGTCACCAAGTTTCATGAGCTCCACTATGATGTATGTGCTGTATCCACACTGACCATACATTTTGAGATATCATTTTAAGTCATTATTCAAAGAATGAGGTAGATAAAAATTTGTAGTGGGCCCCACCACAGAAAACAGTAAGGAGAGTAATTCCCACCGTTGAAACTAACCTAAGGCCCACCATAATGTTTATTTGAAATCCAACTTGTTCAAAAGTTAAAAAAGACATAGAATAAGGGAAAACACAAATTTCAGCTTGATCTAAAACTTTTGTGACCTTTAGAAGTTTTTAATGGTGGGTGTCACTGTCCCCAATGTTTTATGTGTTGGGTCCAATGGAGCTTTGGATTTAACTCATTCTTTTGATATTGCCCTAAAATGATCTCTCCAAATGGATGGAAGGTGTGGATACCAAACATACATCATGGTGGGCCCATGGAAATTTGTAGCGAGTCTCCCTGCTCAACCTGTCAGTTGCTAATCCGCGCCCCTACTCAAGACCTGTTGGTTCTTGATTACAACCGTTGCATGTAAATGAGCAATGATTATTTACCATAAAAAAATACAGTATGGAATTAGTATGGAATAATTTTGACCTATTAGTTCCACAAAAATCAGGTGATGAAGAAGAAAATAAATAAAATTAATGGGCCGACCATGATTTATATGTATGATCCACACCGTCTATGCATTCATCAGCTCATTGCAGGGCACCAGCCAAAACATGTGGCAAATCTGAAGCGCATGTGGACCACACTATACATTATAGGGGAGTTGAATAGTCACCGTTTGAAAATTTCTTAGTCTATAAAAGTTTTGAATCAAGATATTGGTGTTTAGGGCTCACGCATGTCTCGCTGACCCTATAGACGGTGTGGATGATAGATACGTTGAAAACTTCTTGGGGCCATATAAGTTTTGAATCAAGCTGATATTCATGTTTATGGTTCATGCATGTCTTTCTGATTTTATAACGGTGTGGATGATAAGGACCCTACACAAAATTCTGCTTTTAATGGTAGATGCTATCAACCCTTATTGCCTTGTGACCCACTTGAGCTTATAATATGCTTCATTTTTAAGCTTAATGCCTTAAAATTAGCTAGTAAAATGGATGAACAGCATAGATTCACGGTGGGACTCATAAATTTTAGGGTGCCATGTAATTTTATTTTTTCAGCCACATTTATGGACCTCATGAATTTCAAACGTCCAAACACCGTATTAAAAAGGAGTGCGGATCCGGTGTTTCCTGGAGTTAGGAACTCCCTGAATCCAGCATTTTCATTGGTCCACGTCATTGTAAGTGCCACATCATCAATTTTTTTTAATATATTAAAAAAAATTACATTTAATAAGAAGTATAACGGAGACGTTAGACACGGGACGCCGATAATCTGCCAAAGCCTTTTGCAGTAAGTTCCTGCACAAGGATTCTGGATGGGGCCCACTGCCACGTTTGTGATAAATCCAACTCGTTTATCCGTTTTTATATATCATTTTAGGACATTATACCAAAACTAAGGTGTATACAAAACTCAAATGGGCCACATGAAAGGAAACAGTGGGGATTTAGTGACCACCGTTGAAATATTTATATGGCCACGAAAGTTTTGTATCGGTCTAATTTTTTGGTGTTTTCACTTCAATCTAGTAAAAATGACCTTATAAACGGTTTGGATGGCATATAAACATCAAGACGCCTAGGAAGGTTTCAATGGTAGGAATTTCTTTCTCCACTGTTTCATCTTGTATGCCCCAGTTGAGTTTTCGATCATCCTAACTTTTGGTTACATGTCCTAAAATGAGCTCTAAAAATGGATGAATGGTTTGGATTTCTTATAAACATCACGGTGGACCCCCCCTTACATCCCAGCGCTGGAACTTCCTACAAAAGGCTTTCCCTAGTGAATCTGGTTTCCATTGGAAATGGATTGGCTACTCCCCTGCCACTCGGTGTTATGTGGGCCCACCATGATGTATGCGTTTCATCCATGCCGTCCATCAATTTTTCTAGATCATTTTATGGTATGAGACCAAAAATGAGGTATAACCCAATCTCAAGTGGACCACATTACATGAAACAGTGTTGAATGAACGTCGCCCATTAAAAACTTTTTTGGGGGCCATCAAAGTTTTGGATCAAGCTGATCATTGTTTTTTCCCTTCACCTGGGTCTTTATGACCAAATCAATATATTGGATATCAAATAAATAGTACATTGGGCCTTAAGAGGACATTAATGATGGATATCCAATCACCATTGTTTTCCTGTGGTGTGGTCCATATGAGATTTATATCCCTCTCGTTTTTGGGATCAAGCCCTAAAATTATATGTAAAAATAAATTAACGGAATGGATGAAACACATACACCATAGTGGGGCCCACAGAGCACCGACCACCACCACCGGCTGGTGGTAAGAGTAGCCAATCCGCTTCCATTTCTATTTGGGATTCAGCGCACACATTGAGTAGTGAGACTAGCTACTAAACTAATGTCACCTATTTATGTGTATCCCACTATCATGTATATTTTGTATCCACACCATCCATCCATTTGGAGAGATCATTTTAGGGCATGAGCCAAAGAATGAATTGTCACGCCCTAGACTCGGTGATCAAACTCACAAGGAACCCAATAGACGGTTCTGGCCGCAACAGCCTCCGTAGCACCCCATTCTCGGCTCCTAAGGTAGGATTCCGATCCTGGGATCCTATAAGGAGGATTTCTTTATCACAATTTCAATCCAATAGAGCATACTTAAGATCATAGCAAGTAAATCTCAGAAATAAGCCATAGAACACACTGCAAAATCCACTAAGAATTTCAACTTTACAGGTATTAGGTTCAAAAGGAAATACATAATGTAGAGAGAGGAAAGGAAGGGTCTACAATAGGTTCTTAGCTCGCGCCAACCAAATCCACAGCTCTTCCACTGCTGCGCTAACCTAGGATCTCTTGCACGCATCAATCATACATAAGTTTATAGAAAGTTTAGAGGGTGGTATAAGGTGTGTGACAATGGTGCTACAAAAAAATAAGGGAGGATGCAGAAGGAAACATGAATAATACTAATACCACTAGCCGTACCGAGGCCAAGCTATGAATGCAGTAAGCCGTACCAAGGCTATGCAATACAATACATGAGTATTGTCCGCCATACCAAGGCAATTCAATATAAGGCTTATACAACCGATGCAAATGCAATGCGAAGTAATGTCAGTCCTCACATCCAATCCATATATCAAGTACAGTTCCATCATAAGGAATCCACTGGGGTCAAATACACTGCAGGACGATTGCCGCTTTACAGACCCTCACAGTCAAATGAGCTTGGGAGACCTCACTACTTGCCTGTGGACAATTAATCACCAGCGAGGCTCAACGGTAGTGGACTCACTGACGACCTGGTCAAACTCAACCTAGTAATGCCCGCTCACTCAGGCGGATAAGGCCACATCCCATCTCAATCGACTACATGACAGTGGGAGACGCGGCTTAACGGTGTAAGGCACTCCAGTGTTCATAATTTCCACTCGGTCACGACGTTGAGGTGTTTTCTAGGTACCTCGAAGGTTTAGGGGCTTTCACTCAGGGTATCCTATGCACCCCAAATGCTCAAATAGTATTTTCGGTATTTGCAAACGGCCATCCATGATATACCAGTGGAGGCATCGGCCCTGATGAAGCAAGGGAAAAAATATCGATGAGATGCAATGCCCGATGCATGAATCACGCACACTAATCATGCACCAGCTCTAAGCACACAATGTGCACAGGAGGGGAAAACTCCATCCATCTACAACATTTGCCTAATGACCACACACAAAGTAAATCCAATCACACAATGATGCGTATGGGTCATGAGGAAGAACTAGGTGCATCATACGGCGATGATGTCATAACATACGCCTCCTTTCCAATGAGGGACTAAGTCTAAGTACTTAGACAAATTCTTTAAGGAGTCAACCTCTAGTAGGGGCCCAATAGCTTGGCGTAGCCCACAAGACTAAAGAGAACAATGATAAGGGCATAAATAGATGAGCGGTCTAGCAAGGGTCTATGGTGGGCCTTTAATAACCCATAAAAACCCATGAGCCTGCCTTAGGACTACGAATGTGGACATCTAACCACAACTAGTCCCTAAGAGATAGCCCATCTCTAATCAATCGTGGATCAAGGCCCAAGTCCTATACCAATCCATGGGCCTAGTGGGTAACACACATAGCCCAACCCATATGTAATATCATGGGCCCATAAGTAAGGTTTGTGCCCTATCATAAGGGTTAGTCCACATATTGTGGTGGGCCTAGTGGGTGGCCCATTACTTAAACCACATGGGCAATTCATATGTATAAGTCAAGTGAGTTGGGCCTACAACTCGGCCCAAACATAAAGTTGATTTGGTGGGCAATCAAGGGCCCAACCACTTGTGTAATCTAGCCCATAAACCCATCACAATGATATGGTAAAAATGGCCCAAGGGTCTAAGGGGCCTATCTAGAAAGTTTCAGCCCTTTATGGGCCTAAGGAGTTCAATAACTAGTTACATTTATGGACCCATTTAAAAGCTCCAACTATGGTGGGCCTAAAAGATGCACTAATTAAGCCCAAGAATTAGGAGATTTAAAGCATGATTTATTCCTTCTAAGTACCTACAATGTGGTGGGCCCCATTTCTCAAAATTTCAGCGCGAAGGCCAAACATAATTATAACACATTGCTGGATTTTTAACCCAACAGGTTTATGGGCCTGTTGGAGCCCAGAAAGAGATTCATTTGATTAGGACATCAGTCCAAATAGTCCAGCCATCAAGTCAAAGGGCCCCACCACATAGGATTACATCACATTAATTTGGGAAAAAGGTGGGCCACACTGCTGGACCAAGGTCCAGCAGGTAGTCTACATGGGACGTCCCACATGGGCCTGGGCGTCCCAATAGACTGGACTCCCAGCCCATGTGCTAGCAGAAAGGTGGGCCCCACCACATATACTCCACACTTAGATAAACCATACACAAGTGGGCCACACAAAGGAAGGCCATGGGGGAGAAAACACATATCATAGTGGGCCACAAAAAGGGGTGGACGACCAGCCCATGCTGGACGTCCCAGCCTTGGGTGTCCAGCCTAGTGGGTTGGTCCAGCCCTCACCATAAATCACTCTGTGGTCCGTTGGGCCTAAAATTTGGTAGGTGGGTTCTAGCAGGGGTGGGCCACCTTTAGTTAAAAAATCAAAATTTTCTGAGCATGAAAACTATTTTTATCAGGCTGTCCAAAAATCTGGTTAGTGCAGAATTATGGCTGACCCTGTTTTGAGCACCCAATGGGGTGGGCCCAAGGTCTCCAAAAATTGGAAAAAATTGATTTTAACATCCCCACATATGTATAGTATAAAGTAAGGTCCACCAAAGTAGCCTACCAATACAAAAAACTATTTTATACTTTAAGATTTCCAAACTGAAATGTTGCTAGAATTTACAGCAGAAAAATCCAGCAACATACCCATATTCGCCCACTCTTTTGGAGATGCAAATGAGATTAGTGGAGGCTGAAATTTGGCATGCTTATAGGTGGGACATACACCTTCAAAAATCATATATTACTTGGTACAAAACTCCCCACTAAAAGCCCCAAATTCTAGTCTCAAGTTGACCCAAAAATCTGTCCAGACTGTTCTGGAATGCAATATATAACTGAAAAGAATTAAATATAAACATTATTTAAAATGAGATTTAATCCCAGAAAATCATGGGATGGACCACCCTAGTGGGCCCCACAAACATCCAAACCTTCCCCAATAATAAAAATCCCTTTCATGTGCCCCATTTAGGTGGATTTTTGGGGCCATATGTCCAAGGTGGATTGTCATGATCGTCCAACCTCCATGGATGGTCTGTATTTTTATTGGTCCACGAGGTGGGCCACATACACATGATCAGAGGTTATCTATAAGGGAAAAACAAAGATCCGGCCATAAGAATGACTCCGCCACTATGAGCCCTTCAAGATCAATCACAATCATACACCATGCATAGATTTACATGTACAACATAGATCTTAAACATGCACGGGCCTAAAATAAAAATCTATGGTGGGGATGCTACCCCCACCAAGGTTCTAAGGTCTAGATGACTCTACCATGCCATAAGATTAAGAAAAACTACCATGATGGGGCCCATAGAGAAAGGCCCATGCATGGATCATGCATACACATGGTGGGCCATTGGCCACACCAGTGGGATTGTGTAGGATCTCCACCATTGATTGGTGGGTCCTACACCTCCCTTATGAAAGAAAGAAGAAGATCTAAGCCATGGGAATCAGTTTTTTTTTTTTTTTTTTTTTTTTTTTTTTTTAAATCTTAGAGGAGCACCCACCTAGGGATCAACCTTGAAAGTTATGTCACCTTAATCAAGAGACTCTAAGAAACGTGAATCAACGGTTGAGATGAGATGAGAAGGGATAGATGGGGAGATATTTAGGAGAGAATGTGCTGGAAAAATGGGGAAGAAGGGGACATTGGAGGGTTGCTAGGGGGGGAGAGAGGAAGGAGTAGAAATAAATGAGAGGGAGAGAGAGAGAGAGAGAGAGAGAGAGAGAGAGAGAGAGAGAGAGAGAGAGAGACTTTTTAAGTTATGTCATGATTACTTCTCTTACCTAGGGTGGAGAAAGTAATCATGAGGGCTTATGGTGATACAAACAATGCTTAGGTTGTAGGCTTTTTGAAAAAAATCTAGCCTAGGCACCATAATTGCATGGGAGAATGTGCAGGTGGGGTCCACCACCCATAGATCAAAGGTCAATATTGAACGTTGCCCATAACTTGAGATGTACATATCAGATTTACGCATGCGACGTGACATTGGATCCACGGCGCCGATGGGGACGTAATGGCATAGGTTTCAGGTCGATCCGAGTCGGGTATACGTGACCGAACTTGAGGATGACCACAAACACTATCCTTAGGTCGCGGGTCACCAAAATTCGACCGGTAGGACTACGAGACCTAAAAGAAAGACATGCACACTTGGGTAGGGTCTTACAGCTCTCCACACCAACAAAGAAATTTTGTCCTCGAAATTTATCAAATCTAGGACAAAAAGAAAATGCAGAAACACTATCATCATAAATAGCAATCATTAATCAAAAGGGAAGGCATACATAGCATCATACATTAATCAAACATCAAATAAATGGCCTCTAAATGGTGACTCCACTGCACCTTCACCAGGGGAATGACCTTGGTCTTAATAACCTGCTCCTTCTGATCAAGGATACGAATCGGCTGCTCGATGTAGGAAGCATACTCACAAACCTTAAGGGGTTGCCAATCAATCACTGGAATGATGTCTGACCCATACTTCCTCAACATAGATACATGGAACACATCGTGGATCGTGGACAACTCTGAAGGTAAGGCAAGCCTGTAGGCCACAACGCCCACGCACTCGGTAATCTCAAAAGGTTCAATGAACCTTGGGTCAAGCTTGCCCTTCACTCCAAATCGAACCACACCCTTCATATCGAGACCTTGAGGTATATCATGTCCCCAACTGTAAACTTAAGAGGTTGACACCAACAATCAGCAAACTCTTCTGCCGACTCTGAGCTGTGTGCATCCTCTGCCTGATAACATCAACAATATCTGTCGTCTGCTGCACAAGCTCGGGACCTAGGAGACGACGCTCTCCAACCTCAGTCCAATAGCTAGGAGATTTGTGTGGTATACCATATAGTTCCTTAAAAGGAGCCATGCTGAAAGTCGCCTGATAACTATTGTTGTACGTGAACTTGGCAAGGCGCAAATGCTCGTCCCAACTGTCCGCAAAGTCAATTACACAGGCTCTGAGCATATCCTCAAGGATCTGTTTGACACTTAAGGTCTGCCCATTCATCTGCGAATGATAAGCGATGTTGAGATGCAAAGTAGACCCCATCGCCTGTTGAAAACTCCTTCAAAACTGAGACGTAAACATGGAGTCTTGGTCTGATAAACCGGAATGCCGTGCAGTCTCACTATCTCCTCAATGAAGATCCTCGTCAACCAGTCCATATTCCAGGAAGCACGCATCAGAATGAAATGAGCTGACTTCGTCAGATGATCGATGATAACCCAGAGGGTATCGTGACCATGTTGAGTCCTCGGCAAACCCGCGATGAAATCCATCGACACATGCTCCCACTTCTACACTGGAATGCTTAACGGCTGCAAGGGACTAGGGGGTCTCTGGTGATTGGCCTTGACACGCTGGTATGTGTCACACTTGGCCACGAAGCTAGTAATCTGGCATTTCATCCTCGACCAAAAATACTACTTCCTCATATCTCTATACATCTTCATAGAGCCTGGGTGAATAATAAGTCTCGATCGGTGTGCCTCGGTCATCAAATCACGATGCAACTTTGACACGTCCGGGACATACAATCGGCCTCTGAAGCATAGTCCACCATCAGAACCAATCTGACTGCTCCACGGATGCTGCTTCAGCTCGGTACTCCGAAAGTGACTTGTCCGTCTGCTGAGCCTCGATCAC